>NC_061159.1:23785779-24018279 GCF_022113875.1 Hydra vulgaris | reverse complement strand
TAAGCACGTAAAAGCCAACAACAAGGAAGGCAATAATGTCGATTCGCAAGTGAAGATTAATCTTAAGCGAGATGATAAAAGCAACCGACTTGATTGCTGTCAAATGGGTAATCGATTTTTTGTGAACAGATCACTAACTTTCAAATAAACAAAATAAGTAAACGAGAAAAAAAATGTCCTGGATCCGCTTCAGAGTTACTTTTTAATCCATAGATTGCTCTTTTTTTAGCACGAAATGCTAAAAACAATCGACTAGATCACCAGCTGTCAAATGGGTGGCCAATTTTACGTGATCGCAAAGCATGGCATTTTTGGTGCCAGATGGAAGGGGAGGGAAGGGGCAAAAGTGACAGTATTCTTTTGGATATATATTTTTTAAGGCAAGTGTTAATATATATCTATTACTTTTGTTTATTTGTGAATAACTTATTTTTAGTTTAATAATGTTCCTTCGTAATATTTATCATTTAAGACATTAGCTCAGACATTAGTGCCAATAATTCAAGAATGGGTTGTGTTTATAGCTAATTTGTAAACGCTATTATAATTTAATAGCGTTTACAAATCCTTAGTGTAAATATGTCGTAATTTCTTTTTTACTTTTTGTTTGTACATATTTCTCCCAAGGGAGCTTTTGTTGTTGACGAAATGTATAAAATTGTAAATAGTATGAAAAAGAACAGAGTTCATAAAAAGTAAAGATAGTTGTCGTTTTACAAACTATTTCGGCAATATGTCATCCATGGCAAAAATGATCGGAAAATTTGATGGGTCTGGCGATGTTGTTGTGTGGCTGAAAAAAGTCAAGCTGGTCGGAGAGCTTCAAAAGATGGGCGATCTGTCGTTAATAATTCCGTTGTTTCTGGAAGGAGATGCATTTGCTTTGTATGAACAACTTAGCGAAAACGAGAAAGCCTCCGCCGTGGATATCGAAAAAGCTTTGTTGGATGCATTTGCGGTTGATCTTTTCGAAGCCTACGAGCTGTTCAGGGATCGCAGATGGAACGAAGGCGAATCCGTTGATATATATATGGCCAGTTTGCGTCAACTTATGCAGTTGGCTAAAGTTGAAAACGAAGAATTATTGCAACGAGCTTTTATAACTGGATTGTCTGGTGAAATTTCAAAACAGCTACAATTGCAAGTCAAAATATTCGGAATCAACTTGAATGATGTATTGAACCACGCAAGAGTACTTTTGTCAAAAGTAACGAAAGAAGAATGTCTTTCAACAACAATCTCTGGAAGTCATGAAAGCAATAGAAAATCTGCTTATAAAAAATCTGTTTCACGATTCAACTGTTACAGTTGCGGCAAGCCTGGGCATGTTGCTCGAAGCTGTTTTGCAAAGAAAGAAACTGTTACTGAGGGAATACAATGTTTTCGATGTGGAAAAACTGGACACATTGCAAGATTTTGCTCCTTGAAACAGGGAAACGCAAGTGGGAAACCTCCAGCGCTAGCTGTTTCCCTCGACAACTAACGGCGCTTCCGATATGCAGTGTGCATGTGAACACATATGTAGGAAAAGCACTGGTTGATAGTGGATGTACTCGAACCATCATTTCAAACAAAATGGCTCAAAAAGCAGGTGTTTGTGTCAAAAGAAACGAATTCATGGTACTGGCTGTAAATGGAGAACTTGTGAAAACAGTGGGAGAAGCTATAGTGACATTGATGGTTGCAGGAAAACAACTACAAGCGTCCGTAATGGTTTTAAAAAATGTTGTTAATGGTATTGATGCTGTTATTGGTATGGATATTATTAATCGTTGTGGAGGAGTGCACCTATACGATGGAAAAATTGAATTTGGTTTTGTTTCAATTCACACAGAAAAACAATTTGTTGATATAAAGGACAAGGACTTTGACGCTAATTTTGATGGCATGAAATGGACTGCTAAATATAAATGGAAACAAAATGAACCACAACTGAAGAACTTTGTCACGCAGTACAAAGTAAAACCCAAGTTGATACATCAATTTAACGAAGAGATGGACTTATGGGTGGAAAATGGTTGGCTGAAACCATGTAAAATAGATGAAAATAATAAAAAAGGGATTGTCGCTTTAATGGCAGTTGAACAAGAAAATAAAGGGAAGATACGACCTGTCTTGGATTTTCGCGAGTTGAACCAATACGTTAATTCACATAACGCTTCAAGTGATGCCTGCGATGAAACATTGAGGAGATGGAGAAAAGTTGGTGACAAATTTGCACTGCTTGATCTCAGATGCGCCTACATGCAAATACACATTGATCCGGTTTTGTGGAAGTATCAGAGGGTAGTCTACAAAGAGATGCAATACCATCTTACACGACTCGGATTTGGGTTAAATTCTGCACCAAAGATTATGTCGTCAATCTTAGGCAAAGTGCTAAGTCTTGATGCAGGTATTGGTGAAGCAACTGACCATTATATCGACGACATAATCGTTGATTTGAAAAAGACATCGGTTGAAAATGTCGTAAACCACTTGGAACGGTATGGTTTGTTAACAAAAGAGCCGGAAGAATGTGATGATGCACGAGTTTTAGGTTTGCAAATATTCAGAAATGATAAAAAGTGCTTTGTTGGAAACGCGGCAATATCATTCCAAAGTCAGAAGACATTGAAAATGAAAAAATTACACGTCGGAGATTGTTTTCAATATGTGGTCACTTGATTGGACACTATCCAATTGGAAACTGGCTCAGAATTGCCTGCAGCTTTACAAAACGTTATAGCCAAGGAGATGCTTGGGATGACCTAATAGGAGATCAAGTACAATCATGGTTGATCGAAATATTGCGCAGTTTGGAAGCTAGTGATCCTGTAAATGGGACATGGAATGCTGATGGTATTCAAAATAGACCAATATTGTGGTGTGATGCTAGTAGTATTGCAATTGGTGTTGCAATCGAATATAACGGCGTAATAGTTGAGGATGCAGCATGGCTACGAAGTACAAATGATGTCATGCATATTAATATGGCTGAATTAGATGCTGTGGTGCGTGGAATAAACCTAGCTGTTAAGTGGGACATCAAGAACCTATCAATATTTATTGACTCGGTAACTGTTCATGGATGGTTAAAAAGTGTGCTGACTGAAAGTCATAGGGTTCGGTCAAATGGACTATCAGAAATGCTAATCAAACGAAGACTTTCATTATTGCGCGATTTAATAAAGGAATACAGTATGAACATCATAGTGAAGTGGGTTCCGTCTTCTAAAAACAAAGCAGATGTATTAACAAGAGTTTCAAAAAAGTGGTTAAATGAAATTTCACGAAAAAATGTTAAAGAATTATGTGGGGTAAATATTGCCGATGAAATTCGTAAATGTCACTCGAAACATCATTTTGGCGTTAATCGAACAATGTTTACAGTACAACAAAGAATCCCGCAAGTGTCGAGAAAAGACGTTAAAGACTGTGTGCGCAAATGTCGTCAATGTAGTTCAATTGATCCAGCACCAATAAAATGGGAACAAGGAGTGCTAGATGTACCAGATACATGGTATCGTATTGCATGTGACGTAACTCACTATAAAGGGTCACCGTACCTAACAATGATTGACTGTGGACCAAGTCGATTCGCAGCATGGAGAAAGATGTTACACGAAGATACAAAAAGTATATTAATTCAATTGGATTCCGTATTTAGGGAGCATGGCCCGCCACACGAACTATTGATGGACAATGGAGCTGTATTTAGATCAAATGAGTTGTCAAACATGTGTAAAAAATGGTGTGTGCAAAAGATGTATAGATGTGCATATATATGCTTTTTTACTTTTTGTTTGTACATAATTATCCCAAGGGCCCTTTTGTTGTTGACGAAATGTATAAAATTGTAAATAGTATGAAAAAGATCAGAGTTCATAAAAAGTAAAGATAGTTGTCGTTTTACAGGTTGCATCTGGATTAATAATACACTCAGATCAGTGGGCTTCCTATGCTAATTTACATAACTTAAGTTACAATCATTTCACTGTAAACCTTACAATAAACTTTGTTGATCCTGACACTGGAGCAACAACAAATCTTGTTGAGTCGTTTTGGTGTCGGATAAAACAGGGTGATTTAAAGTGTTCTAGGCTAGACGAAGCTGTATACAGAGAATATTATGATTTTTATAATAAAAATGTTTGGGAAAATTTCTCTTTATTCTTTAAACATATTAATGATAGGTATCCTTTGTAATGTAATGTAAAATAAGTATTATAATATAATATTTACATTGAAAATGTATTTACAGTATTTACATAATATTTATATTGTATGTATTTACATAATATTTATATTGTAATGTATTTACATAATATTTATATTGAACCTGTTTTTTTTATGTACAACACAAAATATACGTTCCAAGAACTAAAAGAAGATAAGCCACAAAAAGATATGTAAAGAAGATAAGCTACAAGAAGATAATTGTAGAAGATCGATTAAAAGAAGATAAGCCACAAAAAGATATGTAAAGAAGATAAGCTACAAGAAGATAATTGTAGAAGATCGATTAAAAGAAGATAAGCCACAAAAGATATTATCTTCTTAACATATCTTTTTGTGGCTTATCTTCTTTTAATTGATCTTCTCTACTTTACTTATCTTAGATAAGTAAAGAAGAGAAGATACCTTTTGAAGATCGATTAAAAGAAGATAAGCCGCAAAAAGATATGTTAAGAAGAAAAGATACCTTTAGAAGATCTATTTAATTTAATATTTAATGTAGATATGTTGATAATTTGTAAAATTTTACATTTTTTTTTTATAAAATGTTAAATTTTTATTAAAATGCATTTACGCAAAGTTTTTGTTTTATTATTTTCGACGTTACCATTATGGCGCGCAATAATGTAATATTTTAGTGCCCTATCTGTAAAATACCAAAATGCGAACACCGAGAATTATCGCCGAGAATTAACGTGTTTAGGGTGCGTCGTTTACAGAACAAACAGATTTAATCAAAACAAAAAAAAAATCAATTAGCAACAAAGACCCAATAGAAAAGAAAAAAGTTCGTAAAATGTTCCAAATAATAATTAAAAGATCTAATTAAAACGTAAAAGATCGCGATCAATTTTTCTACACCTTTTTTTTTTGTGGCAAATATGTGGCATTTGTTATATTATTATTTTTTATTAATATATTAATTATTAACTAATATTGTAATATTACTTTATATTTATTATTAACTAATATTGTAATATTACTTTCGTAAGGAATATTATTATATATATATATATATATATATATATATATATATATATATATATATATATATATATATATATATATATATATATATATATATATATATATATATATATATATATATATATATATTTCGTAAGGAATATTATTATATATATATATATATATATATATATATATATATATATATATATATATATATATATATATATATATATATATATATATATATATATATATATCCCAGTAAGCACAGGACGTTTTTAAAACGTTTAAAAACTTATAAAAACGAATATTAACGTTTTTTAAACGTTTTAAAAACGTCCTGTGCTTACTGGGATATATATATATATATATATATATATATATATATATATATATATATATTTATATAGGCATTAGAAAGTAGTCCTCAAAAACGCATAGTATTACGAAAATATTGATGTTGAAATAATTTCAACAAATTGTATGTTCTTGCCACCAACATAACATGGAAACATCGGTTGAATATTTCAATGTAATATGAACTTTATTTATTACTTTATTCAAATATAATAAGAAAATAATTTGTATTGCTTCTTATCTCTAAATTAAAGATAAGATTAGATTGTTTAGAGTTATTTAGAGCCTAATGTTGTTATATCTATCAAAAACTGACAAGAGCGTGATTACCTACAATCAGAGGCGGACTGGCCATATTGGTGCGGGGTTTTCATCTTCTTACAATTTTGGCCAAAATTGTAAGTTAGCTTATAAATATACTTTGTCATTTTCATTTACGCAAGTTGCATGTGAAAGAAGTTTTTCAATTTTAAAGTTCATCAAAAATCGTTTGCGTAGTAGTATGGCTCAAGAAAATTTACAATCATTCATACTCATGAATACTGAAAAGGAAATTCTAAGCAATCTTGATCCCGAAACAATACTTGACGAGCTAGCTGACACAAGTGATCTTTAAAAATCTTTTAGTTGTTTGAAAATTCTTAATTAGTTAAATATTTAAAAAAAACATATTTGTTCTTAAAAAATTTGTTTAAAAATTTCATAGTTAAATTATAAAAAAATAGTTAATTAATTTTTCTCTAATGTGGGCCGGTCTAATATGAAATGCCCGGGCCGATTTTTAGTCCCAGTCCGCCACTGCCTACAATCAGTTGTAGTAATTAAATATATAAAATAAATGACGAACTTTAAAACGATGCACCATTGAGTCAGTTAAACAAAAAATATTTTCGTTTTACTGCTGAAAAATTATTTTTCATTGGCTAAAAAATAATATTAGACTTATATGCGTTTTCAAGTTTCCCTTACTTACAAAAACTGGATTCAAAACAACTGATAAATAAATAATAAACGAGTTTCTGGTGCGCCATTTTAATTCATGGAAGTTAAAAAGTTCTTTTCGCGACAACCTACCTTCCTAAATGCCAACAAACCAATGGATTTCGATGTTTTAGAAATTATTGATGGCCACATTGACACAATTAAAAAATATGAGTTGCTTGCCTTTCGTTATGAAAGTCCTGCTGCAAGAACTTTTTTCGTAAGCTTTCTAAACAGTTTAAATTCATTTTGTAAACTCTAGTATGATTGTGTAACAGTTGGTATTCGTCTTTGCTATAATCTAGAGGTTTAATAACTAAATATTAATTTTTTTATTTTAGATACATTTTAGCTTAATTTAGTTACATTTGTTAAAGAAAATTGGTGGAACAGAGCTGGTAAAAATCACTGCACATGTTATGTCGTAACGTTACTAATTTCTTAATGTCAAAAATAAACATGGATGGGACAGGAAATTTTGGAAAACCTCCATTCAGAAAATCCTCTATATGTAAAGTTGTTCTGTATAATTTTAATTTTGATTTATAAATGTACATTTAAAATGGTAACTATTTTACCCTAGCTATTTGTGATTACAAATCAGGTTACGAAGTCAGACGATCACGATACGAATGTAGAAGATAATGTTGCACAAGAACAGGTGCATGATAAATAAGCGGTAGACGGTATAAAATGAAGATTTTTGATAACGCTTAAACTAGAGAAAACAGTGATTCAAAATATATGTTTATGAGTTTATCAATTTTATTAGTAATCTTTACAATCATATATAGTTAATACTATATAATGATAATATAATAAGTACTTTATGATCATAATATAACTAGTACTTTATGATCATAATATAATTAGTACTTTATGATCATAATATAATTAGTAATTTATAATCATAATACAATTAGTAATCTCATATACTTAATCTTAATGTAAAATTTCTTCTAATTTAAAAAATGTTTGATAGAAATAATTACTATAAAATTTCCACTGCATAAAGCTTGATCATTTAATACTTTTTAATTATCGAAGCGTAAACAAACATTTTTTCTCTAAAATGTTTATATATATGAAAATGTTTTATATAAGTTTATAACTTTATATATAGTTATATAATATAAAAGTATAAATGGTATAAATGGTATAGTATAAATGTTTATAAACATATTATAATAATTATAAAAAATATAAAAAATAAGACCAGGTCTTTATAACTATATCTTATTTATAAATTTCATTATTTTTGTAATTATATCTCATTTATAAATTTCAAGACCTATATATTTATATAAAGTTAAAAAGTTATAACGCAATTTTAATTTATATAAGTTTTAAAACTTAAATAAATTGAAATTACGTTAACTAAATCAAAGAAACTATTAGACAAGGTAAAACTTATGCTATACGTTAATTAGACTAAATTTAAACAAAATCTAAACGCTACATTATAGCAATCCTATAATAGACATATAGCATATATAGAAACGTATAGCATATATAGATATATATACGTATAGCATATACAGAGACGTATATATACGATATAGAATATACATATACGTATAGCATAATAGATATATATATACGTATAGCATATATAGAGACGTATAGCATATATATATATATATATATATATATATATATATATATATATATATATATATATATATATATATATATATATATATATATATATATATATATATATATATAGGAGAATAGCAAAGTTCATTAATCCTTAGACTATGAGTTTCTTGTTTGTTACTTTGTGTGTGTGTGTGTGTGTGTGTGTGTGTGTGTGTGTGTGTGTGTGTGTGTGTGTGTGTGTGTGTGTGTGTGTGTGATTGTGTGTAAAATTTACAAATTAGAAATTATTTTTTTAAATATTTTATAGTTTATTTAGAAATATAATACTATTATATATTGTAAATGTATAAAAACAGAAAAATTTAATTAACTTTTTTAATTAAATGTTAAAAGGCCTCACTACTCTTTTGTTTCATGTTTTTGACAATTTATGTTGTGAGCACTTATCTTTTTCAGAGATTTTCAGTTTAAACTTCAGGTTTTTATAAAAAATGTTCAAGCACACTATTTTTAAAAGATTCTTTGTTTTTGTGTACCTTAGAAAAATTTGGACATGTTATTTTTAGTCTTGTGATCTCATTTTTAGTCTAGGAATTTTTATTTCGTCTTTGTCTTCAATTTAACTTGACTTGAACGTTAAAACATGTTGTCTTGTCTTGGTGTTAAACTTTGTGCTTTGACTTTATCACTTATAAATATTACCAGCCTCAGGCCGTCTCTTCGGGACGGCCCTGACCAGCCTATAGTAAGTGTTTTTTGATAATTCTAATTTAAAAAATTTTTAAAACAGTTTCGGTGTTTTTTATTGGTATTATATCAAGAAATGTGGAAAGAATATTTTTAACTGCGGTAGACATTTTGTATAAATAAATAAATAGACCTTTGGCACGAGGTATTTTCGTTATACAAAAAAAAGTTTTGTCTGCCAAAGAAAATTGCCCTTTTGTTATGTTTTGACATTAATTTACACATTTTAATAAATACTTTGAAATTTGACCAATAGCATTATTTAAAAATTTTATATTATAGAACTTGTATTACGTTTTTTAAATAAGTTCACTTACACAATTTTGCAATTTTATCAACGATATAAGTTATACGAATTTTTATTTTTGGAAATACCTTCAAAAAAAAAAAAAAAAGTTAGGTCTTTATCTCTTTTATCTGTTGACGCTATTTATTACTATTTTATTACGCTATTTATTATGGCATTACGCTATTATTTATACATACAATTACACTATGTAACGTAAATGTACATTTAAAAACTTTAATTAATGACCTAAAAAATGTTGCATACAAATTAAAATAAAATTAACAAAATTGTTTAAAACAATTAAAGTCCGTATTTTAATAAATCTAAATCGCTGAGGATTTACTTTATTAATTATATATTATAATGTTATATTATTATATATTATAAATTATAATATATTAAGGATATTAATTTACTTTTATTAAATTACTCTTATTATTTATTTTTTTTTTTAATTTTTAATATCTTTTTATTAATTTTCAATTTTTTCATTTTCAATTAAAGACTCAGAGTAGACAGAGCATTCTAACTATATAGTTATACAGTTTAAACACTTATATTTTACATTAACAGTTGAACTACAACTATATAGAGGAAATAACTCTTAAAAAATATGAAGATGAAAGTAATCTTATTCTGCTACTTAAATTGTTAGCAGAAAGTATATATGAACTTTGTACTTACATAGAAGTATGCTTTATGTTACTTTACGATGACTTAAGTTCATTGTAAAAAGTAATATTAGAACGCTATAACGACGCAAGGGTCGTTCATAAAGTACTTATGCTTTTTTCCGCCTACCCCCCTACCCCACATTTTGCCATACGCTTTTTTGAGTAACCTTTACCTCCCTATAAGTACATACGCTTTTTCCTACGAACCCAACATTTTATGATATTTTTTTTTGATTTAGTGTCTCCATACTTTTATAATTGACACAACGCCCTCCCCACCCCTTAATCTCGAGTACGCCATTTGCTCTTCCTCTTTGACCGTACGTACTTTATGGACGATCCCTAATGTATTTTGCTATAACGACGCATAATGTATAACGACCTATAATATATTATATCGCGTTATAGCGTTAATAACGGCATCACCTCAACGACCTCTTTTGTTTCTTTTTTAGTTTAACTTACTTTCAACTCAACATAAAAACAATATTATAATTTCTAATATTGGCAATACCACTTAAAAGTTGTGTACTGTAAAAACAGCGTCAATTTTCAAGCTTGTGACCCATCTAACTTATTATTAATAAATTAACCTTGAATTTTTAAGCTACATACTGAATAAATAAAGATGGCTGAAGCATATGTAAGTTTAATAACAAATGATAAATATGGCGATGGAGCGATTGTTCTCGGAAAATCATTAAAATTAACCCAAACAACACGAAAGCTTGTTTTAATGGTTACAAATGATGTTTCAACTGCAAAACGGTATAACTTCTGTGTATATAAATTGTGTATTTCTGTTTTAAATTTCTCTTTATCTAAGTAAATGAAAGTTTGATTAATTTACAAATAATTTGCTGTATCACTTTTTCTCAAAAATATTTTTTTAAATTCTTTATTTTAATTTATCGTTTTGCTATTTAGAGTAAATTCAGATTTAAAAATTCTTATTGATAACACTTAATTAACTTTCAATCTAGCAACATTACATCAGGTAACTCGCCTATTTTTTTCCAGACCATTTGGCTCAATTCATTAAGATCCTTAACTTAAGCTTACAAAATATAACATAAAATATCTAGGGATCATGAGATGCTTCAAAAGTTTTAACTAAAGCAAAAAATTCATAGATAATCATAAAAAGATCTAACAATTTAAAAAATATGTAGAAATATTTTAAAGAAATAGATTATATCAACGAGTTTATATAAAACAACTCAATTCGCATAAAAATCAATAAAATTTAATTTTGCTAATGATTTTATTAATGATTATAAACTTATTGCTTTTTAATAACTAATTCTTAAACATTGCCATAAAAATTTAAAATCATCTGAAAATAACTTTGATTATTTTTCCTATCAAACCTTTTTTTTTAAGCTCCAAGTTTTAACTTCTATTAAAAAAAAAGGGCAAGTCTGCAATTTCACTTCTTTTGTATGGTTCAGACTTTGTCACCTTACCTAAAGACAAAGCAGAATTATTTGCTAAGAACTTTTCATCCATAATCATCTCTTGATTCCACTAGTTGCGTACTACCGGATATAGCCGTCAAACAGGTTGATCCATTGCTCAACATCCGTATTACTCCAGCTTTTGTATCTAAAGTGATTTCCTGCTTAGACTCTTCTACAGCTTGTAGCCTCGACAACATACCTGTTATAGTCTTGCAAAAGTGTTCTCCGGAGCTGTCGTCTATCTTTTCAAAACTATTCAACAAGTGCTTATCAGAGTCTTGTTTTCCAGCCTGCTGGAAAGCAGCATCTGTTATCCCTATTTTAAAAAATTCTGGAGAGCAATCTGATTCGTCTAACTACTGTCCCATTAGTCTTCTTCCTATCATGAGCAAGGTTTTTGAATCTTTAATTAACAAACACTTAATCTCTCATCTTGAATCTAACAACTTACTTTCTGATCATCAATATGGATTTCAATCTTCTCATTCTACGGCTGATTTGCTAACAGTAATAACGGATAGTTTTTATCGCGCATTAGATAAAGGTGGAGAGGTTAAAGCCATCGCTCTTGACATTTCTAAAGCGTTTGATAAAGTTTGACATGCTGGTCTTCTCCATAAGCTTTCTTCTTACGGTGTATCTGGAAACATCTTTAAGATTATTGAATCCTTCCTTTCCAATCGTAGTATAAAAGTTGTTTTTGATGGACAGCACTCTTCTTCTTTTTCTGTAACCTCAGGTGTTCCTCAAGGTTCACTCCTTGGCCCTATACTCTTTTTAATATACATTAATGATCTTCTCACATCTAAGGTGGCATTGTTCACTGATGATACTACCATTTATTCTTGTCTTCGATAAGAAGCCAACTCCCTCTTATTGCTTGCAGGGAGCATTTGAGCTTGAAAAGGATCTCGCTTCTGCTACAGCATGAGGCTCACAGCGGCTGGTGAACTATAATTCAGATAAAACTCGATTTTTTTCAGCCAATCATCTCAATAATTTAGACCATCCTATATTTATGAACGGTAATGTACTCGATGATTCATCTTCCCTTCATCTTCTAGGATTAACTCTTACTTCTGATCTTTCTTGGAAACCTTATATCAAATCTGTTGCAAAATTAGCATCTGCTAAAGTTGCATCTCTTTATCGAGCTCGACACTTTCTCACTCTGGATTCTATTCTCAATCTCTATATATCTTGAATCTGGCTTTGTATGGAATACTGTTACCATATCTGGGGAGGATATTCTAATGATGCTCTTTCTCTTTTAGACAAGGTGCAAAAAATGCATTGTAAACATAATTGGACCTGCTCTTGCAGCCAACCTTCAACCTTTGTCACATCGTCGTAATGTTGCTTTTCTTTCTCTTTTCTACAAATACTATAATTAGCACTACTCTAAAGAGCTAGCGTCTCTTGTGGCATCTACTAAAATTCATTCTCGTGTTACTAGTCATTCAATTAAGTCTCATCCTTTTTCTGTTACTGTTCCTAAGTGCTCCAAAAACTCTTATTTGTCTAGTTTTCTTCCTCGAACATCAGTTCTTTGGAATTCGCTTCGTTCATCTTGCTTTCCTGATTCATATAATTTGCAATCTTATAAGTCGTCTGTCAATCTTCATCTTTTCTCTTCCAGTAACTTCCAACACTAGTTAGTGGTTATTTGCAACCTTGTTGGAAGCGAAGATGTTTAAAGTATATATATATACATATATACATATATATATATATATATATATATATATATATATATATATATATATATATATATATATATATATATATATATATCAGTCACTGATAAGAATAAAAACTTTCAGTGTAATTAGGCTTTAAAAATTGTTGACCTTTTTTTTTTCACCATAGTTTATACAATTTAAAATATGATAAAACTGCTGTTAAAAAATGCACATTTGAAGGTTTATTAGACTTGGGCTAAATTTCCCAACCTCTTTTTATTCCCTCTGCCCTTCCTATTTTAGGCTTGCTAGAGTAAGGAAAATTGTTATTGTAGATAGAAACAAAGCAGGTGCAAAATTAAAATATTGTGGTACCCCTAAAGTTACTAGAAATGAAGAAGAGTGTAGGCCTTCAAGAATGATTTTAATATTAATAATGGAGTTAAAAAGAAATGATAATCTCAAAACCTTTATTTAATGGTTTTGAGATTATTAAATCATTTCTTACCTTTATATAAAGAAACAAATAATAGAGAAAAGTCTAATTGTAGGGTTGTTGGAGAGGTCAGAGTGCTTTCTAGAGTTTTAAAAAATTGTAACCACTTGTTTAGCACTTATAATAGTTAATAGTTCAGTGAGAATCAAAGAGAATTCTGAAGAGCACTTTTGTAAGAAATATTGTTTGAAACATAAGCTGTAGAAAAGTTTAATTGAAAGTTGATTTTTTGGATGTTTAACAATGGTTTAATTTGAGCGACAAAAAAAATATGGCCATTAGGTTCAGTAGTCAAGTTAGAAGAAAAGTTCTTTGCAAATAACCCAGATTGCAAATAACATCAAATTTCAACCCAAGCCAAAATAGGAATACTATTTACTAGCCTAAATAGTATTCCTATTTTAATTTTGAACTTATCAAATAAAATTGTATCTTATCTCTTTTTTAAAATTGTAAACAACTAGTTTATTAAAAGAGTCAAATGGATTTGACCTTTTTTTAAGGGTAAAGTTCTTAAAAGCAATTAGGCATTGTTTTATTTATTTTTTTATTTTATTTGCTAGCCAAGTGAAGTAATGATTGGAACTTAATGTGAAAAAGGTTATACCAAGTTATTTGTATTTCATTGATATTACTACGTAAAATATAAAACATTTCTTTCAAACTCTAAACTAGCTAAGAGACAATAAATTTTACTTAATGGTAAAAAAAATCAATAAATTAACAGTTAAAGGAAAATTAACCTATTAGAAATATATTAACTTCCTCTAAATCTGTGATGTAACTAATAATTTGATGAAAATCATTTGTTTAGATCTAATCACTCATTTACAAAATTAAATTTGAAAAATTAATTTAGTTTATTTGCATGTCAGGCCAAAATAAAGTTAACTTTAAATCTGTAACTAGCATTTTTTGTGCATATGTCCATGTGTTTGTATGGGTTTTCATAATGCCACTTTCTTATTTAAGTTTGACATTATACAGTTGTGGCTAAAAGTTTGGAATCACCTTTAAAGTTTATCAATATTTACACTAAAGCTTAGGTAAATAATTAAAATATAAGTAGCTTTAGTTTCTTCTGGTCTTTAGTTATAATAGTCTTGTTGCTTAACAACACAATATTGCTTGTTTATTTATATTTTTATATTTATGAAAAAATCTAAAGAATTCCCAACCTGGTCCACAGGATCCACTAGGTGGGCGTTGGGGTTGATTTAGTGGGTGACAGAAATATTTTAAAAATAGATGGGCGCTGCATCATTTCTGGGCTTTATTAACAAGAAAAAAATCATGGTCACACTATTTTATTTTAATTGATCATTGTCTAAGTTTAAAATGAGTGATAATAAATTAACAAGTGTCCTATTTGGGAAATAATGGTTGTCAATTCATCGTTTTTTGAGAATTCCGTTGTAAACAAAACACATGATAGTAAATGTATATTGCAGAATACAAAAAATATTTGGTTATTGGGTTAAATATAACATAATTGAAAGAATACTTGCTAAAAAAAACACCCAGATAGAGTCAACTGGATAGTTGTTGCATTCCAGAAAATGAATAACAGATTTGTGATGACCTTGCCAATGTTTGCTCAAAAAGCAAAGAATGATATTGAAAACAGTCTCATTGCTTCCTACAAAGTTTTTAAGTTAATAGCAAAATATAGTAAGGCACATACAATTGGTGAACAGTTGATTATACCTGCAGCGTCTGAAATGATTTGAACTGTATTTAAAATAGTATGGAAATACTATTTTACATATAATCAAAATCAATTCCTCTTAGCAACACTGTTTCTTGCCGCATTAATAAAATGAGTGATGAATCTTAAGTATGCCTAATTCTTTAAGAATGGAATTTTATTTAGCTTGATAAATCCACTATCTGTGATAATCAGGCACTATTGCTAGCTTATGTTCAGTTTGTAAAGGATCTGGGAAGAAATGTTCTTTGTCATTGACTAGAAAAGGAGAAAATATCTTTTTAAATCTCAAAGGTTATTTGAATTACACTGATTGCAAATATGCAAATTATATTGCAAATAATTTCCTGTGCCACAGATAGAGCTTGAAGTATGATAGGTTGTCACAAAGGAGTCATATTAAACAAGAAATAAAAAACCTATTTGCAATACATTGTGTTATTCATAGGCAGCATCTTTGTGCCAAAAACCTCAGTGTGAGATTTTTAAACAGTTTTAGTTTGGTTATATGTGTAATCAACAAAATAAAAGCTCATGCACTGAATACAAGGCTGTTCAGACAGTTATGTAATGAAAACAATGAACAATTTGAAAGACTGCTTTTGCATACTGAGGTTCGATGGCATAATTGTTCAGTTTTTGCTTTCTGTTGGTGAACATGATTTGGCAAAAGATATTGATTCTAATAGATGTGATTTTTCATATTTGTCAGATATATTTGGGAAAATGAACTAATTAAATCTGAAACTACCAGAACCAAATTTCAACTTGATTGAAGCTTGATTGAAACTACCAGAACCAAATTTCAACTTGATTAAAGTTAACAGTTAAAATTTATGAAAAAGTTAGAAGTATTAAAACAAAATATAGGGCAAAGTGAGTACAATCAATTTCCAAATATGCAGTCCAGAGCAATGGACAACACTTTAGTGACAGTGAATTACAAATTTGTTGCACACATTTATACACACTCTAAAAAGAATTTGAATGTAGATTTAAAGATTTGGTGGAATTGCTAATTCCAGAATGGTTTCTCCTGTTCTTTGCATGAAAATTTGATTAAAATACAGAATAATAAAAAGTTTAAAATAATTTTCCAGAAGATGGGATTGAATGGTTTTTGAATTCAAGTTGCTAAAAAATACCCACAGGTTTATACAAAATTAAAGTTATTAATTTTAGCCTTTCCATCATCTTACCTTGTCAAAATTGGATTTAATACAGTGAGTCTTATTTGTACAAATTTATTGCAGTGAGTAATATTTATACAAAAACAAAGAAACAAACTTAATATTGTACGAAAAGGAGACCTAAAGCTACAATCTATCTGATTTTGAACCAAATCTTATGAAACTAGCTAAGAACAACCAGCCACAAGATTCTCATTAAAAAAACACTTTGAAAATGAAACACTAATAGCATATTTTTCTCATTCAGTTATGTATGTTTAATTAAGTAAAATACTTTTAAGAAAATATTTTTTGTTTATTTTTTCCCTTTTAATTAGATGATTATCTTTTATTTAGATAGGTGGGCAGTATTACAATTTAGTGGTAAATTGGTGGGCAGTGTTATTAGATTAACAAGATAAATCATGTAGAGAAATTTCAGAGTTTCCTAAAAAAAAACTAAAAAAAAACAGTTTTTAGTTTTTTTTTAGGAAACTCTGAAATTTCTCTACATGATTTATCTTGTTAATCTAATAATACTCCAGCAGTTAAGCACACCATGCAACTAATTAAGAAGTCAAGAAAAGCAAAGGTATGTCCCAAAATACACTGTTCCTAATTTAAAACATCTACCTTTTACGATGGTATGGGTTTGCTTCTCTGCATGATTTCATGGTTGGCTACATTTTATGCCAAAAAGCAATACCTTTAGTTTTAAGCATATATATGAAATGTCTTAGCATGACATTTCACAAAATAACAATCTTTTAACAGTACAATGCACATTGCTACACTTCAAAGTAAAGGAATCTTGTTCTTTTCCAAAAAATCAAGATTCGCGTACTTGACTGACCAGGGAATAGCCTTAATCTCAATCTGAAAACCTATGGAAAATTCTTAAATGCAAAGTCAGAAAAAAAGAACCTCAAAATATAGAATATCTAAAAAAAATATTTGTAGTTTGGTTAAAAGAGATATTACCAGACTTGTTAAACCAGTCCATACTGTGTCTCATTGAACAGCCTCTATTTTGAAAAATTGTGGTTATGATATGAAGTGTTGACATAATTGCCATGTTTTTTGGGTAATTTACTCAATAACTGTGTTCTACTACTTTTTTTTTTTGTCAGATGAGCAATTCAAAACCATGGCGCTATACTTATTTTATCTTCATGCAATAAAAAATAATGCTAAAATTTTTTTTTATTAAAACACTAGATAATTCCAAATTTTTGGCCACAATTGTAAAAAAGTTAAAGCAATTTTTCACATCCAGGGGCCCTTCTTGGTATTAACATATTTTCCAAATTAGGACTAAGTATTTTTCTTATAATATCAAGACAAGGAGGACTTGTTCTTTCATTTAGTAAGTTTGTCTACTACCACTAGGAGGATTACCATTTAAAATTTATAAGCTACCCATACCCATATCCACATTTAATTTTGAAATTTTATATCAGAGTTTTTATTTTCCTAGGTATGTTGCTTTCACCATCACTAAGAGTCTGTTTAATGTCATGACCAAGGCCTATCGATTTTTATCCTGTATCTAGCATTCATTATAAAGTTTGTCTGACATTTAAAACGATTGAAATATAAAGCAATATCTCTTCTTTTTTTTAGGCAAGAACTTTCAGAATATTGGGATAATATTATTGATATTCAGATCATGGAGAGTAAAGATACAAAAAATCTTTTATTACTTAATCGACCCGAGTTAAAATGCACACTTTCAAAACTACATGCTTGGAATCTAACACAGTTTACTAAATGTGTCTTTCTTGATGCTGATGTAATGGTACTTCGTAATGTTGATGATTTGTTTGAATATGATGAACTTTCTGCCGCTCCTGATGTTGGTTGGCCAGATTGTTTCAACTCTGGAGTGTTTGTATTCAAGCCTTCAAAAGAGACATTCCAAAATCTAGTAGAACTTGCAGCGAATAAAGGCAGTTTTGATGGTAGGTTTAAGTTAGGAATTAAAAAAAAATTGTATCATTTAACTAGTAAAAATTGTTAAATATCTTTACGCAATCAGCCCTAGGAATTAGGAAAATTAATCTTATAGAGGTTGGCATCAGGTTGGCAAAAAAAAATATGATACAAAGGTTTTACCATAACCATAAAAACAAGATAGGTATTTTTTTGCCAAATGTCGACCCTAATTCCGAGGACTGCCCAATATACCCTACTTTTTAAAATGATAAAATAAAACAAAAAAAAAAATTGTGTGAATTAATTATTGTTAAATGATTAAATGTACTTTATTGCACAAAGTATTGAAGAGAACTGTTCTGTCTAAATATATTTTGAAATTTTGATAATTGTTATGTTTTATGTTTTCACAAAATTGTTTTACTGTAAGTTTTTATTCACTTTATTATTTTTATTTCACATATTTATGTTTTCAGGTGGAGATCAAGGTTTATTAAATGAATATTTTTCTGATTGGCCTCGAAAAGATATCAAGTTTCACCTTCCGTTTACTTATAACATGGTTGCAAATATTTGTTACAGCTATTCACCAGCATATTTAAGGTAGTTGTGGTAATATATATATATATATATATATATATATATATATATATATATATATATATATATATTATATATTATTGCTGAACTTAAAAGTAGTGTTAGTAGTAGTAGTATTGCACTTTCGAGCCTATTTGACACGGTACCCTTGGCAGCCATTGCGAGCAAGGTAGTGGAGAGAAAGAGTCCCAGCACTTTGTTTTATAAGAAAATGTGAACGAACGCGTATCCAAATATCTAACGTATGTAAACTTTAAATTAAGTAATGTTAAAACATACTGAAACATTTATCAAGTTTTACAGTTTGAGTTTCACTTGAAATTTTCAAATTGCATTGCGTCAAGCTCTACTTAATTTTGATCTATAACATTTTTTCCCTCAAAAAAATCATTACATTATTTTAAAATATTTGATTGAGTATGTGCCAGTGTGGCCGAGTGGATAAGGTACCAAGCTTCTCAACAAATAAGCCGATGTTCGATTCCTACCAATGACGTTTTTTTTTTTTTTTTTTTTTTTTTCGATTATTTTAAAATACAAAATACTTTTAAAGTTTTATAAAGATTATATACAAACATATGTAACGTAACGATATTATACACTTTCACAAAGGAAAAGATTTTAGGAAAGCTAAAATTTCATAAAACATCAAACAAAAAAACATCACAGGGAGAAAAAATTTGTTGCGTATGTATGATGATTGAGACACTTATGTTATTAATGTTTTCAGGTAATTAGTCCTAATAAGCTGCAAATGGTCTGAAAAAAAGTTGTCTGGAACCTAATAAAGAAAAATCGGCTGCAGAATGGATGATACAACCAATATGTTGAAATAAGATAATTTGATGCAAGAAGCGCTTAACAAATGCCACTAAACCAAAAAAATTAAAAGTAATTGCAGTTTAGTACATTTAATAATTTTAAGTATACTATATCGGTGTTTGCAAAGAAACATTTTATAAACCATTTTTTAATATAAAACTTATTTTTTTATAAATTGTATAGGTAGGTTTGGCGCTTAACCATCCCTATATAAACGATATATATAAACAAATATGTTATTTGTTTATATATATTGTTTATAAAATGTAAAAAAACCACTTATAAAGTTTTATTCAGGATTGTATGTAATATAAGTTACAAGTCTTTTTTGGTAAACCTGTTTTGTTTTGATTTTTTGTATGTATGTTATTATATTTAAAAAAATTGACAAGATTGAAAAAACATGAAAAGTATTGTCTCATCCAAGTGGAAAATTCAAAACTTCAATTTTAGATTTGTCCCTCTCTTGATAATTTCTGATTGCTAAAATTTTGTTTTCTGCTTCTTAGACTGTTAAAAATGATAGACAAGTCTTTTTCGTAAATCGTAGTAACCACAATATATTTCGGTATGTGACATCACTTTGTAGCAAAAAACTAGAAAAAAAAAAAAAAGAAATAATTTGATTTAAATTTTTTAAAAAACTCCTTCAATTAAAGATATATGGAGTATATTTTTATGGGGTATATTCTAATAAGACAAAAACTATTTATTACTATTGTAATAAATACAATATTTTATTTGTGAAATTATATATTTGTACCGGTTATATATATTTTTATGTAGTTGTATGCAGCAATTAAAATTAATCAAAAAATGTAAGATGGAAAAAAGAAATATAAAGGATAATAAGACACATAAAGGTTTATTTTGCCACAAACTGACGTTAATACACAAAATATTTTTGACTTTACTTTTAGATTAATGTTTAATAGCTAAGGCTATATTATTCTTTAGTTTTTAATAATAACCATTAGAATGCTTTTTTTTTATGACTATATTTTAGTGGTCTAAGATCTTCTTAGTCCTATTTGTATAAGGTTATGTACAAATGTTTGTAAGTGAAAACGTCTTTAGCATATGTTGAGTTTGAATTATATAGAGATAATAGCGTATAATATATCTATAAAATGAGAAAACTTTAAAATTTTATTTTAAATTTTAGAAATCTTTTTTGCTATGTTATTATTTTTTTATTATAAATATATAAGCATGATTAAAAAAATTTTAAAGTTTATTACGCTGAAGGGAAGTCTTGAACCCCCCAAAACAAAACTGATGACAGCGTACTTAACTACTGAGCTATCAACTGTAATGCAATTTAATAGACAAATAAACCTAATTATAAGTCTCTTATAAACTCTACATATGCGGAAAAGGTGCATAAGTAATAATACACCTTTAATAATATTTAATAATATGTTTTTTACTTGTGAATGTTTTTTTCAGAATAAATTGTTTTACTAAAAAATATTGAGTTAAATAAGGAATAGATATGGATAGAAATGGTAGGCTTGGTTAAGACTCGTATTTTACCGATTCGGAAAGCTAGGATGTATAGGGAAAAAGTATAGATAAGGTTTAGGAATAGATTTACAAAGACCCTTAACAATTTTATAATGATGTTTTATAATAGTTACATCAGCCTTATAAAATTAACAGATTGTGCAATATCAAAAGTGTGAAAACAGAAACTTTCTTATAATTTAGAAAAATTTTTGCTTAAATAGTTATTTAAATTCCTTGTAAATATGTTATAACACTGCATCAAAAAATGTTTATAAAGCGTACGTTTAACCTTTTTGTTGTTACCTGTCCGATCTCAGCTAGTATATATATATTTATATATATATATATATATTTATTTATTTGTGTATATGATGATGTTAAATTGAAATAATGAACCATCTACTGGGGCTATAATTCATAAAACAAATGAGGGTCTGATCAAACACTATCTGCACATGTTAAAGGAGAAGTTTTATTACAGCAGAAAATATTTGCTTGCATATATATATATATATGTATATATATATATATATATATATATGTATATATATATATATATATATATATATATATATATATATATATATATATATATATATATATCAGGGTCTATTCTAGGAAAAAGTTTTGGCGGTAGTACCCCCTTTTTCTGGTAAACTTTAGTGGAAAATCAGTGTTTTTTTGCGAAAAAACACATTTTGCCGTAAAAACATATTTTAAAAAAAAAGTCTTTAATTTTTAATTTGGGCAGTGCCCAAATACGGTAGAGGCTATTGAAAATGGTCTAGAATAGCCCTCATATGTATTTATATATTTAAACCTGCTCTCTTGCATGCAGCTTTTTCAAAAAAAGAAGAGTGGAAAAAAAGATTTCTGCCCCAGACCAAACCTTTAGTCGATGTAGTGGCACTCCTTGCATGTTTTACCTATTTAGTCAGTTGATGTATGTGCCTAAGCCCCCAGCAGATGGCTATTTCAGTTTTACACCACACTGCTTGTCTAAAAAAGCAATATAAGTTATCGTATGTACACTCTGCAGGAGTAGTGCTTAAATAAATCAGTAGATAAAACAAAAATGAAAAAACAATTAAATAATAAAAACAAAATTTTTCTCTTCCAGTAACTTCCAACACTAATTAGTGGTTGCTTGCAGCCTTGTTGGAAGCGAAGATGTTAAAAAAAAAAAATTTGTGGTTTTTATAAAAAAAAAAAATTATAAAATTTAATTCCTTGATTATTTATTAAGCGAAATGCAAAATCTGGAAAAATATCTGGTCTTCAAAATTTTAATTTATGCAAAACCGAGCCATTTTTTTTTCAATTTTGTTTTTTTATAATTGTTGATGTTGTCAAAGGAATGAAAAAACATTGATTATTGCAGACTTTGGGTGGCATCTTAAAAAGATCAGATTTTTTTATAATTAAATAAAAAACTTTTATAGATCTAAACTGAAAATTAATAACTCTGTTATTAATTTTTCAAAATAATATTTCTAGGGAGTTTAGATAGCTCTTGTTATCAAGAATAAATATACTTACTCCAGGTCAGGTCAGATTCAGTATCATCATGATCACCCTGCTACTGGTAATATGTAACCCAATGCTGCCTGTCCCATGCCCTGCTGCCCTGTAGAGTATGTTATTTTAGGCAAAGACTAAGAGAAACATATTCCAACCTATGAAATAATTTTTTTGCTCAAATGAAAAATGAAAGAGGTACTTAAGGGGACATTTTCTGTAGCTTATTGGGGCTGCAGTGGCTTGTGAATTTTCACTCCAACAAAACTCAGTTAGTTACTGCAAATAACTATCACAATACTGTCGACATTAATGAGTGGCAACCCTCTCACTGAGTTCTTTTCTTTACGTCTTCTTGCATTATGGTTTACTACACATTGGCGGAAGCCAATGGTGGCCGCATTCAGAAGAAATTTTGGAGGCAAAGCTATATGGAGGCTGCCTCCAATGGCTTCTGCCTCCTAACTGGCTGCGGCCGTCAAATTGGAGGCGGAAATATTTGCCTCTCGCCGGCGGATGTAATGAAAAATAATTGCTCATTTGCTTTAAAGCAATTAAATATTAACTGGAAACAAATGTTAAATACTTGTTGTAATAAATAAATAAATAAATGTTAAATAAATTAACTTTATTAATTTTTAATAATGTTAAAAGATGTTGTGTTTTTCAAATAATTTTACAATATATAATGACTAGAATTAATAATTTAATGTTATGGTCAAAAAATTAAAGTTTTAGCGTGACGTAAGGGCAACAAAATATCAAACGATCAAAAACTTTAATTATTTGTCATAAACTTTTTTTTTTTTGCTTAAGGCATGTAAACAAAATTTTTAATTTTTAATATTTGTTTTAAAATAAAAATGACTAATTTATTCGATAATAGTAGATAAATAACCGCTCTGACAAAGTTATAATTTTTTTTCAAAAAATTTTTTTAATAGCCAATAAATAATATAAAATAAAACTTTTATGTCAAGTATTTAACATTTGTTTTTAGTTAATATTTAATTGCTTTAAAACAAACAAACAATTATTTTTTGCGGGAGGCAAATATTTCCGCCTCCAATTTGACGGCCGTAGCCAGTTAGGAGGCAGAAGCCATTGGAGGCAGCCTCCAAATGGCTTTGCCTCCAAAATTTCTTCTGGAGGCGGCCACCATTGGCTTCCGCCACTCTATTGGCGTCGGCCTCCAAAACATTTTGCCTCCAAAAAAGAACTCCGGCAGCATCCGCCAATAAAAAAGCGAATATATATATATATATATATATATTTATATACAGGGCTTGTGACGAATAAAATCGTCAAGCGTGTTATATCGCGCTCATAAAATTAAAATATGTTTTCATCGAGCGTGATTTTGTGAGCTTGAGATAACGTCGACGAGCGCGATCATGAAAATTGCTGAAGATCTTTTTTTATTTGTTACATCATTCTTTCGTCGACAAATGTTATAATTAGTATCACACTCATGAATTAACACTCTTGTATATTGTCAGATCGGGATTTTTTTTTAAATATTTATGTTATAAAAGAAAATATATCAAACAAAAACGCAACTTCTTGTTGATTTAGTATTGAAGTATAATTTAGTGACTTTTTTATAATTTAGTGCCTTTTTTTGTTTTGTTGTTTTGATATATGTATTTAAAAATAGTTTTTATATTTCTTGATATTTTTTATTCAAATTAATTTATTTCTAAAATTTCTTTTTTAAATTACGATTTTTTTATCTTAAAAAAATAACACAAGAAAGTTTGAAAATCTTTTTTTTTTTAAACTATTTATTATAGGTTAAATAACAGATTTTCCCCTCAACTGTTGTCAACAGTGTTTCTTCTTCTACATTTTCGAAACTGAATGCAGCTAATTTGTCACTCATATCTGGTAACTTCAGTTCTAAAGCCTATTACCTCTTGAACTTTCCATTTAATAAATGTTGACAACATTACTTTGTTTTCTTTTGGAATGTCATTGATTGCGGGCATTCTAAACAACAGAATCGTTTTAAATTTGAGTTAAAATAAATAATAGTTAATAAAAAACTTATACTATAAACAAATACTAATTAAAAAAATTACTGAATCATTATTTATTTTTATTATAAACGATGTATGGAATATTACAAACAATAAATCAAATAAATCTTACTTGATGTATTCACAAGATTAAAAATATTCTGCAGTTTCAATTTTCTTATAATGATTTACTAATTTTTTATTATTTTATTTGTGCATTTTTATATTTGCATTGAATTTCTACATGCACATTCCATCAATGAAATTAGTGCCTATTAACGACTTCAAACTGCTCATTTATTAGGTTAGTGCAAAAAAGAACAACGTAGTGCTTTTTTTATTTTATATTATATTAGTGCTTCGATAATATAAAATCTTTATTAAAAAATCTTTTTTTCATATTTTATGAAAATAAAAAAAAAAGTTATTATTTGTTTTGCTCCGAACTCTTGGACGAGCGTTATTTTATATGCTCGTTATAAGCTGAACGAGCGTTGTTTATCGCGCCTGGAACGTTTCAAAATACCATTTACGAGCGCGTTTCACGAGTGGAGCGCGATCGCGCTCGATTCATCACAAGCCCTGTATATATATATATATATATATATATATATATATATATATATATATATATATATATATATATATATATATACAGACCTTGTTTTAAGGTGTAAACTGGCGTGCCATTTATGTTTGCGCTATGCCATTCAACGTTAATGGCAAGCCATTTCACATGAGCCATTTTTTTATCATTTTATAGTATTTAAACAAGTCTAAAGATATCATTTAAGCGGTAAGATAAAAGATATAATTAATGTTATAAAAACCACTTATGAAGTTTGAATGATGATTATGTCTTGGTATAGCAAGAATATTTATTAAGACAGTTTTTCATAACAAACAATAACAAAAATAATTACCAAATTAAAAAAAAAAAATTAAAAAACAAAACAAAAAATTATTAGCTAAAAAATAGTTCAGGTTAAATTTTATTTTATATTAGCGTCACTTGATATTTTAATTTTTTTTTGTGTGCTTGTTTGTTTGTTTTGATTTTATTAAAAAAAAAATAAATAAATAAAAACATTAAAAACTTCAAACGACAGTTAGAAAGAGTTTTTTTTTATTAAAATAAAAATAAAATTTCTTTTATGGATATAAATCTATTAATTTTTTTTTGCTTGAATTTTTGCTTATAAACAATATAAACTCTTGCAATGTCTTCATTTAGTAATATTAATTCATTTATTATTATAGTAATATAGATGCTGTAGCGAATTCCATTGCAATAATTATAAATATAATTATAATTATAAGTTTATAATATTTATATTTATAAGTTATTAATAATTATAATAATATTTATATTTATAAGTTTTATTTTGAGAAAAATAACTATTATAGTTTATGTAATATATATGTAAACTTTATAATATAATTGTAATATTTAAATATTATAAATATTATAATATTTAAATATTACTATTATTTTTCTAAAACTATTAAAGTTTAGAAAAATAATATTTTTTAATAGTTATATCAGCAATCTGTTGATTATATTTATATAATCAACAGATTGCGTAATATCAAAAAGGTGAAAAATGTTTGCAAAAATGCAATTTTAAGAAATAATGAAAAAAACATGAAGATATTTTAATTCATTTATACAAATGTCGAGAAATAAAAGCAATTAATTTATGTTAAATAAAAATAAAAAAATGTAATGTTACACTTAATTATTTAATAGTAAAAACAAAAAAAAAAAATTGAAACAAAATAGACATTCCACAATATGTGCATTTGGAAAATAACAATTAGTAAAATAAACTTGTTTTGCAGTAATTTATTTTATTGCGGTAGTTAAAAAAAGTTAATACCTTTAAATTAAATTTTTTGTCAAAATCATGATGAGCTAATGAGCTAAGTCGTTTTTTATTTAAAACAAAGCCTATATATATATATATATATATACATATATATATATATATATATATATATATATATATATATATATATATATATATATATATATATATATATATATATATATATATATATATATATATATATATATATATATATATATATATATATATATATATATATATATTGCTGCCTCGACAATTAAGCTACATTTTATTGTCGTCAAAATTTCAAAACATTTAAATTAATGCGCAAGTACATTAAATATTATTGCTTTTTAATAAAACCGCAATAATGACTAGAAAGTTTTTTTCAATTAATGGTGTTTTTGTTGTTGTTTTATTAAAAAATATTTTTTAAACATGCGCGGAGTGTTGCTACATCGACAATCTTATAGCCTGCTGCTACAACGGAGTGCTGCTACATCGACTGACAAATAGCCTGACTTGCGTTGGCAGTCTATCATGTGCTGCTTACATAAAAACTTATGGGGGATATTTTAAATGCAAGCATCGATGTTATTTTTGTGTATATATATATATATATATGTATATATATATATATATATATATATATATATATATATATATATATATATATATATATATATATATATATATATATATATATATATATATATATACACACAAAAATAAACACATACAATGAGACATTGTGCAACACATACAATGAGACATTGTCTGCTAAGTCAGTGTATATCACAATCACTGACTTAGCATACAATATGTTTTGTGGCTCAACATGTGATACCAGTAACATATCAAGGTCAATTTTGGTACTCAAGTAATTCTGCACAAGTTCCAACTTTTGGTAGTTTCAAAATAAATTTTAGAGGTTCTTTTCTTCATATAATTTAATGATAAATATACTATAGAATAATATATTCATATAGTATAGAATAATGCATGAATAAAGTATATTGTTTTATTTGATAAATAGGAGATTATGTAAAAATCAAAAAGTATGAGGTTAAATGGGACAAATTTGTTACCAAAAACTGCATGTTTGAACACTGTTGATTTTGACAAATTTTTTTATTAAATTTCCATAAAATATTCTTATTTTAAAAAAGTCTTTTAACAATGTTTTTAGACTTGAAAATATTGTTGTGAAAAACAATATTTTTTAAGCAAATTTTTTATAACTGATGGATATGTTACTGGATACCAAAGGTGTTTAAACACACCATCTTCTTAGCAGAATAACAGTACTAATGGTCTTTAATTTTATCAGGAATTTATGTAGTTTTTAAGTTTTTTTAAATTTATATTTATATATTATAATTATATTTTATTGAAACATATATATGTATAAGCTTTTTTTTTTAGATTTTTTATGGTGATAAACTCATAATAAAACAAACTCAATATATAATTGTTTTTTACTTTTTTTAAACTAAAAATTTTTTAATTTTTTGGCTTTCTAAAAACATCCTAAATACTTTAGGTATGGGAAAGATGTAAAGATAGTTCATTTTCTTGGTTCGCGTAAACCATGGGATCATGTTTTTAGTCAAGTTTCTAGAGAAGCTGTTGTTTCAAAAGATCTATCTCATTTACACAATTTCACCAATATGTGGTGGGAGATTTTTATTTCATCTGAAGAAAAGTCCTTAAAAACAGAAGTAAATTTTTTATAATTTGTTTTTAAATCGAAGTTTGTTTATTTTAATTTTTTTTTAAATAAGTATTAAAATGTTTGATGTTAAAAATCTTTGAAAAAACTCAAGGTTATACTATATATATATATATATATATATATATATATATATATATATATATATATATATATATATATATATATATATATATATATATATATATATATATATATATATATATATATATATATATATATATATATATATATATATATATATATATATATATATATATATATATATATATATATATATATATATATATATATATATATATATATATATATATATATATATATATATATGTATATGTACACACGTATATATATATATATATATATATATATATATATATATATATATATATATATATTATTTTATATAACATATATATGACAATATATATAAACAATTTTATATAACATATATATAACAATATATATAAACAATTTCATATAACATATATATAACAATATATATAAACAATTTTATATAACATATATATAACAATATATATAAACAATTTTAAGATGTATTCTACAAAATGTGTGCTCAATGTTCTTAAAAAAACAGCGCAATAATAAATTAGTAGAAAATCACTTAAAAAAATTTGAATTTAACAATGTGTTTCATTAATAATAATCAAATTAATAAAACTACAATTTAAACCAAAAATTAATTTTTAGGAAGTCGTAAATGTCTTAACTACTGTAAATTTCACTCATTTGTGGAATATGCTGACACTTATAAAATCAATTCTTTAATTTTTTTTTTGATTACTTTTGTTTTTTTATATTTTTTAAAATTCAATGTAGTTTTTATTTTACCTCACTTATTTTTATAGTTTTTTAGGAGGAACTAATTTTTGTGCCTGCATTTAGAAATTAATTCCGATTTTTTGTTTAATAAACATTCTTGGTTTGAATGTGTAATTATATTTCAATTTTTTCTTGTTGTACATAGCATTTTTTTAGAAATATTGTTATATGCAGGTGCTGTTTTAAGAATGGACCAATTCATTTAAAAATCATCAATATTTTTATCTTTTAATTCCCATATGTATTTTGACAGCATGGTGTCTTTTGAATACTTTTTTTATTTTCAAAGGATTGCTTATGATTAGCAAAACTTTGTTACAAGTTGTTCTAAATGTTCCTAGCTAATTTATTTACAAACGGTAAAATAACATACCAAAGTTTGATCAATCTGTTGACAGTTGTTCACACTTCTGTTTTATATGTTCACAAGTTTCACTAGCTCTAACTCAACTATGCCAATCTACCCAATAAATAATAGTAACTTATCCACACACTCCAGTCTCAATCAATCAGTCTCAATCAGTAAATGTGATAAATCCAAAAGCAAATATTGATCTAATTTGAATTGCTATTCAAGAAATGAAAAGAAATATATTTCCTGACGTCCCAAAAGACTTTTATATACGCACACTAAAATATCTATGACATATAACAATATATGTCAAAGGTGTTTCAAATGTTTAAATATGTCTTGAGTCTAAATATGTTGCAGGTATACAGCATTATCTAGTATATAGGTTCATACTTGTATTACATATTATATTTCATTACAGGCTTATTAAAGAAACATTTTATGATTAAAAAAAAAAATTTTTAAGGTTTTTAAATATTATCAAATTTATAAAAATGTTATTTTTATGTTCTTTTTTCTTATGTTTCTAAGAAAGGGGTTGAGTTTAGGAGTCTTATAATTTTTGTTAGCCTTATAATATCAAAACTCCTAATATAAATAATATCTTATTTAATCAGATGAGAGTTTTTCATAACTAATGCAAGGGATATTTTAGAAAATTATTAAAATAAATAAGTAAAGGAAAAAATTATTTAATAATAAAAAAGTAATTAAGTTAATTCAGATAATTATTGTAAACATCAATGTAATAAAATGTCTGACATTTTCTAAGAAAATATTGCATAATGTAAATAAAAAAAAATTAAAAAAATTACAACAGCTTATTAAAAAAATACTTCGTTAAAGTGGAAACATTGCAAAGTGTCTTAAATAGTTGTACTAATTTTGTTAAATATTTTTATTATATAACTTAAAAATTTTAAATTTTAAAAAATTTTTAAAAACATTAAAAAACTTTAATTTAAAATATATGTGTTAATATATAATAACAAAATAATAATAAAGAAATGTTTATTAAAATATTTCATTTTTTTATTTTATTAAGAAATAAGAGTTTGAACAATCTTTTATTTTCTAAAAATTTTTTGGGGTTAGCAAGGCTCTTTAATTGTGGTGAAGGCAACTTATCTAGGAGATGGAAACCTCTGGTATAAAACCCCTCTTTAATGTGGTAAAAACAGGAGGATTAATGGGATAAACAGGAGGATTAAGGAGGTTATGTTAACATTACAATAGGTTTGGGGAGGATTAATAAAGGGAGGGAATTTAATGCCCATTTATAATTTTTAAGTGAACACAATATTTTTATATCTTCTGTATTTGGAAGAACTAGAATGCCAAATGTTTCACTGCATTGTTTCTAATTTTTTTTTTACTGTATTTTTCAATCTACTATATTTTGTTTTCTGTTGTTTTTTTTTTTTGCTTTTTTTTTTTTGTGTTTTTGTGTTTGGGGTGGTCATCAATTGTTAGGAGAGGTTGATATTTGAAAGAGTGGGGAGGGGGAGTCATAGATTTGTTGTGAAAATTAGAGATTGAATCCATTCCTATAATATGACAGGGGACAGGGCTGTACTGAACAATGAAAATGTAGGGGGAGGGGGTAAAAAAGAAAAAAGATTTTTTACCATAAAAATCTCACCAAAGTAAGGCTTTTTTTTTATTTAAAAGCCAAATTTCAGTTTTTACCGATTGAGTCTCAAATTTTCCAAATTACCGACAAAACAGACAGAATTTCGTAAACCTGGGAAGGTGCCCTCACCCCCGTCGGTACGGCCTTGGCAAGGGAAAGTATTTTTGATGTGCGATTATTATTGCACGCTACCTATAGGATGGGAAAAATTAAAATAATTAAATTTTACATAAAACATTTTTTTTTGAATAACAGTTAGTTCAACGGGGCTCTAAGATTCACAATTAGTAAAGTGTTTAATTACGATATAATAATATCTATCACCTAAAAAAAGCTTCCTTGCGTGTAAAATTTTTATGCAAAAGATTATTATTTTTTTTCAAGCACTAAATCTAGCTTTAGTCGACTAAATTTAGTTACACTGAATATTTAGTCGTCTAATTTGAGTTAACTAAAAAGTTAGTCGGCTAATTTGAGTTAGACTAAAAAGTTGGTCAACTAATTTTAGTTAACTAAAAAGTTAGTTGGGTAATTTTAGTTAACTAAAAAGTTAGTCAGGTAATTTTAGTTAACTAAAAGATTATTCGGGTAATTTTAGTTGGCTAAAAAGTTAGTTGACTAATTTTAGTGAGACTAAAAATTTAGTTTGTAAAAGTTAGTAAAAATTAGTATTTTTAGTTAGACTAAAACTAACCTTAACTTCCACCCCTAATTTTGTGGTAGTACATAATTATAAAGATTTTTTGGTGTGAGAATTTTCAGATGCTATACGATTGGTACTCTGTAATACATGACTTACAAAAAAAGATCTGAGTTACAACGAAAAATAACTTATGAATTAGGCAGTATTATAACACAAGTCAACTACGTTCTAATCAGAAAACTTTGTAAAAAATTGTTTTTTAAAAAATTGACAGTTAACATAAAAGTAATACAAGGTGAAGTTTATATATCAAAGGATAATTATTTAAGCTATTTAATATTAGATATTTGTAACACAAAATTGATGAAAAAAATTTGTAACACAAAATTCTAATAAAAAAAATTTATTACTGTAAGTGTAGAATCTAGAAATAGCATGAATATAAGTTATGTAACCATTTTGAATAAAGTAACCATTTTAATATTTAAGCAAGAACAGAAATCAGGTCAGAAAGGAATTAGGAAAGAATATGAAAAAAGATACACTTTCTAGAGGTATATGATAAAGTATATAGAAGAACAAAGTGTCAGAAACACAAATAATTATGACGGGGGAATGCAGATTTGGGTAAAAATTGTTAAAGAAGACAAGTCTTGTATTGCTTAATTAGGCGCAAGCATAAGACAAAAACAAGTTTTATACGAAGTTCCATCAGATAAGCAGAAGTTTTTTGGTGAGATGTTAGATTTAGAGAACAATAGTAGCGTAGTGTTCAAAGTTGTAAAGCAAATGGTTGGGAAAAAGAAGGACGTTATTGAAGGTTTTATTAAAAAACTATATTTCTGTTAAATGAAAAAATACTAACAAATAAAGTTGAGATCGTTTTGAAAAATTGCTGAATTTTAATTTTAAAAGTTTAATTGGATTAAAAGTTTATCTGTATATATAAAAATATGTATTATATATTACATATATAATACATATTTTTAATTGCTGAAATTAAATTTCAGCAATTAAACGAGCGATTGATCTTTGGTCTCTTGGTGTAAAAATTTTATTTTCGTAAAAGATTTATTCTCCTCATGATGATAATAACAATTATTTTTTTTTAATGTTTTGTAAACTGTTTTTATGTTTTGAAAGTGTTTTGAAAAATTGCTGGTTTAATTGGATTAAAAGTTTATCTGTATATATAGAAATATGTATGAATAAGGTTAGTGGACTAGCACAGATAAAAACCTGTAATAAAAGCCAATTGCTTACAGTTTTTAAGCAATCGCTTCACAAGAGATTTAGGAATATGCTTTCTTGTATTTTTAGTTTTGAGTGTAAAACTTTTGTTCAATTCAGTGAAGAAGTCAAAAAAGATATTGAAACAAACAGTGCCGGACACTGTGTTAGAAGTTAGAATGTGTTGGTAAATTTAGTTATCTAGAAAAACAGAGGCTTAATAGGCAAGATCAAGATGTGTCCGGACCATATTATAAGAATTATCTCTTCTACTAACAGCAAGAGTGTCATCATTACATACTAAAGGAATGTTATACACCACATGCCTCCAATATTGTTGTGTTGTGTGATCTTAAGGATAAGAAGAGAAGCGATGGTTTTAGACAGAGGTTATGAATAGTGTATCTGATAAGGTATGTCAGCAAAAATATAATACATGCAGCAAATCCATAATCTAAATGATTAAGGTTTTTTGATCTTCTAAAATTTTTGCCTGAGAAATAACAAAAGATCAGAGATTTGCTTGTTTAAAAGTTTTCATTTCTTTTGTTATTGATTAGTCTAAAAAGAATCAAATTTAAAAAAAGTTACCATGACCATTTTGTATTTGAATATCTCTGTATATTCAAACATACCAGTGATAAAACAGCAGTAATTATTTTTGAAATACAAAAGTTATGTTTCATATCAATATGAAATAAAAATCTTTTTCTTGCTCTAACTATGCCCCCACCTATTTCCTTCAATAAACTGTTTTGATAATTTAATTTTTTTTATAATTTTTATGCTGGTTTTTTACATTTAGGTTTCAAATTTATCTACAACTTCAAACTTATCATTGTCTTTAAATCAGTCTGAACTACCTCCACTGAATGTAGAAAACACTGTTGATGATTCAGATGATCGTCGACAAAAATGGGAGGCTGGTATCCCTGATTATACTGGAAAAGATAAATTTGAAAACATAATGAAACGTCTAAATGATGTTATGCAAAGTACAAATATTGCACCAAGTGATGACGATGCTTTACCAAGTGATGAAAATAATCCTACAAGCGAAAACTAAAGAGTATAAATCTATTTTTTTTTTTTTTTAGTTTGGTTTATTATTAAAATTATATAAATTGATTAATATATAAATAAGAATATCCAAATCTATAAATTTCATTTTATTGTAAAACACTTTAAATCAAAATTGTTTAAATCAAAATAAGATATCAGAAAACAATTCGCAACAAAAAAATGGTGAAGCAAAATAGCAAAAATAAATTATTTAGTTATAAAATTGTAGATGTTTGTCTTATAATATAACAATATAAAAAAATAAATAAAAGAAATTCAACATTTTATATGCTTTTATTGGTTTTTTGATATATGAATTTAAAAGTAATACATTTCAAAAAACTATTTTATAATGCAAGTTGTCTTTGTAACAGTTCTTTCTCTTTTATGAATATTAATTTTATATTTTGTTTTGGCTTATTATTTTGAGTGTAAGTTGATTTTATGATAAGTTAATTTTATTTTAATGAGTATATGTTTTTTTTTTTTTTTTTTTTTTGTGATTATGCGTTGTTTTTATTTTGATGAGTATGTTTTGTTTTCTATAAGTTTATGTTGTTTTTGATTTTAGCAGAAATTTATAGTTTAGATTTTAAATTTTAACATTTAAATAAATGAAATTTTTCCTAATGTTGAATGATACTGAAAATGCGCTCTCTTTATTAACATAATTAACATTAAATTATGTGCATAAATTATATTAAATTATGTGCATAGTTTATATTAAGTTGCATTTACATTAGTTTTTGTTTTGTTTATATATCTTAGAGCTTAAGGTTTTGCTTCTTCTTTTCTTTTTTTTTTTTCGACTTATATTTTATAAAGAAATTTTAATTAAAAAAAAAAAGAAATTTTAATAATCAGATAGCATTAATTATATTTTTTGCAGAATTGTAATTATAATATTTTAAAAAATAAATAGTTTATTATAAAATTATTTTTTTAAATCTATATTTGATTACTTTACCATTACAACCTCCTTTCTCTCTCTGTTATAAATTTGCTAACTAATATTCCTGTTAGAAATACAGATAAAATTTTAGATGTAAAAATTTAATTATTGTTGTTGTCATGCTTTGTTTTATTAACACAGTGTTTTCCTTGTTTGAATGGTTTCCCATAATGCTACCGAAGCTCCTATGAGTTTTAGGTGTTAATTGTTTAACCATAATGAAATAAAATTTTATATAATTGTTTAAGAAATGCAAATATTTTCAAAGAACTTTGAAATTAGTACTGTCAGTGAATACTAAATATTTTTATTTAAATATTAACTACAATATTTATATACAGTGGTGTGAAAAATATTAGAATCATCTACAATATTTGATGATTTTTTTGAAGTAAAAAAAAAAATTATGTCATTTTAAATAGTTACTTTTAGAAATTACAAAGAAAAATTTTAACTTTATACTGTCCCAAAAAATTTTATATAATACTGAAATCGACTCTAAAATGTTCAGTTTCCAATTGAAAAATTGATCATAATAGAATCTTACTATTTTGATTAATTTAGGTGCAAGAAATAAAATAAAAAAATGAAGGTTTCTAACAGTTGTGTAAGTTGTTATTTTATCCACTGCACCCACTATTCGTAACCACCAACTAAAACTGCACCCGAGTTTTATTGCACCAGTTTATTGGGTTGTTGCTCTATGCTCATATTTTCTCATATGCAACGTAGATTTTTTAAAAAAATCATGTTTATCATTTTTAAAAAATCATTTTAAAAAAAAATCATGAGTTCATAATTTATAATGGTAGCAACGTATTTTAGCCAGAGTGAATCCTCTGTTGGTTATAAAAAGTTATAAAAACTTTATAAAAACAAGAAAATTTCAAATTTTCCATGGTCTAGAAATTATCTTTTGATTTTGAATTAAATTCTTAACTGGTGAATTTTTACTTAACTGGTGAATAAGAATTCAATTCAAAATATAAAAATAATCAACATACAAAAAACTTCACAGGATAGATAAAATTGCAAAGTCTCAATGATGTTGTTATTAAATGTATGTGTACAAGGCCAACGAAACCAGGCGTGTTTGTGTGTGTGTGTGTGTGTGTGTGGGGGGGGGGGGGTTGGCACATTTTTTCTAAAAGGACATTTTTTTTTTTTTTTTTTAAGAAAAATGATGGTTATGCCTTTCCACTTCAAAACCTGTGTCATTTCCCATGGTGTATATGATCCTGAAATAAAAGAAGTATGTCCTAAAAATTAAAAATGGCACACCGAAATGTATTGAAAATTTTTTTAAACCAAAGCATGTAGAATGAAATGTTTGGTATAAACAACAATATAAAAACAACAACATAAAAAGTTTACAAATAATTTTACACAAAACCATTGTTTGATTCTATTTAAGTTGTTAATTCTAATATTTTTCACAACACTATTTACAAATACTAGTTATATTATGTCTTAAATACTATTGTTGCTAGGATGCAGGTTTTGATATTTTTTTTTATTTCTATCTGCAACTTTCATAAACATTTTTTGCCATTAATTAAACAAAGTTTATTATTTAGATAATAGAAAAAATGAGTGAAAAAATTTACGAGAGTGCTTGTTGAAATTTGAATGAATGGCTTTTTTTTTTCTAAAAGATCCATGTGGAATAATATGTTTGTTAATTACATATAGTAGTATAATATATGCTGACTATGTTGTTCTTGCAGAAATAGTGGTTCCACAGCACGGAGACAGGTATTAAAAATAAATTTTAAAATCTGATTTATTTTTTTAATAAATTTTAAAATAAATTTCATCCAGCAAAACATGTAGTATTTCAGGATGTCTTCATGTTGTGGTATTTAATGCTTTACTGTTTTTGCTTTTCTACTCTCATGTCAAAGCTATGCTTACAGACCCAGGTATGTTTTTATACAAGAATTTTTTTTTTTAACTTCCTAACATAATGGTTCAAGTTTTTTCTAAAATATCATGGGTATAATAAATCCTTTAAAAAAAACAACTAATATTTGAATTGGCATATTTATTCTTAAAATTATTAAAGTTTTTTTTAATATTAGTTATTTTATGTTGTTTAACTTACTTTATGTTCACTGGTTCACACACATGTTTCTTTTTAAAGTATAATGTCCATGGTTCCACAGCTGCATAGTTCGAGTATTTCCGTAATGCCATTTTCTTATAAAATATGACTTTTTTTATTTTGAAGCATTTTTTACAACCTTTTCTTTTAGTTAACATATTTTACAGATTATGTTGAAGTATTTTTATTGTGACCATTTGGAAGATTACCATCAAAGGTTTATAAGCTTAATCTCTCATTGACCACAATTAAATTAGGGGTTTTAGATAAGAATTTTATTTCTAGGTAATTGTCTCCATTACCACATTGGTGTCTTACCTGCCACATTAATATAAATTTTATTTACAAGTTTTACTTGTGCAACAAAATTACATTTTTTATTCATATTTTTTTTTTCTACCCCAGAATTACCATAGATCAGAATTGAGCAAAATGGCAGCATGGATTTTTTTATACATCTAGTTTTATTTTAATGTTATTACTATAATTTTATGTTATTACTAGATCTTTATATTATTGAATTGACTAATTTATAAAGTACATTTAATAAAAAAGAAATTTTTTTTTTGTTTTTGTTTTTTGTTTTGTTATTTCATATTTTAAATTTATATAAATCTAATTTAGTTTCGAAAATCTTTTTTACAGGTTATGTTCCTTTTCCAGAGATAGCTGTAGACTTTTCAGAAACTCGTAGAAGTAGTCGCAAGAAAAATTTGGTTAGTATGTTTTTAGTGGTTTTCTAAAAATTTAGAAAACCTTTTTTAAAAAACTATTTTTATAAATGTTACTTCAATAAAATGTTTTTTTTTCATAAATAACTATTTTGTATTGCATTGCTTTCAAATTTATTTACTTAATTAAAAATTAATTTAAATTTTGTTTAGTTTAATTTTCAGGATATTTTCAATGATAATGATCTCCATCATACCATTCTTAGTGATGCAGGCAGTGGCCACTGCCTGCATCACTAAGAATGGGATGATGGAGATCATCCCACTCTTAGTGGTGCATGTGGGATTTTTCTAAAAACCCCTACATTTGCAGAATTTTAGCATATGCTTAATTTGAAGGTCCATAAATATATAGTTTTTTTAAAATGACATTTAACTTAAAGTAACTAGTGTTACATTTCGTTATAAAAAGATCTGGTTTTTATCAGCATTAAGATTATTGTTTAAAAATGTAATGATAGGTTTCAAATGAAGGTCAAATGTTTAGGAGAACATAGAAAAATTAATGTATAATTTTTGAGATTAAAAATTTGCCTGATAACTTGTAAATCTAGAAATTCTTTAAGTGTTTCACTTTTGTTCCGAAAACAGTGCCTGTTGCTATTTTAAATAAAAGGTTATACAAAATAATTTAATTGGTAATATTGTTTATACAAAAAAAATTGTGTTTTTGTTAATGTCCATCAACATTTAAAAGCATTAATTAGACTTTTTTTTTTCTTTTTGTCGTTTTAAATAATTTTTTTCTGCCCACAAATCCTATAATCTAATAATCTCCCTCTTACTAGATGGTCACAGATGGTCAGGATTCACCTCTTACTAGTCTCTTACTAGATGGTCACAGATTGTCAGGATCCACCTCTTACTAGTCTCTTACTAGATGGTCAGGATCCACCTCATACTAGTCTCTTACTAGATGGTCAGGATCCACCTCTTACTAGTCTCTTACTAGATGGTCAGGATCCACCTCTTACTAGTCTCTTACTAGATGGTCTGGATCCACCTCTTCCTAGTCTCTTACTAGATGGTCAGGATCCACTTCTTACTAGTCTCTTACTAGATGGTCAGGATCCACCTCTTACTAGTCTCTTACTAGATGGTCAGCACTAAATCAAAAAAACATAAAATCAACCACTTTACGGGGTGGTCTGGAAGTGAATAAGAAACTATTTGCTGATCATTTAAATAAAAAAAATAAAAAATTTTTTTTTTGAAAAAACCTTTATAACATAAAAAGCTTAAGGCCCATATGGGATTCCCGCATAGCCTCTAGGGCTAACACTCCACTGGGTACAGGGCTCAATTTTTTTCTGCATATTATATAGTTAGGTAAGGATTTTGTTTCTGTTTCATAGGATTAATAGAGGTTTTTAACTTTTTTAAAAAAAAGCAATCTCTTCTATAACAGACCTTTTGATCTTGAGGAGGCAGATGATGCATTTTTTTTTTAAGTTTTATGTGATTTAAAAAAATATTTTTTGAAAGTTTAGATTAGGTTTTGAACTTTGATATAAAGTTGTATTAAGCTATATCTAAACCTTTATAAATATCTAAAAATTTGAACAATGCTAAAGTTGTTTTACTTTTTCCTTCTAATTTATACTAATGGAGTTTTTGATAATATGATTGTGTATAAAGGTGGTTCATAAAAAAAAAAATTTGAAAGTTTAAACTCCAGTGATTTTATATGAAACAGTATGGCACAAAAGTTTACCTGTTCTTGACTTTTGCCTTTACCTGTTTTTGACTTTTATCTTTACACACTTATTAAGTCATGTTAGTGACAGTAAACAATGTTTGTTTGTATGACATTCCAGGCCAGTCATTTATCAATGCTTTAAGAAAACTATCATCAAATCTAGTTGTTTCAAAGAACACTCAAAATACTTGAAGCTCTGCAAAACTGAATAGCAATATTCACAGATTAGTTTTACTTAACCAGTCACCAGCATCTGCAGTGATGTTTTATCGAATATAAATTTTTTGCCTAACCTAACTTTTTGAACAAACAGTAACTTAATATTTTTAATTTTTTGAAAATTTTTTAGGTTAATTTTTGTTTATATTAGTTTAGGAAAATTATTAAATTTTTGTAAAATTATAATTAATTTTATCTGTCAGAGGTGTTCACTCGTGGTTGCCTGACCAAATGATCAGATGACCAAATTTTGTGAAGAGTAACTAAAATAGCAGTTCTAGTTTTTTTTTTTTAATACAAAAATTCTATAAAAAGAAAAGTAACTAATTATTATCTAAAATGATAACAAAACTTTCAGTTTTGTTATCATTTTGTTATCATTTTGTTATCAAGTCAGAGTGTTTAAGTTTGTTTTCCATATTTTGTTAATTAAAACCTAAGAATATTGTACAAGCCTTTTAACATATTTAATAAAATACTTCCTAAACAAAAGCTAAAAAGTTTATTGTTTAAACAGAAATATTATTTTATTTTTATTTTTTTACAAATTTTATTTAAGGATTTAGAGATAAAAGTGTTCAGTTAGGCAAAAAAAATTTTTTTTTTTCAGGAATATTTAAATTATCTTTTAATATCGTTTATGTGATGTTTATTCAGAAAATATATTCTTTTCACAAATGTATTTTTTGTTTCTTATTAATTCAATATTGTTTAATGTTCTTTTTACATAATACCTTTATGAACATAAATTACGTTTACAAATATCTTATTGGCAACTGATAAAATCTATCTATAAATTGTTTATAATCTTTATTAAAATTACGTTTACAAATATCTTATTGGCAACTGATAAAATATCTATAAATTGTTTATAATCTTTATTAAAAATATGTTTAAATAGTAAAAATAATGTAAATAAATTGTAACAATTATGTTAACTATAATATTGTTTTAAGAAATAAATTTTTAATATAATTTTTTTCAAATGCCTAATTTAGATTCTATTAATAATTTTTTGTTAAATTAGCTTAAATAATTTTTAGCAAGAATTAAAATTGAATTTAATTACAGTGTGATACTTTAAAATACTTTCAGAATATTATTAGTTTCTAAACTCATGTAACACATATGATCTTAATGATTACAACACATTAAAAGCAAAGGGTTTTAAAGTATTTGTAAATTGTTTTTTTATATTTGTCAATACTTTGTTGCTGTAAAAGAGAGCGTGTATTTTTTTATGATAAAGTAAGCGCTCAATTAAAGTGAAAAACCTAATGGCATACATTTTTGCATGTGCTTTATATGAAAGTAGAAAAGTGAATGTTATCACTAATTTACAATATTACTTTTATTTACGCAAATTATTTCTAGTCTACACTTAGCCCTATAATAAAAAATGACTAAAATATGTGAGAAAGCTGCTAAATGCAAAAATTTTTATAAAAAATAGTGTTAAGCAACTCAAAAAATTGTCAGGCAACCAAATTAACAAATTGGTTACTTTTAGTCGCCTTTCTGGCGACCAACGGAAATTCTGAGTATACGCCCTTGTCTGGTTTTTAAAATTTTTTTTTGTAACAATTTAAAACTTTTTTTCTTTTAAAACTGTTTAAGCCTTTTGAATCAATTGTTAGTCATTGATGCTATTTGTAGCTATTTGTTGTAGAACAATGCTATTGGGACAACCTGGCGCAAAATAATCAGATAATTTGTAGCAAAAAACCAAATATATAAATTATTATTTTTATTGTTTAGAATGATGATGACTGGACTGTATGCAGACAATGTGAATTGTTTCGACCACCTAGATCACATCACTGTAGGTTAGATTTTAAAATATGTTGAAATTTTAAGGGAGTTTACTTAAATTTTTTGTGATTTCATAGTCTACTGCCTAGCTTTTTATGTGTTAATAACACTGTGCATAGCTTCTATACATTTTTGTTTTTCAAACAATTTATTGCAAGACAATTTGTCGAAAGACAATTTGTTGCTGGACAATATATTGCAGGCTATTTGTTGTAGAACAATGCTATGGGGACAACCTGGCGCAAAATAATCAGATAATTTGTAGCAAAAAACCAAATATATAAATTTTTACTGATATACTACTAGATGCGCTTTTTTTACATGAACCATTTGAACTTGTCATTTTACCTCGTGAATTGGATGATGCATGACGATTTTTAACTAATATTTTGGGTTGGCATTAAGATTGCTCATCTAAAGCAAACCCTCAATCAATGTATTTATGTCATGATTTATATCATCACAACAAATTATCAGCACCTAAATGTCCACAACAAATTGTCTGTGTTGAATTATCCAATTACCACATTTTTATAGTCCTATGAATGTTTTTTTTATGTGTTTTTAAAGTCCTATGTATTGCTTTTTTATGTTTTTATTGTTCTATGTATGGTTTTTTTGTGTTTTCATAGTCTTTTGCATAGCTTCTTTGTGTTTTAATAATCCTCTTCAAAATTTAACAAGAAAAAACAAACAAAAAAGATATCTTTTTAAAAATTTTTGCTTTTTTAGTCTACGGTTTTTTTCAACTTCTAAAGCATCATAGTTCACTTTTAAATTTAATGCCAAACTGAGTTTGGTTTCTTTTTATGCGGTAATCAAAGTGCTTCAAGACGTTCTTATGGTTTTGTCACAAAACATCCATGAGGAGCATTTAGCTAATAAGTTCATGCCTTCTTCTTTACTAATGTTGCAAATATGGCTAAAGCTGGCATTGAACCACAAACCTCTTGATTCTGAAGCATACACTTACTAGTAACTACGGCGCCCCGGCCCTGTCCCTGTCCCCAGCTAAAAATGAGAATTGTTGCAAACCCATCCCTGGCCCCGGCTCCAGCAAAATTATTAGATTTAGCAAGGGTTGATAGCCGGGGCTAGAAAAAAGTTTATAATACTTTTTGTATTATAATTTTATGCTTACATTTACTATTTTTTAAATACTGGCATGTATTTATATATTTTTAAACTCTAATTTACTTCCAACAAGATTGCAAGCAATCACTATTAAGTTATGAGTTACTCTAAAATAGAGAATAAGTTAAAATACTAGGAAATGGTTAACTGAAGACTAAAAAAGTTGTAGGTTGTATAAAAAGGGAAAGCATAAAGGTGGGTAAGAGTTTAAGGTGGGTAAGTTAAAGTGGCTCTAGCTTGGCAGACAAAGCAGGTCTAATTGCATTTACAATCTGCTTTTAGACTTTGTCTGAGAGTAAGAGGGTTGTTATTCATCAATATAGGAATGCCAAAATTGTAATATTTTTTTGCAGTATGTAAATGAGTTTTGTTGTCTAACAAAAATTGTGGATTTGAAATCCAGAATTTGAGTCCATAAGACACTGCAAGCCTTAAGCTGTTACAGAAAAAAGATCAGATTAAAATTTGACTGCTTGTTCTAAACAATCAAAAAGTTAAAATTTTTTGTCAAGACTAGAGTATGAAGTTGAGTTGTCAGCAAATAGAGTCACTTTAGATGTAAAATTTTCATGGAGATTGATATTGTAGATTAGAAACACTACAGGAGCAGAACCTTGTGGTACCCTTAAAGTTACTTGAAATAAAGAAGAGTGTAGGCCTTCAAGAATAACTTATTAAGAAATACTGCAGTTAAAAAGAAATAATTTAATAATCTCAAAACCTTTGAGATTATTAAATTAATAAACCTTCTTGAAACTAATAACCAAGTGATGACTAATCATAGGAGAGTTTGAGAAGTCAATGTGTTTTCTAGAGTTTTGAAAAATTATAATTATTTATTTAGCACTTTTTTAAAAATTAGCAAAAATTGAAGAGAGTTCTAGAGAATATTTTTTTAAGACTATGATGGAAATCTCGTCTGGAGCGCAAACTGTAGAAGTGTTTAATTGAGAATTAACTTTAGCATTGGAAGCCAGAGTGATTTGGATGTTTAACATTAAGTTAATCTGTTTAACTGGCAGAAAGAGTATGGCCATAAGATTCAAGAGTCAAGTTAGAGTAAGATTTCTTTGCAAATAAATCTGCTTTATCCTGGAGAGAAGTAAAAAGATCAGACCCATGAAATAGAGATTAAATGTTAGACTTACTTTAGTTAATGACACTGTTGAAGATTAAGTCTATAGAATATAACATCTGAGATAAGATGCAAGACTTAGTAAACTGAGAATAAAAGAGCTTAACATTAGACAGGACATTTTTAGATTGGCTACTTGAAATATTAAAAGGGCATTTGTTCTTAATAGACATGTTTTAGTAATAAGTATGAAAAATGATTAATGAAAGGAATAAAAGCTTCCAAACTTTTATTCCTTTTAACTTTTGATCAGATGATGATCATGATCATAATAATGATGATGATGATGATGATGATGATGATGATGATGATGATGATGATGATGATGATGATGATGATGATGAAGATGATGGTAATGATGATTATGATGATCATGTTGATTATAATGATGTTTATATATGCATATATATACAATATACAACATGAATTTTGAATAAAAAAAACTTTAGCATGTGTAAATGTTTATACAGTCCTGATCACAAAACCAGCCCCTGCACTAAACCCCCTGCACTAGCCCCGGCTATATTTTATCAAACCTGGCCCTGGCCAGAACCCCCGTTAAATATCAATCCTGGTTGCTTACTTGTACTAACCACTACATCACTGCTCCTCATTAATATTAGCATTATACTTGCCTAAACTTTTGCTTTTCATTAATAGAAAAAGAAATTGTTAAAACTGTTGAAAATAAGTTGTTAAATTTCTACTAGAAAATATTCCTTCCCCTTCTTTCCTTTCCGAAAATTGTTCATTTTTGTTATATGTAAAAAAAATTCTGTTTGTATATGTAGACTTCCAAAGATGCATAAATCAAATTCTTCTAAGACTAAATAAAATAAAACCCATAAACTTTAAACCCATTGTATTATCTATTGGAATCTATAATAACCTACTAGCCAAGTTTCTTAGAGATTTATTATCTCCATTAATAAACGTCAAGTTTTGTACATAAGATTCATTTTCCTTTGTTAAAGAAATAAGTCAAATCAATCTCCATAAACATCATTTAGTTTCATATGACGTAACCAGCTTATATATCAATGTTCCATCTCAAGAAACCTTTAAAATTCCAGTTAATTTAATTTTGCTCCATAATAAAAACATTAAATTACTTGATTTTTACTATTAAGCTATTTCCAAAATAATTGATGATATATGTTATATTGACAATATGCTTTTTACATCTGTATAGATAGTGTTCATGATTGAAAAGCCCCTTTCACACTCTGCATTGCTAACAGGTATGATTATTGATGACGAATGGTTTAATCTTAGCAATCTGAGTCACTCCAATGTTTGAAAAATTTGATTTTATGAAATGAATACATGTTCTTGACCATTAAAATATTCCTTGAAGTCATGAAACTCCTTTTTTAATGAAAAATCATCAAGCAGAAAATTGCAAAATCCTTTCAGAAGAGTTTCTTTATATTCTTGGGAAATTTGTATTTCATTTTATTGATTTTGTGGCCATGAATATGGTTCAAAGCATTGCACTGATTGGATTATTTTATGATTTTCATCAACAGGTTCTCTATGTGAAAGTGGCCTGATCAATTAAAGTTTGATTTTTACCTTCTGATACAATCACATCTTGGAAAATATCATTTTCAATGGCCAGTTTGACTCCTCCAAACTTTCTCCCTTCGAAGATAGATATGAGTCAAGAGATAACTTGAATTGTTTTTGCAAGTGTGATATTTTTTAATTGTAAAAATTCTGAAGTTGATTTGAGCTCTATAAATGGATCATACATTAATGGCAGGTTTTTAAGAAATGACACGCTTGCAAGTTTCTGAGTAAGGCTTTTAAATTTGGATCTCTCCTTTGAGCTTTTTATTACTATTTAAAAAATCTATTCCAATTTGCCACTTTGCAAATACATTTTCTTTTTAAAGGACAAACTTATGATCAAATCCATGGTGTAGCAATGGGTTCTCCACTAGCTCCTGTTTTGTCCAAATTGTTCATGGGTCATTTTGAGTATAAATGAATTTAAAAAAATTTTGATGGTGTAAAACCAGTTTTATATAAACAATATATTGATGGCATATTGATTTAAAAAATCCTATTCTGGTCTTCACACTAATTTTTATAGTTTCACTTTTTATAGTTTGTTCATTTTTGTACAGAGTTAGTCTAATCAAGTGCTTAATTGATTGTACGTATAAAATTATTAGTTCTAAACTTGGGTTGAAGACTAAAAATTTTATCTTTATTTATTAACTAGGGGTAATTCCGACATAAACAAACTCTTCTATTTCAAAGAAACATGTACTCATCTTAACTAATTTTAAAAATATATAACTCCTATTTAAACAAGATTAACACAAACACTTCACCACAAACAAACATCAAAAAATCCTTGTCTTATTTTGAACTACCATTTTAGGGAAAATATCTGGTTTAACTAAAAATAAGACTGAATTCAATTGCTAAAAGATATTGTCATTCTGCAAATGTTAAATTAGTATTTACCTCACTAAGAATTTCTAAGTTTTTTTCTTCTAAATATTCTAATCCTCTAGAGTTCGATTTGTTCTTGTTCTATAAATGTGTATGTGCATGATGTAACTCCTGTTATATAGGCAAAACTACATGTCATCTCAAGATGCAGATATTTGAACACTACAAAAGGGACAAAAATTCTCATATCTATAAGCATCTCCATGCTAATTAAAGTTTTTTCATGCAATTAAATAAGTGTTTTTCTGTTTTTGGTTCAGCACCTAATAGATTACTTTCTGTGCAACTTCAAATCTTTTTATAAACAACATGTGCGCACATACATGTACAGAGAAAATATTAAAACAAATCTACCAAAAATGGTAGAAAAGTTAGTAGCAAATGATAAAGACCTAGTTATAGAAAAATTGTAGAATTGTTAAAAAGTTAGCTTATTTTAAAAACTTTACACTTGTGTTGGAACAAAATGAGTTCAGTAAAGTACAAAAAGGTGATGAAAAGATTTTTATACAAAACAAATTTAAATTAATACCCTACTATAAAATGTATTTAGATTTTTCATCTGTAAATAATAATATAATACTTTTCTATAAATTTAATTTTATTGATTATAAATAATCAGGGTGGCCAGCAACTTGGTCATCCTAATAAAGTCAGGAAATTAAATAAAGTATGCAAAACTCTTTTGAATTTCAATTGATTTAGTTGCAAACTATAAGTTATTATTTAAATTGGCAATTTAAAAAAAAGATTGCAAAAAAGTCTTATAACAACATCATTATTTAAAAGTCTATGAGAACACTAAAGCAAATTTATGTTTTTGGGTAAAAGTATAGGGCTATTTGAAATTTTTTGTTGCTTTGTATGTTAAAGTTTTAAGGAAAAGTCATGGAAAATGAACATGAAAATTTGCTGGCCACCATGATTATATAAATTTACATTAATAAACTACACTCATATTATGATCGAAGGCATTCATATTCAACATGGTTTTATCTAACAAATTGAGTAATCTTCACAGTCATATAATTAACAGGAAACATTTTATACATCAAATTCCTCTATTCAAGAACATTTTGCATCGGGTCCTGGTGTAGTGAATTAATAATAGTAAATTAAAACTCAAGCTGGTATAGAAAGCTTTATTCAGCAAATTAATAAATATATAACCTAAAGAAACAATTATTTTACATATAATATTATTTTACACATAAAAAAACACAATAGTTATCGAACAGCAGTAAGTCATAAGAATCAGCACAAGGTCAGCAAGAGTATAACCACCAGGTTTAAGTTTCTGATACAAGTTTATGCTAATATAGTAATCTGTCTAATACAAAATCACCCAGTCATGAGATAAAAAGTTAGTTGCCTCAATCACCCAGTCATGAGATAAAAAGTTGCCTCAGCTGGTTTTTATTATTTACCAATTTAATGTGTTACTAAACCAAGTTAATGTGTAAACTAAACCAAGTAATGGTATTGATGTGTTTAAAACTAAACCAAGTGTGCTATAGTGAAGTTATTATTTTTTATTATTTTGTGCTTTATAAGCACAAAATAAAGATGGTCCTTCAACATCAAGCATGAGTGAATTAAGTTTCAACTTTTTAAAGAGTTACATTACTATTTAAGATAAGTCTGAAAAAAATTTATTTTGTTCGTCTGATGTTGGATTTTGGTATGAAATATGTTCACTTTGTTCAAGTCAAGCTTGTTGTTTTTTTATATAAAAATTTAAATTTTATTTTATTTTTGTTTCAAGTTCAGTATTTAAATTAAGTTTTGTACTGTTTTAATTGAAAATAAAAAGTTTAAAAATATTGCTTTAAAAATATTGTGTCAAAAATATTTAGAAATGCTAGACTTATTATTAGGTGGTTTAGTGTCATAATTTATTTTTTCAATATAGTTATCAAGCTCTATATCGTAGATGATAATATTATTATCTTTTCTCTTCTCTTTTTTGGATCAAACTAGAAATTGGAACAACTTCAATGTTATGGATTGCTTTAATCCAGTCTCTACGTCATGGATTTCCTTTAATCCTGTCTTTTTTTTTTAAAAGCTGATTTTCCAAAAGAAACTTTATAAATTTTAAATACACATTAGTTTTCACATCTTTTGAGTAACTAATAATGTGAAATAATTTAATTCTTGTTAAAAAATCAATAAGTGAATAAATTATTCAAGTAGTCTGTTTATCATCTTGCTCTATAAAATTCATCTTTTCTTTTCTGGTAACTTCCAACTCTAATAATAGTTGCTTGTAGCCTTGTGGAAGTGTAAATATTGAAAAAGTATATTATAAGAAAATTGCTTTAAATTTTTTATACCTCTAGAGTTTGTAGAAGATGTGTGCGCAAAATGGATCATCACTGCCCTTGGTAAGTTTTGATTATAATCTTTTTGAAGATATTGTTTCTAATTTATTATATAGTCTACAAATTATTATTATTTTTAGGATAAACAATTGTGTTGGGGAAAGGAACCAAAAATACTTCATACTTTTTCTTTTTTATACAGGTGCTAAGTTATTTTTTATTTGAAAAAATTATCATTTTTTTTCTTGCGTCATTATTTTTGCAGTCAATATGTCTAGGTACTTTATATAATATGCTATGCATAATAAAGTTTCTTTTTCTAAGCTCCAATTGCTGAAGCTCAGGAGAAAGTAACAAAAAAAAAATTAAACAATATTTAAAGTTACTCAGAAAGTTACATTGGAATCAATTCTAAATACTAAAATATCTTAGATTGACTGTCTTTTAAAATAAATAATTATTTTATAGGCTTGTAATGCTTTTGTGTTTTTAGGCTTATCATCTTTTTATGTTTTGTAGACTTGTCATGTTTTTGTATTTTGTAGACTTGTCATGTTTTTATGTTTTGTAGACTTGTCATGTTTTTATGTTTTTAGGCTTAACATTAGTTTTTGACAGGTGTGCGATGGCACAACATTTCTGATCAAACATTTAATTTTTTTTTGCTACAACTTGACCACAGCTTTTTAGATTTTTGAAAACATTTCAAAAATGCGCTGAAATAAAGTATAAGGTAATAAAGTGAGAATGCGCTAAAATAAAGTATCAAAAGATATTATATAGTTAAAAAATGTATTTTTTACGATGAATGAATGTAAATGTTTTTAAAACAATTTGTAGAGTAAATTTTATAAAAAACAATAAAAACAATTGTTTAAATAAAATTTTTGATGAATACATAAATTCGTTTTTTGAAAACATAAAGTTATTTTTTGTTATGCTTTGTAAACTTTCTAATGAAATAATTTTACACTAGACTAAACGTTTTAAAATAAAATTTTAAAACGCTAATAAATAAATTATCCTAGCAAATTAAACAAAGTTTTTATTTCAAAAGTATTTTTTTTTAATGATGAGTGTAAATGTTTTAAAGCAATTTGTATTCTTAATTTTATTATATTATATACAACTTGTATACAATTTATATACAACATCAACAACAAATTTGTTTCAATAAACTTTTTATAAAAATTGTATTATGTTGAAAAGTATATACATATATAAAATGTTTAATAGTCTGACTCTGAGGTAGAAAATCATCATTGCTGCTGCTTTCATCACTACTACAACCTGCAAAATTCAGGTTTAACAAGTTTTATCTAATAAAAAATCCTTTTTTTTTTTTTTAAAATCATTTTTTGATTTTTTCTCAAGTTTATTCAAGCATAGCAAGGTTATTAATTCATTTAAAAGTTAATAAAAATTACTTTTCAAATGTCTGTTATGTTAAACACACGTGGAGAAAAAACATTTTAATTAAAAAATTTTTAACTTTTTTTAAATTTTATACAAGTTAAGTTTTTCATTAAAGTAAGAGGCGTGGCAGTGTTACACAAATCAAATCAAAACAAGTCATAATGCCTAACAGAACTGTTATTTAGAAAAAATAGAGATTCTGAGATCCTGCAGCTTTTAAGCAATTAATTCAGATAAGTAACTTTAATTTGGTGTAAAATTTGCTGATAATATTCAGAACTTTTCAAAATTGTCACAAAAATAAAGGCTGTAACAGAAACGTTTGCACGGGGAACATCTGTCATAAAAAAGAATAACTTTTTAGACCGTATTTTACATTCTCATACATAGGCAACAGCTGTCTTAAAATTAAGTGAAGCTAAGTAAAAAAGTCACAATAATAACAATTCCAACAATTTTTTTTTTTTGTTTAAAATCAACTTAGAAACTAAAAGATCACTAATTCATAAATTTATATACTTTCATAAAGTTTAGTTGCTATGTTTTTTAAAATATTTTTTTCTATAGCTATGCTCTCATAAAGCAATGCTTTTATAATCGAATAATCATTGCCCCTTTTGTAATAGAAAGCAAAAAATCAAAATAAATTTTTTGACGATCTGGTATCGGTCAAGTACGGCACTCTTGTGCCCACCTTAAATCTCTTGAATTTTGCGGGCTGCTACTATAATGCTGTTACAATATTATAATACAATGCAATAGTTAAAATACATAAAACTACTTCGAAAGTTAAAAACTTTCTAAATAAAAGTTTATATAAAAATGTTTGAACAAGAAACTCACAATGACCTCAGAGCTTGCGTTATAATATCATCTATGACAACTTTTAAGTGTGTGAATTAAAGTATTTAAACTTTCATTGCATTATAATAATTTTACTTTAGGCTTATTTGTACTTGCATACAAGCAATATGCTCACATATCAAGTCTTATTTATTATAATTTACTTATTATATAATAATGTTTTGATAATTTTAATAAAGATTGTCTTTTATTAAATGATCATTAGATTTAAGTTTTTTTCTATTTAAAAGAATTAGCCTAATATTAAAAAAACATTGGAAAACATCAAAGTTTTGAAAGTATTCAACCTTAACATAATTATAAACAAAAAATAATTTTCTATTAGAGTTTTCTTTTTTCTTTTTTTTTTTAATATTAGTTAACTTTTTTTTTTTAAAGCTATAGTTTTTAATTTTTAATTTATTTAGATTTCTTTCCTTTTTAATAGCTTGTTTATAATTTTCTTTCTTTTGTAGGGTTTTTTCAGTGCATTTTTAAAGCGTTTTTAAACATCTAAAATGCTGTGGTCAAAAAAAATTAAATGCTTGGACAGGTATCAAATGCGATTGCATGCCTTTTCTATCCACATCATGTTTTTATGTTTTTTATGCTTATCATGTCTTTATGTTTTTTAGGCTTATCATGTTTGCATGCGCTTATTTTAATAGCAACTAGCTGGAGTGATCCAATTCCTGATCAAAATGAAAGTCAAAAAACATATCATAGGTAAGTATTCAGGTATTGCAAAATGAAACTAATTGTTGACTATTCTGACATTAAAGATAATTTTATTACTAAATAAATTATTATGTATAAATATTAGTGTAAATAATTATACGAAAAGTAAAAAATTATTATGTATAAGTATTATTACTTTTTTCGCCAAAAATTGGTTTCAGAAAAACTCGGCATAGGCATTTTTAAAAAAGCTGATTTGTTATCTATATTAGTACGTAGAACCTTTAGAAAAAATAACAATACTGAAAAATTATTTGTTCTGGAGACATGACCAGTTCGGACTCAAGGAACCCAGCAATTCAGCTGTTTTACCGGGTATCCAGTATCGGCCATTTTGTTGCAGTACCTGGCACCGGGTATCTTCAAATTGATTTTTCCTTCAGTTTAAACTTTAACCATTAAACTCCTTGATTTAAGTCTAAGAGTGTTATGTAGTCGATAACCACAAAGTTCTATTAACTTAAAACAATTTCACTTAAAATATTTTTTAATACATTTTTGCAAAAAAATTTATACGGATACAAAATGTGTAATGCTAAATGAAATAATTCGAGAATACGAATAAAAAGAATAGGAAAAAAATGTTTTAGAATAGCTTCTTTTTATTCTGTTAGAACACAAGATAATTTTTAGCAATTTAGTTTTGAATGAAACGCTTATAATGCTTTCGAACGCTGATAGCACTTTTCTTTCTTATCAAGCAAAAATCATAAAAGTAGAGATATAAGGTAAATATTATACACATTTTTCATATTTTAATTTCGAGCGTTTTATTAAAAAAATTATCATTTTATATAAAATAAACGAAAACTTTGATATCAAAACTAGTTTCATTATCTTTATAGAAATTTTATTTGAAAGAAAAATTATGACAAAAAAAAGTATAGCGTGGAAGTTCTTTGATATAAGCACGACTCCTCATATGAGTAAGTGCAAACTATGTGATAGTTTAGTAACGAGAGGAGGAAAATCTTTCAAGTCTTATGGAGCTACAGCAATGGTAAAACATTTGCGTTTAAAGTATTCCAAAGTGTTTGAACTTGTGGAAGAAGAAAAAAAAGGTTCAATTACTGCCGTCTATTTCTGAAGCCTCAGTTGCTTCTACCACCAATACAGTACAAAGTAACATTATTCAGGCTTTACATAAAAAAAAAAAACAGTGGAATATTGATGACCACAGATCTATTCGAATCCATAAAATAATAGGAAAACTTATCACATTGGATATTCAGCCATTTTCTATTGTTGAAGATACGGGGTTTAATGAATTGATTAAAGATGCTTACCCCAATTACAAATTACCATGTAGAACATATTTCAGCCAAAACGTAATCTCTAGCATGTATGATGAACTGTTTAAAGATATAAAAATAAAAATCTCCGCGGCAAACTATTTGTCTCTGACGACAGATATTTGGACAGCAGATCTGCAAAAATCTAATTAAATTTTCCTAAGAAAATGCTGTTCTTCGAGTAATTCATTTTCCGGAAAAGCAAACAGGTGTTCATATATAGAGTATTTACAAAAAGGTTTAGAAACTTTTGAAATCCTGTTAAGCAAAATTCATCTTATTGTTACCGATAATGCAAGCAATATGAAGGCTGCAGTAAAAAACAGTGGAATGTCATCAATTCCATGCTTTATCCATACTTTGCAGCTATGTATTCATGACTCTATATTTAACCAAGAAACCATTAAGGAAATTTTAACTTTATGCAGAGGAATAACGACACATTTTAATCATTTGCCAAAAGCATGTGCAAAATTAAAATCAATTCAGCAGCAGTTAAGTACTGTACCTCACAAAATGAAACAAGATGTTCCAACTTGCTGGAACAGTTCATTTGAAATGCTACAAAGAACGCTTGAACAAAAAGTTCCTTTGGCCACCTATGCAGCAGAATATGATGAAATTAAACTTCCTACTAATTATCAATGGGGAATAGTCGAAAAACTTGTTTACATTCTTGCTCCATTTGAAAACTTAACAAAAAAAATGTGGTAGAAGGGACGAAACTTGCGCACAAATTATACCATCTGTTCTTGCATTAAAAGTTTTATTACAAAAAGCTTCATCAAGTGATATATACGCTGGGATTATGACGATGATTGATGAACTAATAAAATCTGTTACTAAAAGACTTGATCAATTTTTACTTAATAAAATGTTATGTGTATCAACATTTTTGGATCCACGATATAAATTACTTTATCAACATGCAGATGAAAATGTTATTAAGGAGTGGGTTGAAGAAGCATGGAAAGAAATGCAAGGAGCGCAAGATGTTGTTGACTTTGACTCTGACGATGCTCCAATAGTAAAAGCTCCAGCATCTAATGGATTCATTAGCATTGATGATTGTTTTAAAGATGTAGCTTCTATGAGAACCGGAAAAAAGCAGAGTGAAAGACATTCCGAGGCAGAAAGACAATTAGTAGATATTGAAGTTGTTAAAAAAGCTATTGCTGATTGTCTTAACAACCAGTTTTTCAAAGCCTTCTCTAAACCAACCATTGACCAAGTTAATCCAAAATTTCTTCTTTTGTACTAAAGCCTGTTGTGAACTGATGTTTTCTTTAAATCCAAATAAAATTTAGTTACTCCTTTCTAAGTTGGATAATACCAAAGATACTAGTATTGATAATGTTCATCCGATTGTATTGAATCAGATGAATACCATCATTGAATTGTAGGCTGCAACAGAAGTTTTAGTGTACCAATTTCATTTGTGTTTATAAATTCATTCAAGGAAAGCCTGGCTCCTTGTGTTTAGAAACAGGCAAACATCACAACAATTTTTTAAAAAGGCTAATATTGCTTTAGGAATGCTCAAGAGAACCTTTAAAAAAAGGAAAGTGTGTATGTTCAAACTCTACACAGCTTATGTTTGTTCTCTGCTTGAATACTATGCACTAATTTGAAATCCGCTCCTTAGAAAAGACATTAAACAACTTGAACAGGTACAGAGGCGTGCTACAAAGTTAGGCGAGTTACAAATCACGCTTAGCTAAGTTGGGTTTAACAGCTTTGTATGATAATTTTGTATGAAAATACAGAATAAGAGGTGACTTAATCCAATATTTTAAAATTTCCAAAAACTTTAATATAGTTAAACTCTCAATTTAACTATATTATAGTCCTACTCTCAGCCCATTAACAGCCAATAACTTAGTTGGTGGTCTATGCGGTGCGGAATAGTCTCCCAGATTTCGTTGTTGCTTCAGAGTTTGTTGATCAATTCAAAAATAAATGTGTCAAATGGTTTAGTTCAATTGTTCGTTGGTCTACTATAACTGGGCCTCGATTAACTCTCGTTTTATTGTAGAATAAAAATTAAATTACATATATAAGCTCATAGATCTTACAAACTTTTATTTTAAAATAACATTATATTAAATTAAATTATTTATATTCGCTCATAGGAGTTTCAAACTTTAATTGTAGAATAGCATTAAATTACATATATACCCTCATAGAAGTTTCAAACTTTAATTGTAGAATATTAAATTAAATTACATATATAAGCAGTATTTTGCTTGGTATGCTTTATTTTTTATCATAGTGTAAGTACTCCATGTACAGATATAAAAGAGTTAAAATAAGTAATTTAAATTAATAGACTGCATGTTCAAACCAAAACCCTCAGTCAATATATATACCCTCTGCTGTATCTATGGGTAAATTGTTGATGTATCTACACTCACTGTGTCTATCCCTAAATATTTGCTAAAACAAAAAAAACAAAAATTGTATATAATAAAAAGAAAATAAAAGCATTAAAAAATTACAGTTCTTAAAAAAAAATGCAAAAAATTTTCTATTTAATTAAGTCATTACTTTATATTTCATTTTTTCAAATATTTAAAAAAGAATTAAAAAAAAATTAAAAAAAAAAAAAAAAACAGTTACAATGTTTATTTGGCTTTGCCAAGGTTTGATTATATTTTTGTTGTTAGCTTAGAATAACCAAATAAGAAAAAATAATTTTTTTTTTTTCTTTAGCTAAAAATTTTGAGCCAAATTTTTTTTGTTATTGTTAAGTACCAAAATATAAAATCAAAAAAATTACAGGTTTAACATTTTTGTATGTTTAACTTTTTTGTATATATGTTATACGTACAGTATAACATATATACAAATTGCTTTAAATATGTCAAAAAATTGCTTTAAATATGTCAAAAAATTGTTATGAAAATATGATAATTTTTGTTAAAATATTTTTACAGTTTTATTATTATTATTATTTATTATAACATTTAGTAATATTTATTTACATTCTTTACACTAGTTTGATTTTATTGCTTGAATATGTCAGTTATAAAATGTGTTATTTTACTTTAGAATCAGATTAATAGCATTGATTGTGATTTGTCTTTTATTCTGCTTGTTTGTTATAAGTGTTTTATATGACCAGGTCAGTCTTTAATTTTTTTTTTTAATAATTTAATATTTTACAAATATTGAGCTAAAATGAACATGGTTTTTGTTGAATTTTGAAGAGCAAAATATTTTGTTTTTTTAAGTAATGTCCTTAAGTAAATTAAAATATCTTCATATTTAAGGTAAAATCTCTGATATTTAAATTAGTCAAAGCTCTTGAACTTTTTATTGCACACCTTATATGACCACGAATACTATAGTTTTTTAAAATAACTTTGGTTCTTTGAATATATCGATATCCGCTGAAAAAACCAAACTATTTTAAAGAGAAAATTAAAAATAAACAAACCATAAACTGAAAAAAGAAACAAACTTAACGAATGATAAAATAAATAAAGGATTTACCAGAGAAAATAAAAGTTTTTAATTTTTAGAAAATAAAACTTTTTTAATTTAGAAGCATCTTAATAGTTCAAACTTAATTAATTTGAAAGCAATTAATAATTTAAAGCTAATATTTTTTTTCTATATCGCCACGTTGATGTAGCATTTAGGCTGATTAATTGTGTCATTTATGAGGCGCAACTGTTATGTCGACATTAGATGAGAATTCCTACCAACAAATAATTTTTTTTTATTTGCTTTTTATACATTATAAAATATCAAAGTTTCAAATTTTTAAACAGTTAAGTTTTAAAGTAACTAAGCTTGGAATAAATAACTTTAAAACTTCAATTTTTTCTAAATTCTTTGTAGTGAATCACTTTTAAATTTAAACAAAAACATATACTAGTTTTATGCTTTTATTTGTTCTGGTTTTTTATTCATTTTATAATTCCTTGTGATTTTTATTTTTTTAGTTTGGTTTTGTATATTTTTTTAGTTTGTTTTTCTCTTTTCCAGGTTATAGTTTTTCTATTTTTAGTTTACCTTAAATTTTTCAGCACACTTTTTTAATCGTGCTAACTTTAAACATGCAAGTAGCAAGTTATCAAGCAAAATACTTTATGCATGGTCATATAAGGCATTTGTATATGTGTTATCAAAAAAAAAGACTTTACCTACAGTGTCCTGAAAAATATCAAATATTAATAAGTAATGTTAGAAATATGTGTATAAAATGTAAAAGAATTGGTTCTGTTGAAAATCAGATAAGACTTAGTTCTTCCCATAAGACTTCAAGAAGAACTGATATGATAATTGCATGAGTAGCAATGAAAAATTCAACAATAACCTCAAAACAAATTGCTGAAAATCTTATACTAATTTTTTTCTGTCTAATAGTACAGAGAAAACTTAATTCAAGTGGTTTAATAAAGTGTCTTCAGAAAAGTAAACTCCTCAGTGGTATAAACAAAAAAAAAAGTTTAGCATTTGCAAAACCGCATATTAACTATGGTGAGACATTTTGGAAATCAGTGTTATGGTTTGATGAGAGTAAATTTCAATATCTTTGGCTTTAAAATACCACAAAGACTTTGATGCAGACCTTGTGATTCATTCCTAAATAGAAATCTTAAAAAAACTGTCAAGCATGGAGGTTGGCTCACTTATGGTTTGGTAATGCTTTGCTTTAAATGGTGTGAGAAAGCTGTTGTATGTTGAAGGTATAATGACAGCACAGTTGTATGTTGATTTGCTTTCCGAAAATTTATTTATTTTCCGAAAAAAATAAAGTTTAACATCCTTAAATGGTCGTCGCAAGGTCTGGATCTTTAACTTCATCTAAAATACCTCCTTTAAATTAAAAAAATAAAAAAGAGTTTTACGAGGTTCTTAGTAAATCTTGGAATTCAGTCGGTGATGACGTCAGGTCAAAGCTTGTGAAAATTGTGCTATGACGTTTAGAAACAGTTTTAAAAACAAAAGGTGGTGTAACAAAGTACTAAAATGAAAGTCAGACATAATATTCTTGTATTTGTATAATAGTTATTGTAATAATAGTTATTGACAAAACACTATACTTAATAATAAAAACTTTGATGTTTCTTACTTTCGCTTTAAGGGACTATAGAAAACAGTTTGAGATGACAAATATTTAACTTATTTGATATAAAATATTTAACTTATTTGATATTTTTTATATGGAAAAGTGCGCATTTGTACATCTTAAAATTCATTTAATTAAAAAAAGACTCATATAGCAATACTTAAAAAAAAATTTGCAGGGTGTTGTTTATTGGAAGTAATTTTTTGATGTGTCACTTTAAAGTTGGTAAAAATGTCAGTACAGTAGGTAAGCATCAGTACATTAGGTTATGTAGGTCTTAAAGTTGTTTTTTTATGAAGTTTTTACGTCCTATACAGTTTAACTGATGTCTCAAATTACCTAGTAAATTTGCATTAAATAATTTATAGGCGTGATTTTTGGTTCTTTCGGTATCTAGTAAGAAGACCCACATGCAAAAACTTGAATTAAAAATAGTTGCACTTTAGCTAGATTTTCTTTTTTATTATTATTATTTGAACATAGTGAAATTGTTGTAGTTTTTTTTCATAAAAAGTAACAAGCTTTAGTGGAAGTGAGTTTTCTAATTAAATATTAAACAAGTATCTCTATAGTATATAGACACACACAAGGACCAGACTAATACTGAAATACTACTTCTATGCAAAAAAATTAAAAAATTTCAGTGAAGTTGTTTTGTATTAAATATAAAAATTTTCCTTTTGTTGTTTTTTATTTTTTTTTTTGAAATTTTTAGTTCTATTCAATATGTTATGATGTCACAGCAATAGAAATTGGCACTAAAAGAGAAGGAAAATCAACTAAAATGAAAAAGCAACTACTCATAGAAACATTTGGGACAGGTTCAAAATTTATTCTTTTTTTTAATGTAAAAGCTTTCAAAAATCAATTTTTACTATGCCCTGGGTGAATGGCGCTGTATTCTCCTTCGTAAAAACCGGACGTCTGGCAACCCTACATAAGTATAAACATATAAATGTTTAGAGTTTGCTCCATGTCTATAAGTTATCTCAAACAGCAACAAATGTTGCATTAGCTGTTTTTGATGCTGCATCGATGTTTACAACTATTACTTTCATATAAATCATTGTAGAACTGTTTTGGTCTTTCCAGAACATTTCGGAATTTCCGTAATTTTCATTATCTTTTTAAGTTAGCGTAGCGCGACACTTTTTTTACGTGATACATCGCTCATTGACTGACAAAAAAGCCATAGTTGAACAATAAGCAAAGAGCGTATAAAGCATGACGCATGGTAACCCAGATTTAAATAAAGTATGACAATATTAAAATGTAAGTTTGTAAACAGTTTTAAAACCTTAAAAGGTTTTAACTCAGGCTAGACAAATGTTTTTAATTTTAGTTATATTATATTATCCTAATTTCTGTAATGCCTGTCCCTACCTCTGAAAATACTTACTAATCAATTAAGGCCATGTTTAATAAAAAACTTTAAAACGAAAACAAAATTTGTCTTCTATACTCTAAAATTTGTTTTACATAATATTTATTACACTTGGTTTTTATTTGCTAATGATACTTTGTGTTAATAGAAGCTTTAGTGACAAACCAATAAATGAGATTCAGAGCGAAGTTTTTTCCCTTTTTTTTTTTTTTTAATGTATAAATATGAAAAAGTTAGTCAATATTTTAGAAAACTACAAATTAAGTCATAGTTTATTTTGTTATATAAAAATATATATATTTATTTGATCTATAGGTTCTTATCTAAAGTGGTTTTTTCCGTGCAGCTCTACACATCTTGCTCAAGATTATCGTATTGATTACAACGTATAATGTTGTATTGTTTTCGACGTAAAAAATATCGAATACAACGCATAGTACTTAACGTAACTTGCGTAATTAATTCTTGTTGTTACAACGAAATAATGGTTAACGAGATTATTTAAAAATAAAATTTAATCTATCTTTTGTAAATATGTATAGAACTTTTTTAAAAAAATATTGATTACACTCAATCTAATCTAATTATACTACATGAAACTACCTACATTTTTACAAAAACTAGAATATATATATATATATATATATATATATATATATATATATATATATATATATATATATATATATATATATATAGTATATATATATATATATATATATATATATGTATATATATATATATGTATATATATATATATATATATATATATATATATATATATATATATATATATATATATATATATATATATATATATATATATTAGGGTTATGACTTTTTAAAAAAAATTAATTTCCTGTGTCTTAAATCGATGAACTTTTATTAGAAAACATTTTCAATTCCTCTAGATTGTAAAAAAGGGTCACCCCGCAATTCAAATTAGGTTTCGTCATTTAATCTTGTTACTGCTTCTACTAATACGTGTGGCTTTCCTGCAAATCATTTAAAACTTGTATAGATAAGAAGTGTTTAGAACTTTAGAACATTTTTGAAAATAACAGAATATTTTAGAAGATACTAGAACATTCTAGAACAATTTAAAATATTCTAGAACAATTTAGAACATTCTTGAATTTTCTAGAACATTTTAGACTCATCTAATTTTATACTTATTACAGAAGTAACACATGGCGGCGTACAAGTCTAGCGATAATAGCATTCAGAGAACACGGATCAATGTCCGGACCAATAATCTGATAAAATTAAAAGCCTCTCACGAATTAAATAGAATGGTCCCTTAGGAAGAATATTCACTGGAAGAAATGTGTAGAATGCCAAAGGCAAATTATTGGACGCTACCATTTCCTTGGACCAAAAATCAAATAAAGAAAGGAGCGAATAGAGGAAATTTCCGAAGAAGTCACCAAATTGTAGAATAATAAACTGAGTTTTCCTCGTGTATTTGATCAAGTTATACGAGCAAAGCTTGATAAAATACTGAAATGTTACAATGAATGTGTCAAGCCTTGATGCTACGAACTTCTTGATGAAATTTTTGATATTACTAAAGTGGATAGAACATGGTTATTTTCCGAGGACAAGCGATTGTACCATCTCCAAATGGAAAGCAAAGGAACAGTAGGATACTCTACAGGATAAACGGCCAGTAAAGAAACGATCCATCCCTCTAAAAGACAAAAACTTTCTAATGAGTCATCCAACTCATCATCTTACTATCCTGGTTTTAGTGATTCTGACTCTGAGGCTGAAGTCAGTGAATATGATAACAATGAAGAAGAAGATGGGACAACTCCTACCATAAGCAGAAAACATAAAAACAAAATTGCAGTCAACTTGGTGACCTCCACAAGAGTATTAACAAACAAAGCTGCTAACATATGCAAGCAATTGCTCGTGAAGGCATTGACATCCCAATTCCAATCAGCTATTTACAAGTCAACAATCAAAAAGCCAATCAAGCTTAACGGAGAAATGATTGAAAAGTTGCATATGGAAGTTGGTCCTTGCCTTTTGATGGCAAGCACATCGACAGAATGGATTATCAAGTGGTCGTCCTTAAAAATGAAAGAAGAGAAATCAAATTGGATGTTCTTGGGTTGGTAGATGGCAGGGCTTTAACTATTGCTCAAGCAATTTCTAAAGTCCTCGATAAATTTCACCTATGGAATTCAATACCGGTTATTGTTGCAGATACCACCAGCGTTAAGAATGGGAAAAAGAATGGTGTTGTAATATTGCAACGAATGTTTACAGAGAAACGCATCAACAAACCTCAGTTTATCAGTTGTCAACACCATGTATTAGATAGAATCCTCCGTTTGGTGATAAATGAAAAACTTGGAAGTAAAACAATCGCCAAACATCGAATATCCATTTGTATCTCAACTGTTGAAGGAGTACGAACAACTGAAAATACAGTTTGATAACGAAACAGAAGTAATTCTCGAAACATTAGGTTGGAGAGATGATATGAAATTTTTGTTTCATCTCAATTGAGTGTTCTGATTTTTTGAGGAAAAGGGACATTTTCCATTGATCAGGTTTCAGAAAATACCCAACATCAGCTATGCGAGGTGGAACTCCAGAGCTATACTAGCAATCCTAGCCTTCATTCTAATTTCTTTAAAAAGGACAGTTCTGCAGAGAGTCGTCGATTTATATTGTATGGCTGGGCAGACCGTTGGTTTACAGACCAATCGTACAACGAAAACGACTTTATTAACTTGGCTGAAATACTGAATCCATAGAAAAATGGCTTAAAGCTCTTTGAAAAATCACTGGAAGCAAGAACCACCCATACTACAGATACTCAGAAGTAGTCAATGCGCAGAGCGCGCGATCAAAGTAATGGAGAAAATTTATTTATCATGCAAAAATAAAGACAAATCGCACCTTCGATTCCTTCTGTGCAACAAGCAAGAGCAAGGTCAACGGTCTGAGTGTTTGTATTATAATGTTCATGATTGTTGGGTATTGATTGAGCATTTAAAAATTTAACAAAAAATATAGAAATGAATATTAAAAACATTGAAAAAATTATCTCAAGCAAATTATAAAAATGAAAACAAAAGTGTACTAGCACAAACAAAAGAGCAAAAAAAAAAAGATTTACTAGCAGAAATTGAAGCAAAAAAAAAAGGACATTTGCAGAAATTGAAAAACATAAAAAAGGTATACTAGCAGAAACTGAAGAACAAAAAAAATATATATACTAGCAGAAACGGAAGAACGAAAAAAAAGTGTAATAAGAGAAACAAAAAAAGTATAATAGCAGAAACGGAGAAGTTACTAAAAAATTATGAAAAAGTTACTATCAAGGCTTCAATCATCAGAATTTTTATGCAAAGCATATTTGACTTAAGTATAAATAAGAGCTTGTTCCATGTCTGGAAGCTTTCTTGGAATTTGTTGGAATTTCTTGGAAGCTAGCTATTTCAAACATCAAAAAATCCTGGATCTGCTGCTAAGTGTATGCAAATATCAAACTTATATAAACTTCAACTATGTAATGTTAAAACATATATCAAGTTTTACAAAGTAACTTTTACTTGAAAAGTGCATTGCGGCAATATCTCCTTAGTTTTGATTTAAAGGATTTATTTGCTGTTTTATAAAGTTTTTTGTTTATTAATAAAACTAATAAAACTTTTGGCGTAAAATACACATAAATGGCCAAAGTGGTTAGCTCGCTACGTTTCTGATGCTAAGCGCCGCGGTTAAAATCCTCACGTCCATTTTTTTTCTTTTTTTAGAATTTTTAAAATACAAAATAAAACATTTTCGAAGTTCTATAGACATTATATAGATAATATATGCTATAAAAAACACAAGGGAGAGACTCAGTAAGAGAAATATTTTCAATGAGAACCTTTAGAATATGAAACAAACTAAAATTTAGTAAAATAAGAATTAGTAAAATATATATTATTAAAAAATAGTGTTTTTATTGAAATATGTAACAATGTTCGTTAAGAATAAAAAAAAAAAAAAAAAGAAGAAAAGGAATAAGGAAAAATTAAAAATACGTGACTGGATGGTGTACTCAGCCTAAAAATTTAACATTGTTTGCCCAGCTTATTTTTTTGGAAAAATGATAAACAACTTCGTAGGTTTAAGTGGATGCAGGAGATAAAAAAATGCTCAATCAATACCCAACTATCATGAACATTATAATACAAACTAAAGTATTACGATATCACTACCTAACTAGTGAAGAATCAAAAATCACCGAACTATCGGTAATAATCATATTGAAAGTGCGATATCAAAAAACTCAATTTCAATATCGAGTGTTTGAAAGTGAAAACATTTTTTCCAATAATGAAAGTTATTCCCAGGGCCGGGTTAAGTACTTCTAGGCCTCCCAACACTTTAGGTCTTCTGGTCCTGTTGTTCTCTTAGTATTCAAATTTAACAGCGATTTAAATTAAAAAAATCTTTGTAGCTGTTGCGCTATGGCTTTATAATAAATTTTCTTTTGTATTTAAACAAACGTCTCGTGTTATTTGTTATTAAAAATACGCTGCAATTAGTTTAGGATTTAAACACCTTTTGTCTGCATATTAAGCTTGAAAATGCAGATATGATATCTTCTAGATTGATGGAATCTAATACCCGATTTATTATTTGAACAAGTAAAAGATCTGAATGACGTTCCTGACTTATTAAATAATGAATGAATAGATTATATGTAACTTTAAAAATTGGAAAATATACGAGCCTACTGTTAATAAAGATTTTTTTTTTATTAATAAAGAGTTCTTTATATTATAATTATATTTTATGTTGTATATTTACTTGCAGTTGAGCGACAGTTTTGATCTTTTTCAATGTTGAATATGAACATTCTCCAGAACAATTTGATATCCATGATACCCATGCTACGGAGATTCACAAGAAAACCAAACAGAGAGTTCAATCCAAAATACGCTTTCTTTATCTAGATCGTTCATAGTTTTCCGTGATCTCAATTATGTCGGCAATCATATTTAATTGCCCAGAAAAAACTGAAGTTTAGACTCTGATAATTTCATCTTAATGCCTCTTGCATTCTCTTGGACGCCTACTTTGATTTTAGGCCTATTCATCCGTGATGAACAAAGACACAGTTTCTATTTCATATTGCACTATATTGGAGCGAACCTGCAGCAAATAATGCTCCAGGGAGTTGTACAGTTCTTCAACCATACCTAAATCAAGCTTCACGGACTGAAGTTTCTTGTTAACTTTGTTTAACCTCTCCATAATTCTGTTTCAAATAATTATTAAAAAAGCTGTCTCAAATTCTTCCATTTGGGTAAAAAGCCTTTGCTTTTTTTGCTTTTTGAGTAGTATTGTCGTTAAGATCAAGAAGACCCTCTATATAGACAATGTTTGTTAGTAATATGCACAATTACAAATGAAGTAAGTTTCTATTTGATTTTCTAAATAATTCTTAATCACTAAATAGAATAACTTATTTAAATGGCTAAACAAACATCAGATATAAATTTCTTGAAGAAAGCTTAAGAAATTAACAGCAGTTCCGTTGGATTCCGAAGTTGGATTCTATGAAGTTCAAAAAGTAAGCAGCACATGGAATGTATTTGGCAAGAACGTTAATCTTTTTAATTCTTGCTTGTAAACCAAAGATGATTCCAGACATATTACTGTCATTGTCGTATGACTAGTTACGGCAATTTCGAATGTTGATCCCATTTAAATCTAACTTTTTTAAAACGATTTCAAGCATGGAAACTGCAAATTGATTATGCATTGGAATGAATCCTAAGAACTGCTCAACGGGTTCTCCGTTTTGTAAAACAAAACGCAGAATAAAGCAGAGTTTGTCGATGTGTGACTTATCGGGAGTAGAATTAACGATGATTAAAAAATATTGTATGCTACATATGTATACTATAACAAGTTAGTTAAGGATGATCATATTTTCTATAAGTTCCAAAACCTAGGCGGCTATTAAGAGTATGAGTTCTTCAGATATGTTTTTAGATAAGTACTAAATACTTCCCTTTTCTTTGTTCCCATGAGTAATCAAGTGTTGGACGAGGAAAAAAAACTAAATTTTGCTAATAGCTCAATACATCCAATAAAGTTTCCGTTGCGTAGTGATACTATTTTTTCGTCTGATTCGCGGAACGATAATCCTCTAAGAATAAACAATAAATAAAATATCTAATTATTTTCTATTTTGAAAAAAATTTAAGCTGCATTATTACGTGATAAGTGTGATTAAACTATTCAATGATATCACGTGATAAGTGTGATTCAGTTAAAGTATTTAAAACTATTAATTTAAATTTATGTGTTTAAATTTTCTATACATCACGCACGAACCTAGAAGAGAGATGCTTGATAACTTCGTTTGTTTGTCGTAGAACTTGGGTCCAATACTCTATTTTTGTATTATATTGCTTGGTAAACTCTAAATCTATCCTTCCCTTGACTGGTTTTTCCGAGATAAAAATGCGACAATGACATGAAAGTACTCTATGGTCTGCTCAGGTTCACTAAAAGAGGTTTTAGCATGTTGCCAGTTCAAAAAATTGAAGCCAATTGCGAAATACTTTTCTTCCTTCTTTGTTTTTCATTCTAAAGAACAGGTCTTAATGAGTTCGACGAAATTTGTCTCCAAAATCACAGTACTCTGAGGAGGAGAATTTTTTCTATATTTATTTTAGGTGGATTTGACGAGATATGGTCGATCAAAACAAGCCACGGTTCCAATTAACAGGATTGTTGAAATTGTTGTTTTTTGATTACTATTTGATTTAGGTTCAGCGTAGTCGTCACGAGGGTCGTTTGAACATTAGGTCATCACGAGGGTCCTTTGAGCTATGTAAAGAATCAACGCGCTCTTGCGTCTGTACTTCCTGCGATTCGTGGAGCAAAGTGTAGGCATTTTTATTTTGAGTTTTATTAAGAACTGGAGAAGGGACTGATTTGCGTAAAGAGCGATATTTTTCCTGATCTTTTAAAATTTAAGAATTTTTCAGATTTATTTAAGTAATTGAAAATTAAAAATGATTTGAATCTTTTAATTGAATGTGAGAGAAAAAGCTTATCATTTTTGGTAATTTGAAAATGATTTCATCTCCTTTTTTCTTTATGCGACAAACTCCTCCTGATTTTCTCTTTCTTTTTTTTTGACATTTATCAAGACTTTTTTGCTCACTCGTTTTATTCAATTTATTCTTAATTATTAAACTGAATAAACAATTAATCCGTACACTAAATCCCAACATCACTTAAGATAAATACCACGTAATAATAATATAATTAACGTGAATTTAAGTTATGCAATTAAATTAAAAAGTTATATAAAAAACAAACAGTTTAAACAAGCTTAAAAATAAAAGTCATAAATAAATAGTATTTATACATAGTTACTGAAAATAAAAATAACATCGACTAAGACTTCACAAATGTCTTATGATGGCATACGATTGACTAACAAATACAAGTAATTATATAAAATATCCTACACAAACAAACTTTTAAAAAAACATTACATCAAAGCTCATCAAACCGCATTCCATTTTGAATTCAAACTCAAAAGTTTCTTCAAGTCGTTTAAAAAAACGTCTAGTCTGCGATTTGTCGTATGTGTCGATGTATATGTCGCATGTGTCTATGTATATGTCGTGTCCAGTGTATCCGTTGGTTAAATCGGCATTGATTGTTCCCATCACTACCGAAGTCCCTTTTGCTATTACCAAATTCAATACCAAAAAAAAAAAAAAAAAAATTGGTAATAGTTATACGAATTTTTTGAAATAAATTTAACTAAAAGTAACTATTTTGTCCTAAATTAAAAAACTTCAAAGCATAATAATTTTACCTGAACATTTGACATTTTGTTAAAATTAAATTATGTAAATTTAATTTAAAATAATTCTCAATTAAAATTTTATTTAAATTGAATTATACAGTACAATCTCTCTAATTCGAATCTCTTTAATTTAAAAACCTCCATTATTCGATTTAATACAAAATCACCGTGAAAAGCGCTTAAGAAAAAATCAGCTTTCTATAATTCGAAAATCTCTTTAATTCGAACTTTCTTTTTGTCTCATCAAAATTGTTTATTGATGGCACTGATATTTTGCAGAATAAGTGGATCATTTGTAAAGTTAATTGGTTTAAATACTGTAAATAGCAAGTTCTTTTTAAACAAAAGAAGTGTTAGGTTCTTATTATATGCAGCCGTGGCGCAGTGGTTAGAATTCTGGCTCAGAACCCAAAGGTCCGAGGTTCGACGCCATCTCTAGCCCAACAAGCGACATTGTATAAATGCTCTCCCGCGGTGCTCTACGATAAGACCGTAAGAACTTCTGGGAGCACCTAAATATATACAAAAAAAAAAAAATAATAAATAAATAAATAAATTTTTAAATTATATCTTCGATAATTTAAAAATTTACCGAAAATTTCAAGATACCGTTCAAATACCGAACTTTTGAAAGTGTTGATATTTAAAAAACTTACTTTCAATTTCAATATCATAACTTCGGTGGTGACTGGTTATTAATACCGACTTAACCGATTGCTCATTTGATTTCTTAAACTCAAGACAAGTCCAGAATTGACTGCGTGTTTGCAATATGAAATAAAAAAAGTATTGGAAAGAAGTACTAGACAACAGTTTTATCAATAATTTTTTTTAATTATAATTCATGATTTCATTGTTCATTTAAATTATTAGTAAAAAGTAAACAGATTTCTTTATACTTTATAAAAACACAAAATTTATACAAATATTTTTTAATAAAATATTTGTATGAGATGAATAACCTCAACCTATGTTCTAAGACGATGATTCTAAAAAAATGGTTTATTTTTGTATTTTGTATTTCAAGCCGCTTTTTCGCTTTTTAAAACTATTTACGTAGATTTTTTTTTACACTTGAGAAAAATGTTTTACAAAGAAGGGTCCACCCACCCTAGATAGAAAAGAGGATTAGGGCTTCTATAAATATCATTTTTTTATACAGGTACAAAAAACTTTTCACGCCTGTATTTTTTAAAGGTACAAAAATCTTTCCATGCCCAGATTTTTTACAAGTGCCAAAATGCTTTTACCTATTGTAACAAAAGCAAGTTTTGCGTTACATTTATTTTTTTATTTTTCTTTGCGTTTTTAGTAAGCGACATTACGGAAACGTCCTTGCTCGAACTAAGCAACAGCGTCCATAATAAGGAATTCGAGAACGTATCCAAATTACTATTTCTCGGACAGCTAGTACCGGTTTAGTAGACCATCACCTTTATTTTTAAGCTTTTGAATATTTCTTGATAGATGCTGATTGCTTGCACGGTTTTTTTTAGTTTTGATTAATCGCTTTTAAAGCCGAATTTACACAGCAAATAAAAACAAACTTATCTTAATTATTATATTATTTTTACCTTAAAAATATGCCGGAGTATTATATCGTTATTTATTTCGTTGATTATTTTAAGGTGTAGCCTTAGTCACAACGGCTATACCCTAGATCCGCCCCTGGCTTTATTAGAAACAATTTAGAAAGATGTTATATATATGAGTATAAAAGCTGCTTTTGTGTACTGTAACTCTTTACTCTTTATACTCATCTCATGTTATTTCATGTTACTTTACTCTTTATACTCATCTCATGTTATTTCATGTTACTTTACTTTTTATACTCATCTCATGTTATTTCACTTTATAAATCTCACGTTACTTTATAAAGTTTCTGTTTACTTTTTACTAACTGTTTTAAAGTTAATGTTTATTTCAATCTCACCTTACTTTATAAATCTTATGTTACTTTATTAAATTTCTGTTTACTTTTTACTAGCAATTTTAAAATTAATGTTTAATTCAATCTCATGCGACTAATTATCTAATAATTATAATGTAACTCAAATTTATTATGATGGATAATTTAAATAAAATCACAACATATGATCAAGACATTTACTGTTAACTTAAGAACCTAAAGTAAAAGTTAACTTAAAATTAAATACTTAAAGTAAGAGGGGGAGAGGCTTGAAAAATTTATAGATACATGTTAATAAAAATTTATCTCTTTTTAAAATAAGCCATTTTTTTCATATGCTTTCCAACTGAATTCCATGCAATAAAAGTTGAGTATTCACTGATAGTCATTTTTGATACATCTTTATCGCAAAGATTGTCGACTAAAAGGTGAAAATTAGAAGATGAAATATATTCACTTGTACCAAGAACTGCATTTAATTTCTCAAAGAAACTAAACTTGTAGAACTCACAATCATTATGCCAACAATGAATATGTGGGCTGTTCCATATGCTAGAATTAGAACATGAAGATGTATCTAAATAGTCTTTGTTCAAAACGGAAAAATCGTCAATCCAATGGTTGAGTGAAATTTCCGCACCATACAATAAAGAGACTGGCTTCCACCACAGGGGCCAAACTCCGTTTATATTTTTTTTTAGTTTGAGATTTCGTAATCCGGGCAAGTTGGGTTTAAATTCATTTAAGTATATCATAGCTGTATTTTCTATAACTTTTTTTGCTAAGTTGATAAACAACTTTGGTTCCCCAAACCATGTTGAACCAACATCATGAACCCCTTTGTGCGTCATATTCAACTTTAGTGATATTTGTTTTAATCTTTTATGAGTAAAATAAACACTGTAACCCCCTCTTCCTACCACCAAATCTTTTTTAACTTTCCATGTGTATAATGCTGGGGTTAGAAACACATCGTAGTCGGTGCGCATAATATATTTATACGGGTTTAAAATTTCGTATATGTCGGTTCGATTAAACATTATAAAGGAATTAATTGCATCATAGCCAATATTAATCTCATAATCTTGTCGAATATACCAGCAGCGTTCGTCATTATCTTCGTTATCTAATCGTGCATTATACTTTTGACAAATGTTTTTTAGCATAATTATATTATCAACATGCGTAAATGTTATAAGATTGACGTGGTTTACTAAAAAATGCGTTTTACTAAATTCATTTTTTTTATTACTTATATACCTCCAGGAGCCATACAACATAGTTAAAAAAGTTTGTACTTCTTTAGGTGACGAAGGTATGTAACAAACAACAGCGAGTCGGTAAACCTTGTTTGTTGTTTCATTTTCAGTTGTACTTTTTTTAAAGGTGAATGTTTTACTCATATTTTTTTTATGAAAAGATGTTTCAAACAAGTTGTTAGATTGAACTATAATATAAAAAAATTAATAACTAACAGGAAAACAAAAAAGTAAATAAATCAGATAAACATAAAATAAAACAATGTTTCTAACGTTTTATGTAGTTAATGAATATCCAAGTGATTAATGCCAAAAAACAAACAAGCAACAAAATACGTATAAAGAATCTCATTGCAGTCACTTTACATTCAAAAGAGCTGTAAAACTGGTGAATAGAATATATATGACTGTGGACAGATTAAAACGGATTTCTTTTTTCAATTAATTCCACAAATTTAATAAAATATTGAGCATCTTAAAAAAAACTTTAAAAAAAAAGTTAACATACTTTATTAGTTAATAAGCATTTACACATAACTCTAATATATTTTCATATATTTTAAATTTGTATTTATGTTACATGTTCTTTAACTACATTTATAAAATACTGTTTTAAGATATCATTTATTAATAATGTGTAATTAAACAAAAATACACTTTTTACACTTTTTTTTTTCTTTTAAAAAACAAATTAAAATTAACGTAAGTAAATTAAAGAAATTTAAATTCTGATAGTGAATCAGAAACACAATTTAACGTCTTTAACTAAAAAGAAAAGTAAATTAGTATATAAGTAAATCACGAAGAAAGTATTTAAGTATAATAAAAGAATAAATATTTGAAACTTGAAAAAGTAAAAAAAAAATTTTTTTTTAGGTGCCCCAAAAAGACCTAACGGTTTTGTCACAGAGCACCGCGGAAGTGCATCTAACCAGGAAGTTCACGCCTCCTTCCTTACCGTGACGCGAAAATATGTCCAAAGCTCGTTTCGAACCTACATCTCCTGCTTATAAAGCAAGCACTCTAACCACTGCACCACGGCCGCATAAAAAGTAATTGATAAAAGATTAAATCAAAAAAGATTTTAAGATTTATAAATAAAAAAAGTAAAATACAATTGCAATTAGATTATTTGGTGCTAGAAATTAAATTTATGACAACTGGCTGAAATTTTTTATTTATTATTAAACGTACGGTGTTTTTGACGTTTCCTTCTCACTACCCCTCCCTCTTTTTACAACAGATTGTAACTCTTTACTCACACAAACTCACGCACACATACACATGTGTGTAAACACACTCATGTTTTCAAAAAGTAATTTAACGTGCTTTTACCGACATAGGGGGACCAGAGGGGCACGTGCCCCCTTCCCTCCCACTTTTTTTCTAAAGGATCTTTTCTTTTTTTTCACTTCAAAACACGTGCTGTCGGCCCTGTTTTAAATATGAAAATGATATAGAGCTTGAGAACGACGAATTTTCTACTTAAAAAGTGCTCCAGATAAAAAAGTCATTAAAAAAAAGACGAGAAAGAATAATGGATATTATTACATTTTAATACTGTATTTACAATGGAATTTTGTAAGGGTATAAGGATATCCATCTTCACACCAAATTCCATAATTTGTCCTTAAAAATAAAAATTTAAAGATGTCTTTAGTGACTTTTAGACTACTTTTTTTTTGTTTTCAAAGTTCATAACCCCCTAAACACACACACCTAATAAATAACCCCCTAAACACACACACCTAATAAATCATTAAAGTGACCTTAAAACTGAACTCAGTCATGCTTGCTGACGGTAGAAATCTTTCTCTTACAAACAATAATATCAAGAAATTATATTTAGATATTAATTTATTCATATCTAAATATATCTAAGTATGAATTGGATATTGAAATAAATAGCTATATATTGTACCATGAAAAATATAAAATTTACTCTATAGATAAGCGTTAGTCATGTTAAAACTTTAATAAAAGATATGAAAATGATGATTAAAATAAATATTTATCTGCATTCGATTTTCATGTATCGATTTAACAATAATCTCTTTCCTCTAAACTTGAATAACAGATTTGAAATAAATATAAACTAGCTAACCGAACCCGTAAAAATACAGGTCTTTGTAAATCTATTTCCACACCGACCTTTTCTATAATTTTCCTTATATAATTTTATATTATATATATTTCCTTATATATTTTATATTTATATTATATAATATCCTTATATAAAATATTATTCTACACCGGTCATTTCTATACTTATTACTTATTTACTAAAATGTTTATATTAAAAAAATTCATTATCAAAAATTGCTTTAAGAGCAAAAAAAAAAAAAATAACATGCGCGCCTTTTCCGCATACCTGGAGCATATTAGAGATTTACATGTTTTCTTTTTTTTTCCTAAAAGCATATCTTTTATAGATCAGAGGTTTAGTGCGCTGTTAACAGCGTCTTTTAGGATCCTCTCAATAGCGTAATAATTTTTTAATTTATTTCAATTTTGCCTTATATATTTATAGCAAAAAAACATATACAGCAAAAAAAACTTTTAATTTTAAAAATAACATTTTAAAGTTTTCTCATATTATACATTTGTTCTATATACCGCTTCTACTGCCTGCAAAATCAATATATGCAAAGATTTACACTTAAAGACGTTTGCGCATAACGCTATACAAATGGGGAAAATAAGAAGATGATGTAATTACAAATCTGAAATCGAGGTTTCAAATTTTCCATTTGTATTAGACAATATTTTAAGTTCCATTTGTATTAGATCAAATTTTAAATTATAGATGAAGAGTGATCGAATTTTCAGGGTTTTTATGACTTGTACTTGCAACATAAGCTAAAAACATTTGAGCCTTTACTTTTAAATCAAGAAATATTCTTTTTTGTATTTTTTTTTTTTTTTTTGACTAAATATATTAAGAGTAATCGAGGCAAAAATAATAAACATTTTTTTAGTTTAAGTTGTAGGCCTTTCTTAATAGAATCTTGTGTCAAAGTTTTGTTTAGAAATATATAAAAGTTCTTAAGTTATATAACAGTTATAAGCAGCCGTTGCGCAGTGGTAGCACACTTGCCTCAGAAACGTAAGATCCGTGGTTCAAACCCCGCCTCTGGGCAAGTTTTGCGACATCGGTTGGGAAGGAGGCGTGCAATAAATGCTCTTCCGCGGTGCTCTGTGATAAGACCGTAAGGACTTCTTGGGGCACCTAAACATCAACATTAAAAAAAAAAAAAAAAAAGTTATCATCTGATAAAAATATTGGCATTTTCTCATTTTTCCGCCATTATCAGAGACTACTAAAAAACTGGGACGCAACTTTTCAAATCGATGCGAATTCGACGAGAAATTCGCTGGTTAGCAATATTGCATTTTGTTATAACTTAAACAAAAATACTAGTATATCTCGAATTAGATTGGTTCTTTAAATTTTTGTGTAAATCTGTAAATTATCTTGAATATTTGATATTCTTAGTTGGTCTTCTTTTTCCTTTTTTTTTACAAGATTATGTGCTTATAATAAACACATTAACTTAAGTGTATTATGTTTGTTGGTTTGATAAAGTAAATCTACAGCCACATTACTGTTATAGCATTGTTAATGGTAAGACATTAGCTGTGCATATTAAAAATTATATGTTTTATAACTTAAATTAAAATAAAACTATATATAATATTGTTTTATTTTTAATTTTTGTATTATATAATTATTTGTTATTATATAATTTTGTATTATAAAATTATTTTATAACTATTAAATAATTATTTGTATTATATAATATTATTAGGGGAAGTGGGGGCATAACTGCATATGGAGGCACAACCGTTTTTTAACATTTCTCTTCAAAAAATGTTATCTAATATGACAAAAAACATACCACGAGTTAGTAAAACAGTTTCCTTCATTTTGCATATGTCAAAAAGAGCGACTGTTAAGTTTCTGAGAAGTTGTGAATAATAATTTTTATTTTGATAAAAGTATTATATTTACATCATATTTTTCCTGACCTTCTTTTTGAGAATTAAGCAACATTTAATTTTAGTGTTAAAAATATGTGTTATCAGCATTATTTCATGAAGTGAAAGTCATTTTTGATAATACCATAATCTAATAATTAATCTATGAAACTGAGTTCTTTCTAAAAACTCTCTTCTGGGATAGAACTCTCTTCTGAGGCAGAACTCAAAATGTAAACACAAAGAATGCCTGCACAATATGCAAACATGCAACAAAATCATCAAATAATCTGAGCTGTGAAAATTGTAAAAAAAATGTACCATGAAAGGTGTAGCCCCATCGATTTTTTTGAGGGTACGGTTGTGCCTCACAATGGGGGCAAACCGTTTTTTTCACTAAGTGTAATTTTTGTGTAATAACATTTTCAAAACCTGTTTAATTTTTTTCTTAAATGCATCAATTTAAAGCTTAATGATGTGGTTATTGAAATAAACTGCTTAAAAAACACATTTCGTTTTTATTTTCATATAACATTATTCCAAACGTTACGGGGGCGGTTATGCCCCCACTTCCCCTATATATAATTTACCCAAATAGCAAACAATATTGGCGCAATATTGGGGCGATATTGTTTACAATATTAGCGCAATATTATAAACTATATCAGGCCAATATTGCATTGTGAACATTTTGCCAATATTGACCAATATTGGCGCTACAATATTAGCCATTATTGGCGCTACAACATTGGCCAATATTGACTAATATTGGCGCTACAATATTAGCCCATATTGGCGCTACAATATTGGCCCATATTGGCGCTACAATATTGGCCAATATTGCAGCGCCAATATTGACGCTACAATATTGCGCCAATATTGTAAAATCAATATTGGCCAATATTGGCGATACAATATTGCGCCAATACTGTAAATTCAATACTGCCAAAATATTCACATTGCAATATTGGCGCGATAATGATTAAAATATTTCGCCAATATTGTTTATAATATCGCGCCAATAATGGGGATATAATACTGGCCAATATTGGTGTTATATAGTTTACAATATTATCCTGATATATATAATATATATAACTATATTAAGGCAACATATTGAGTATTTTTGATTAAGTTTTTATTATTATAATATAATAAAAAATATTGCCTTCTACAAAATGTTGATAAAATTAAAATTTATTACAGTTTTCTTGTTTAAATGATACTATAGTACTAGGCATAATTATTTATTTGAGTTGAACAGGTTATAGTCTAGGAGATAACAATGATCATAGAAACACGCTTTAAGAAGAAAAAAAATCGGAAATCATTAAATTTATTTGAAGTTATATGAAACAGATACAAATGAAAAAAAGAGGTATATATACACAATATTGGCGTAATATTGGCACGATATTGGGTAATCTTGGCCAAGATATCCGATATTGCGCCAATATTGTCAAGCAATATTACGCCAATATTGTCTTACCAATATTGGCAAACAATATTGCGCCAATATTATCCCATTATCGATTTACTGATATTGGTATGCCAATATTGGCGAAATATTGTTTGCCAATATTGGCTTTATGTTAAATTATACATATTGGTACGCATGCGTAACATTAAGGAATATTCATAATGTCCTTTAGTTTTGTTAAATGTGTTTAAATGTAAATAATAGCATCTTTTTACATAAACATGTTATTAATTTTTTTACAAAAACAAATAAGAGTTCAAAATAAAAATTTTAATTTATGAAAAGAGAAGAAGTAGGAAAAGTATTTTTAATTCAACATTTACAGAGTGAATCAGGAGAAGAAGTGTTGGTAATTTATTTTGAAACAGATAGTATCACGAGAAGAAGTGGTAAGAGTAATAAAATTCTTTTATTCAACATTACGAATTGAATTACAAGAAGAGGTGGTTGTAATTAATTTAACACATATTGCATCACGAGAAGAATAGGAAAAATATTGCTATACTTAAGTATAAAGATTGAAATAGTAAGTTTACTCTTAAATGAAAACACTTTGAGAAGATTTCATCTATAAATTATAAGTTTTATAGTCTATTTATTTTGTTAAAGATATTCGTTTAAGAAATAAATACGTCATTATTATTGTTTCTAACTGTTATAAGATTTTAATTTACGAAAAAGGTTATAAGATTTTAATTTACCCCTGCTTGACACATAATAACATCAATAATATATATATAGACTATAAAACTTATAATTTATATATATATATATATATATATATATATATATATATATATATATATATGTATATATATATATATATATATATATATATATATATATATATATATATATATATATATATATATATATATATATGTATATATATATATATATATATATATATATATATATATATATTTATATAATTTAGAATCAGTATAATATACTCTATAAAAATCAATCATAAAAAATGGGGGGGGGGAGAAAGTCGAGTAGCGCCTATATATATATATATATATATATATATATATATATATATATATATAATATATATATATATATATATATATATATATATATATATATATATATATATATATATATATATATATAGGCGCTACTCGACTTTCTCCCCCCCCCCCATTTTTTATGATATATATATATATATATATATATTTATCTATATACATCTATATATATATATATATATATATATATATATATATATATATATATATATATATATATATATATATATATATATATATATATATATATATATATATATATATATATATATATATATATATATATATATAGATATATATCCTTATAGTGTAGTCGAAAGAGTCTTTTAATGTAAAAAAAGTCTCTTTCGACTACAATTTTAATTACCTCGTCTCTTAAGCTGTATTTGATTGTCGTCGAAATGTCAAAGCAATTAAATTAATGCGGAAGTACTATAAATTTTATTGTTTTTTAAAAATTTTTTAAAAAACCGCAATAATAACGACTAGAAAGTTTTTTTTAATTAGTAGTGTTTTTGTTTTTGTTTTATTAAAAAACATTTTTAAAACATGCGTAAATGTTGCTGCATCGACTATCTTATAGCCTGACTCGCAACGGAGTGCTGCTACATTGACTGACAAATAGCCTGACTCGCAAGGGAGTGCTGCTACATCGACTGACAAATAGCCTGACTCGCAAGGGAGTGCTGCTACATCGACTGACAAATAGCCTGACTCGCAAGGGAGTGCTGCTACATCGACTGAGGGTTTGGTTTGGGCAGGCAGTCTATCATTTAAAAAAAAAAAAAATAATTTAAGTTTTTAAACTTTTTCTGGTCTGGTTTATTAACGCGCTCTTTAAAACTACAGTTTATGGAAAACTCTTTTTAACTACCATGCAGGAGTATATATATATATATATATATATATATATATATATATATATATATATATATATATATATATATATATATATATATATATATATATATATATATATATATATACATCTATATATATATATCTATATATATCTATATACAGTACTGTGAATATGTTTTAGACCACTTATATAATTAGTTGTATTTTCAATTTTTTTCCTGTGTATTTTTTTTTTTAAGCATACTGAAGTTGAGTAATATTTGAGAAAGGTTGAAAGAATATATTATCTTGAATAAATAAACAAAAATTTATGAGGAACATGAGGGATATGTTTGTTTATTTATTAAAACGATAATTGTCATAATAACTGCAGACCAAGCGTTCATCTAAATAATACATAAAAATAAAATTTTCGATTTTTTTCTTACTGGTTCAGGTTCATATTCGTTCATTTAAGTTTTTAACAGTATAAAATGTAGTCATAGAGTGAATTTAATACAATAATAATCGATTTTGGTACATTTTTTAAAAAGTTGTTATTTTTTATGAATACAGTTAAACAAATAGTTAAAAATAATTAAATAAAGTTATTAGTTTACATTTTTAGATTAATTAAGTGTTGCTATGGGTAAAATATCTTTAATAGAGAGACAGAAAGTTATTGTGCTTCACGAAGAAGGTTATTCGCAGCGCCAAATTTCTTCCAAAACAGGATATTCGAAGACTGCTATTAGAGAAATCATTAAAAAGTTTAGAGAAACTGGCTCGCTTCGAAATAGAAAGAAAAGTGGCAGACCTCCTAAGCTAACAAAAGATGACAATAAATATTTAAAAACCCTTTCTTTAAGAAACAGGAAAAAAAACATCCACCGAATTGGCAAAGGACATTAATACAGCAACAGGGAAAAATGTTAGCTCTTCTTGTATTCGACGACACCTACTCAAATCAGGATTACGAGGCTGCGTTGCTATTCGAAAACCTTTATTACAGCATGGCAATAGAGAAAAACGACTTAAATATGCAAAACAACACCAAGATTGGACCCAGGAAATGTTTAATCGGGTTCTGTACACTGATGAGTCCAAATTTGAAATTTTTTGAACGAAAAGGCGTCAATATGTTCGAAGAAGAATAGGAGAAGCCTATCAGCCCGAGTGTTTAAACCCTACTATTAAACACGGAGGAGGCTCTTTACAAGTTTGGGGCTGTTTATCTTCATCTGGGGTAGGTGATCTGATCAAAATAGAGGGACGACTCACCGGGGAACGTTATGTGGATATTCTAAGACAGCATGCTATACCATCCGGAATGAGACTAATGGGCCATAATTTTATTCTGCAGCAGGACAATGACCCAAAACATTGTTCCCGAGTGGCAAAAAATTATTTAAATGAAATGGCAGAAGAAGGAATACTGGAAATGATGACCTGGCCTCCCTAGAGTCCAGATTTGAATATAATCGAGCATATTTGGGATTACTTGGACAGGAAAAAGGTCGAACATGCTCCCCGAAATGCTGAAGAATGTTTTCAACTACTTCAAAGAGAATGGCACAACATACCGCAGGATTTTATAACAAATTTGTATGAATCTATTTCCCGGCGAATATCGGCTGTGATTAAGGCAAAAGGAGGACATAGTAAATATTAAGGGTTTTTTTATGAAGTGTGACATTAAAAAGTTTGTTATTGTTCCATATTTTGTGTGAAATATATGTATTTTAATAATTTTATAATATAGAATTCAAAACTTAAATATTAAGGAAGAATTCTCTTGGATTTTTTGAGAAAATGTAAGTGGTCTAAAAAATATTCACAGTACTGTATATCTATATATACGTCCCTGGTAGTACCGCGCTCAACTCGTTTCTCCGCGCAGCGGCCTTGTTCGTCAAGGTTCGTGTTTCGGAGTTATAGAGTTGAGAGAGGGTTATAGCCACAAATAAGTAGCCTCCTCGTCTGTAGTGGCCGTCTCGGCCTTGAGGAGGTAAATTAAAATTAAAAAAAAAAAAAAAAATATCTATATATATCTATATATATATATATATATATATATATATATATATATATATATATATATATATATATATAATATATATATAATATATATATATATATATATATATATATATATATATATATATATATATATATATATATATATATATATATATATATATATATACATATATATATATATATATATATATATATATATATATATTTATATATATATATATATATATATATATATGTATATATATATATATATTATATATATATATATATATATATATATATATATATATATATATATATATATATATATATATATATATATATATATATATATATATATATATATATTATTGACCTTCACACACACACGCACATAAATTTATTACAAAATAATAATTTTGCTATAAAAAAGTTTTTTTTATGTCTTTTATTTGATATAGCAATTTATTTAATGCAATAGTTTAATGCAATGTTATAGGTAATAAACAAATCAATAAGTTAAACTAGATCTGCTACATCATGTTATGTTAAGAGTAGTTAAACAAGTTTAAAGTAAAATTTACACAATAAGTAATGCTGAAAATAGTAAAAATTATATAAATGCAACTTTGAAGTTGCAATAAACTTTAGTGAGGATTGGTGTTGGACATTAGCCTTGGAGAATAAAACTGATATAGAAAATTTATATCAGATATATTGAAATCTTTCAACTCATTTCACAACTCCTACTTCTAAAATTAAAAGCTTATAGAATAAATAACTAACTCCACAATTGGATTTTGATGTTACCAAAGAGATCGGCATTAGAGTATCATTGTTTGTGGTACATACTCAAAATGGATAATAGTAAACAGTGGGGTCCCCCATTAGTAACTTTTATGATACATAATAAAGATTTTTCTGATTTGGTTTTAGATGTTGTATCTGTACTTACAGATGATACTAAGTTATACAGTTTGCTTTTTGATAGCTCACCATGCAATAACCTGCAATAAAGTATGGACATTATAGCAAACTGGGAAAAACTATGAAAACTAAGTTTTAATGTAAAAAAGTGTAAAGTTATACCCTTTGGACCAACAAATACAAAATTTTTCCTAAGAACCAACAATACCCTTAGGACCAACAAATACAAAATTCATTTATATACTCGTTTATAAAAATCTCAATACTTCAATTAATTTTAAAAACTCTAAGAAAAAATAAAGGGATCTTCTTTGACAGTAATTTGACTTTTATTTTGTAAGTACTAAGAATAACACCACTAATAAAGCTGTAGGAATGATCAAAAGATCATTTATCAATCTCAATATCTTGACATTTTGTACTTTGTTTATTTTCCTTATTCGTCCTCACCTTGATTCTTGCAGCTCTGTCTACTATCCTAGACTTTAAAAAGATCAACAATTTAAAATGTTCTATGCTAGTCTAGTAAATTTGTTTTTGGCCAGGCTGGACTCACTTACAACCAAAGACTACTGAGACTAAATTTAACTAGCATGAACTATTGTTTCTTATGTAATGACATGGCAGAAACTTACAAATGTATTCACAATCTTTATAATTGTAGTTGCAACCCTTTTGTTTCCTCATAAAATACCATTCAGTATTTTACCTATCAACACCTGTGTCAGAATGATGTCATCTGCACAGCCATTGTATTTATTATTGTAATTACATACTATTAATATATTTAGTTAGTATTTATTCCTCCATTATGACTAACTCCAACTTAACAACATGCGATCATGCTTATAAATTGAAAAAAATGTTTTGTAAGACAGATGTCCGCAAAAACTTTTCTAATATGGAATTCACAAATTTGTAGAATAGTCTACCATCTGAAATAGTGTTCAACATCTGTCACGACATTAAAAAAACATCTAGATGCATCTTGGGTTCATCAAATGTACAATTGCAAAATGGGAAATGTTTACTTAGAGCCTCAAGTTGTTTATCTACCTTAATGTCATATTTAAATAAGAAAATATTATCATAGAAACTTTTCCAAACCGTGCAAACTTTAAAACTCACATTTTTTTACTAACCAATAATTAAACTCTACTTGCAATAAAAAGCGATTACATTAAACATTAAGAAATGAATCTCAATAATTTTTAGACTAATATTTTCAGTTAGAAAAAAATAATAATCTCAAAAAAGAAAGTTAATCTGAAGTTTTTTTATATCATAAATTTATTTGTGATTGTTTTTTAGCTGATGTACCATTAAACTGAAGGTGGTAATAAAGTTTACAAAATTTGCTCTGGCTGAACTTTTCAATAAAAAAACAATATGTGTGCTGTAAATGTAATCTGTTTTTCATGGCAGATCAATGAAAGTTTGGTGTATTGGCCAAATCACTTGCAAACAACTTGCCTTTAGGCTGCCATATGAAAAGTCACGCTTTTAAAAGTAACTGAAAGCAGCTGAAAATAAGAATTTTATGGTAATTGTCTTATTTACAATATTGTTTTTGTTTTATTTACAGTATTGTCTTTATTTTTTATCTAAACAGCTATGTTTGACTCAAATATAGTAAATGTTGATTGTTTAGTATGGTTTCATCTCTTCTTTATACTTTTTTTTGACAGTTATGAGACTGCTTTAGAACGGAATTATCTGTGCCTCCAGCTTAAAAGGATGCAGGTTAAAAAAAAAGTGACACTGATGAGATTGTCTCTTAGTTTCTCAAAGATTAAAGAAATCTTTAGTGTTTTAGGGTTAAGTGATACCATCAGACCTTTGCTTGACTATCTCTTTCGATTTATTGAATTTATTTGCCCGTTATAGATGAAAAAAGATCTTTTAAACCTAGAAGAAGAATTATGGAACAAAGACACCTTATGAATCAATAGTATATATCAGTGAATTGATATTAGTTAATAGTTTTTGGAAACAGTACCATGTACTATTAAAGTTTCTAATTTTTAAAATATATGATACATTTATATGAAACATACAAACAAATGATACAATATGATACGTGATTGACTATAATTATGTTGTATATCAGAATGTTTTATATAAATGCTTATTACATTTTATTGTGATTTTAATCTTTTATGCCCAGTTAACAATGTATTTTGTGTAGCAATGACTACTAATCTCAGATATCTTTGACATCTGTAGGGTGTATTCACCGCTACAGATGTCATAATCTATTTATAACCAATTGCTTTTACTCTTCCATAATGTCATATTTTAATAAGAATTACATTATGGAAAACCGTCTAATACATACACATGAGGAACCATTATACTTTTAGTACAACCAGTTATATTACATTTGTTTTCTTATTTTAGATGAACTTTCTTACTTCGATTGGAGGAGATGAGAAACAACTTACAGCGACAATCTTAATACAGTTAATGGCCAAAGAAGTATGTTTTTCATACTCAGTGTATGGAAGGAAACAAAAGCGTCCTGCAAGGTCGTTATAGGTAAAGCACAATATTTGTATTTTACATCCCATTTCCTTAATAAATAAATATTTTAATAAAAGCAAATTATTTTACAATATTTATACGTGAAAAATTATATATTTCAAAATTATATTGTGATGATATTGAAAAAACATTTTTTAGAATTGCGTTTAGTCATTTATCGTTGTTCTCGTTCATTTCGAAATCGCTACTGACAAAAGTATTAAAGAAAAAATTGGCAGCTTTCTGGCGACGGCCATTAATAGAGATTACGGAAGAAAAAAAGAACCGTAACTGAGCAATCCCCAATATTGAGCAATGAAATAAGTATCGCCAAAATAATGAAAGTCGATGCCCACTATCTCATAGTGAGAGTATAATACAGTAGTTTATATATCAGTTTATATATCAGTTATATATATATATATATATATATATATATATATATATATATATATATATATATATATATATATATATATATTTTTAGAGCTGTCAGAGCTAATCCAAGAATTAGTTACAAAGAATTGACCACAGAATTCAATACAACGCGAAATACATCTATTTCTCAAAGCACAGTCCGCCGAATACTTATCAAATACAAGATTGGAGTCTACCCTGCTTTGAAGAAACCGCTTCTGCGTCCATATGATAAACAAAGGAGACTAAAATGGTGTCGTGAAAGAAGGTATTGGACAATAGATCAATGGGAAAACATTATGTGGAGTGATGAGAGTAACTTTCAGCTTATCAATCGCAAATCTAACATAACAGTCAAAAGAATGGCTCACGAAAAGTACTACGCCAGGTACATTAGACCAACTGTACAAAGTGGAGGAGGCTCGATAGGAATCTGGTCATGCTTCAATTACAAAGGTGTTGGTATGTGCCAAACATACACCGGAAGAATCAACTCCAGAATATACGTAGAAGTACTGGAAAACAACCTAATTCCATCAATTGACCTGCTTATGCTCAATGATAAACCATCGAAACTTCAACAAGATAGCGCTACTGCACATACTGCATACTATACAAAGGAGTGGTTCAACGATAATAATATTATGACAATACCGTGGCCTCCATATTCACCTGATTTGAACCCGATTGAAAACATTTGGGCTTGGATTGATCGTGAATTAGCAAAGGTTCAAATTTCCACACTTGGTCAGCTGAAGGAATTCCTTAAGGAGACCTGGTATGGGGTCCCAGAAGCGATGTGCAAAAATCTTGTTGAGTCTATGCCTAGAAGAGTTCTTAGTTGTGTTAAAGCAAAAGGCGGATACACAAAATATTGATTGGCTCATAAATTACGCCTTCTGATGTATCGTGCGTCTAAATTTATGAATATTTTTTTTTGCCTAACTTTTTTAATACCATGTAGTTGTACCTAATTATTACTTAGTATTTCATTTTTTTTGTAAACTTTTTTTAAATTTTGTATTCTGTATGTATTTATCTGATTAATAGAAAAAAAACTAAACCGAAATCTTTTTTCGTCATTGTTTTATCGTTAAAATACCTAAAAGTTTCTATTCTCAAATATGAGTGCGTCTAAATTTATGAAAACCATATATATATATATATATATATATATATATATATATATAATATATATATATATATATATATATATATATATATATATATATATATATATATATATATATACATATATATATATATATATATATATATATATATATATATATATATATATATATATATTTTGTACTATATATATAGCTTTGATTTTATTTTGTTATATTTTGGTTTTGGAAAACTCTATACATCTTTTTTTCATTTGTATCTGTTTCATTTAACTTCAAATAAGTTTAATGATTTCGAATTTTTTTTTCTTAAAGCGTGTTCTATGATCATTGTCATCTCCTAGACTATAACCTGTTTAACTCAAAAGAATAATGCACCCTGGTACTATAGTATCACTTAAACAAGAAAACTGTTATAAATTTTAATTATTACAAATTTATAGAATGCAATATTATTTATTCTTTTTTAATAATAAAAATTTAATCAAAAATATTCAATATATTGCCTTAATTTAGTCATATATATTATATATATCAGGATAATATTGTAAACTATATTAGGCCAATATTGGCCAGTATAATATTCCCATTATCGGCGCGATGTTATTTACAATATTGGCGCAATATTATAAACTATATCGGGCCAATATTGCAATGTTAACATTTTGCCAATATTGGCCAATATTGACTTTACAGTATTGGTGCAATATTGTATCGTCAATATTAGCCAATATTGACTTAACAATATTGGCGCAATATTGTAGCGCCAATATTGGCCAATATTGGCAAAATGTTCACATTGCAACATTGGCCCGATATAGTTTACAATATTGCGGCAATATTGTAAACAATATCGCCCCAATATTGCGCCAATATTGTTTGCTACTAGGGTAGTTTTCCAAAGCCAAAATATAACAAAATAAAATCAATGCTGTTTAAATACAGGCACAATAAATATGTATATATATATTTATAAACTACTGCATTAAACTCTCACCACCAGATAGTGGGCGTCGACTTTCATTATTTTGGCGATACTTATTTCATTGCTCAATATTGGGCGTTGCTCAGTTACGGTTCTATTTTTCTTCCGTAATCTCTATTAATGGCCGTCATCAGAAAGCTGCCAATTTTTCCTTTAACACTTTTGTCAGTAGCGATTTCGAAATGAACGAATACAACGATAATTGACTAAACGCAACTCTACAAAATGTGTTTTCAATATCATCACAATATAATTTTGAAATATATAATTTTTCACGTATAAATATTGTAAAATAATTAGCTTTTATTAAAATATTTATTTAATGAAAGGAAATGGAATGTAAAATACAAATATTGTGTTTTACCTATAACGACCTTGCAGAACGTACTTGTTTCCTTCCATACATTAGGCATGAAAAACATACTTTTTTGGCCATTAGCTGTATTAAGGTTTGTATTCACCACAGCAAAAAGCTGTGGCGAATACAACGTAAAGATGTCATAGATGTCTGAGATTAGTAGTCATTGCTAAACAAAATACATTGCTAACTGGGCATAAAAGATAAAAATCACAACAAAATATAATAGACATTTATATAAAACATTCTTATATACATCATAATTATAATCAATCATGTATTATATTGTATCATTTGTTTGTATGTTTCATATGAATGTATCATATTTTTTTTTAAATATAAAACTTTAATAGTATATGGAACTGTTTCCAAAAACTATTACCTAATATAAATTTACTGATACATACTCACTGATTCATAATGTGCCTTTATTCCATAATTTTTCTTTAAGATGATCTTTTTTCCTCTTTAATAATAATCAACAAATAAATCAATAAAAAAAACTCAATAAACTCAATAAATTGAAAGAGATGGTCAAGCAAAGCTCTGATGGAAACATTTAACCCTAAAAATCTAAAGATTTCTTCTATCTTTGAAAAATTGATGCACAATCTCATCAGTGTCACTTTTTTTGTAACCTGCAACTTTTTAAGGTGGATGCATAAATAATTTTTCATCACTATCAACAGCTGTTTCAACGCTTGATGTAAACTCTAACATTTCCATTCTAAAGCAGTTTTTTAACTGTCAAAAAAAAAAAAAAAAATGAACAGTATTTGTAAATTACTGTTTAAAAAACTAAGTAAAAAACTAAACAATGAACAGTATTTGAGTCAAATATAGCTGCCTTAAAATTAAACAAGCAAAAACAAAATTGTAAATAAGCAATTACTAAAATAATAAAATTTTATTATCAGCTTACCTTTAGAAGCGTGGCTTCACGTATGGCAGCCAAAAAGTAAGATGCTTGCAAGTGGTTTGGACAATACATCAAACTGTCATTGATCAGCCATGAAAAACAGGTTACATACATTGCACACATGTTATTTTTTTATTAAAAAGTTCAGCCAGAGCAAATTTTCTAAACTTTATTGCCTCTTCAGTTTAACAGTACAACAGCTAAAAAAATTCACAACAAATAATGATATAATATAAAAAACTTTTTAGATTACAGATTAACTTTTTTTTCAGATTATTTTTTTTTTTTTAAACTGAAATTAGTCTAAAATTTATTTAGTTTTATTTCTTAATGTAAATTGTAATTGCTTTGTATTTCAAGTAAAGTTTGATAATTGGTTAGTTAAAGAAAGTGAATTTTAAAATTTGTGTGGTTTAGAAAGGTTTCCATAATAACATTTTTTTTAATTAAATATGACATAAAGGAAGAGTTAAGAATATTTGTTACAATTTTATTTTTATCAGTGTTTTCATCCTCCATTATAGGTTGGGTTTTTATTATAGAGTATAAATTTATTTATTGTAGAAATTAAATGGTGCATTTACTACGGCTAAAGAGTAGTAAATGCACCCTGAAGACAACGAACTTGAGGCTCTAAGCAAATTTTGACCTCGAGATTACGAGATTCAAATGAGCATGAGATTAAGATCTCATGCTAAGTTGAATGAGTTAGCCAGGCATAGAATAAATATTTTTTTCAGCTATGGAACACTAAAATAAACATAAAAATTAATTGGTGTTTAACTAATTTGAAATTTAATTTCATATTAATTTTATTTCTACAATAAATAAAACTATACTCTATAATAAAAAAAAGAGTTATTTACTGGCATACTGCAGTAAACATACGGTGAATTGTATAAACCTTTTGTTCTATTGTATCTAATTGTGTTAATTGTTTATATGCAATTGTACATTTGATGTACCCAATATGATGTTTTTTAAACATTGTGACAGATGTTGAACACACTATTTCAGAATGTATTCTATTCTACAAATTTGTGAATTGCATACTAAAAAGGTTTTTCCGGACATCTGTCTTGCAAAACATTTTTTTCAATTTATAAGCATAACCGCAGGTTGTTAAGTTAGAAATAGTCATAATGGAGAAATAAATACTAACAAAATATATAATCTATATATTATTATTAAGAAGCAGCCATATTGACACACATGCTATTACAACTCAGTTTAACTACTTAATGGTCTGTAATTACAATAATAAATATAACAGCCGTGCAGATGACATCACTCTAACACAGGTGTTGATGAATAAAATACTGAATGGGATTTAATAAGAAAATAAAAGGTTTGGTAACTACATTTATAAAGATTATATTAATAGTCTGTAATTACAATAATAAATATAATGGCTGTGCAGATGATTAATAGTCTGTAATTACAATAATAAATATAATGGCTGTGCAGATGACATCATTCTGACACAGGTGTTGATAGATAAAATACTGAATGGTATTTTATGAGGAAACAAAAGGTTTGTAACTACATTTATAAAGATTGTGAATGCATTTGTAAGTTTCTGCGATGTCATTACGTAAGAAACTATAGCTCATGCTAGTTAAATTTAGTCTCAGTAGTCTTTGGTCGTAAATGAGTCCAGTCTGGCCAAAAACAGATTTACTAGACTTGCATAGAACATTTTCAATTAATTGTTGATCTTTTTAAAGCCTAAGATAGTAGACAGAGCTGTAACAATCAAGGTGATGATGAACAAGGAAAATAAACAAAGTACGAAATGTCAAGATATTGAGATTAACAAATGATCTTTTGATCATTCCAACATATTTATCGGCAGTGTTATTCTGAGCTATCAGAAAGCAAATTGAATAACTTAGTATCATCTACAAATACAGAAACAACATCTAAAACCAAATCAAAAAAATCATTAATATATATCATAAAAGTAAATAATGGGGGACCCCACCATTTACGGCCGAGGTGTATTTGATTCACGGGGCTAGGGGAGGGTGGTATTTCTTGGTTAAGTTCTATTAAAAAACGGCTAAAATAAATAATTGTTTTAAACACACGTGAATCAAATACACCTCCGTCTCAAGATTAAATTAGTAAGTTTACTTTTAAATAAAAACACTTTAAGAAGATTTCATCTGTAAAATATAAGTTTTATAGTCTATTTATTTTGTTGAAGATATTAATTTAAGAAATAAATATGTCATTATTATTGTTTCTAACTGTTATAAGGTCTTATTTTACAAAAAAGGTACCCCTGCTTGACGCATGTGACATGACCCCTGCATGACGCTTGACATGCATATATGTTTATATAGTTTAATGCAATGTTATAGGTAATAAATAAATCAATAAGTTAAACAAGATCTGCTAAATTACATTATATTAAGAGTAGTTAAACAAGATTAAAGTAAAAATCATGCAGTAAGTAATGCTAAAAATAGTAATAAATTACATAAATGCGACTTTGAAAATGCAATAAACTTTAGTGCGAATTGACGCTTGGACATTAGCCTTGGAGAAAAAAATTAATATAATAAATTTATATCCAAATATATCGAAAGCTTTTAACACATTTCACCACTATCTCCTACTTCTAAAATTAAAACCTTATAAAATAGATGACAAACTCTACAAATGGATTGAATGTTAACTAAGAGATCGGCAGTAAAGTATGATTGTTGGTGGTACACACTCAAAATGGCCCTAGTAGCAAACAATATTGGCGCAATATTGGGGCGATATTGTTTACAATATTGGCGCAATATTGTAAACTATATCGGACCAATGTTGCAATGTGAACATTTTGCCAATATTGGCCAATATTGGCACTACAATATTGCGCCAATATTGTAAAGTCAATATTGGCCAATATTGGCGATACAATATTGCACCAATACTGTAAAGTCAATATTGGCAAAATGTTCACACTGCAACATTGGTCCGATATAGTTAATAATATTGCGCCAATATTGTAAATAATATCGCGCCAATAATGGGGATATTATACTGGCCAATATCGGCCTAATATAGTTTACAATATTATCCTGATATATATAATATATATAACTAAAATAAGGCAATATATTGAGTATTTTCGATGAAACTTTTGTTATTAAAAAATAATAAAAAATTTTGCCTTCTACAAATTTGTAATAATTAAAATTACTAACAGTTTTCTTGGCTTCATTATTCTTTTGAGTCAAACAGGTTATAGTCTAGGAGATGACAATAATCATAGAACACGCTTTAAGAAAAAAAAATTCGAAATCATTAAATTTATTTGAAGTTATATGAAACAGATACAAATGAAAAAAAGAAGTATAGAGTTTTCTAAAACCAAAATATAACAAAATAAAATCAATGTTATTTAAATGTACAAAAATGTTATTTACACGTACAAAAAATATGTATGTATATATATACATATATATATATATATATATATATATATATATATATATATATATATATATATATATATATATATATATATATATATATATATATATATATATATATATATATATATATATATATATATACATATCAGGGGCGGATCTAGCATTTTAAATGGGTGATGCGAAATTTTTTTATCGACGCCTCCCCCCCCCCCCCGCAACCTCTCTAGGGTTTAAGTATAGTCAATATAAAAAGTGGAGAAACAGCTTTTTTTACTAGTGGCGCCGCTGTTTATATCATTGAATAATAACTAAATTTTGTAATGTTTTTGCAGTATCCATTTTTAGCAGAAATTTTTACAAATGTTGCCTTGGCTATTTTGTTCATAAATTAGACATGTAAATTAAGCCTAATTTACTTAACAAAGTGCACCAACGAGAAGGTAAGCCATAGGACTTTGCACTTCATCTGTATACTGTCATTTTGCCCTAGGTTAGCCCTCCATTTCTGGAGTGTAAAGTAATATTGCCTAAGGTTGGCCCTCCACTTCTGGACATATATATATATATATATATATATATATATATATATATATATATATATATATATATACACACACACACACACACACACACACACACACACACACACACACACACACACACACACACACACACACACACACACACACACACACACACACACACACACACACACACACACACACACACACACACACACACACACACACACACACACACACACACACAATATTAGTAAAAATCAAATTAGAAATAAGAAAAAAGTAAAAAAAAAGTTAGTACACTACTAAATAAAAGCTAAGTCTAAACATCTTTCACCTGAAAAAATGTCAATGACTCTTTCAACATCTGGAAAAATTTCTTGATGTATGGACATTAATGCTAAAGAGTTAAAGCGAGACTCAATCATATTACTTCTAGAGAATGTTTTTAGCCTACGTATAACTGAAATACTTCTTTCACATTCACAAGTTGTTATTGGAATTGTTCCTAAAATTATAAATGCTGTCCTTATATTTAGAAAACCTCTCATGTCAATGAACTTTAAAGTACCAGCAACAGTTGAAGGAATACTTGACTGGTTTTCCCAAATTAACTCCCATAAATCTAACTCAGCATGTATTGAAGTAAAATGAGGCATATCAGATGAATAGAAATTTAAAAATTCATAAAAATCAGATTTCCATAGTTTTTTAACTTGTATTCTGGACAGTACAGTTTAAGGAACTGCTGCTAGACCTTTATAAACAAACATGTCATTTTCTGGAAACCTATTATCTTGCTCATTAATAAGATGTTCAATTAATGGAGATGTAATGCTGTGTTTAAAATAGTCACAAACTGTATTTGTTGGATAATTATCCCGGTAAACCTGGACATTACACAATCTAGGTCTCACTTCTTGTATATCAAGAGTTTTGGCCAAACTAAGAGCGATAGTGTACCATTCAGTGTGATATATATCAATTTTATTTTTAATTTCTAATAACAGATTTTTTAGATTAGTTATTTCAAAACACTGCTGGGATATGTCAAAAGATTTAGTTTGAAGAGTTACAGTAATTGCATTAAAAAAATCAATTAATTGTTTTGTAATAACTAAACTTACAATAAAAGAGAAATCTGTTAATAATCTTAAAAAAAAAGAGGATTTGGAAGCAGTTTCACTGCTATATTCCTTTGACTCATTTAACCCCATCTACTCTAAAGCATGAATAATAGGTATAAAATTATCAAAAAAAAAAATCAAGACCTCTCAGCTTTTGAACCCATCTTGTTCGACAAGTATCTATTATTTTTTCTTGATTTGGACTTAAATATTTTTTGAGACAGTTACTACGTTTAGGAGATAAGTTAAAAAAAAAATATTTCTTTTACTTGGCCAAGAAGATTTTTTACTTTTTGAACTTGGCATGCAGCTGCTACTACTAAACTAAGTCTATGGCTTGCACAATGAACAAATATAGCTTTATGATTAAGAGCTTTTATTCGAGAAGCAACTCCTTCATATTTACCTGCCATACAACCCGCACCGCCATACCCTTGGCCTCTACAATTTTGAATATCAAGTCCAAACTCTTGAAGTGCATTAAGTACATTTAGAGACTAAGACCAGATGTACCAGTCTTGCAATCAATAAATCTTAAGAAATCCTCCCAAATCTCATTATTTGAATTTACATATCTTAAAACAAGTGACATTTGTTTAGTATTTAAACAGTCAACTGCTTTATCACAAAGAATTAGAAAAAAAATTGAATGTTTGACATTTTTTATTAAAACTTTCTCAATTGCTTTCCTACAAGAATCAATAAGTTGGTTTTGGGTAGTTTTTGATATATAGGTTGCATTTTTTGGACTTGAAGAAAGATGATTAGCTAATACTTGATCACCAGCATCAACACAAAAATTTAAAAGCTCTATGAAGTTACTAATTCCAACTTTTTGTGTAGAAGATTCCCCAATATCAGGATTATATTTGCTAGCATCAAAATGCTAGATCGTTTCTACCAAGAAATATTATTATTTTAATTATTGGAACTAATTTTTTTCTGTTACCAGAAAGAAGTTTCAAACGAGAATTATTTAAATCACCCTCAATAACATTATTTTTGGAGTTGCAACGTGAAAGCAATGCATTAAATAAAAGCATAGGTTTTTCATGTAAAACACAACTTTCCTCATGTTTTCTATAATCACGAACAGCATTACCCCACTCTTGATGGGGCTTGAAAACTAAATTTAATATTCCAGACTTATTTGGAATACTAGCACCTAGCAAAGTACAAGGAAGACAGTAAGCTCCATCTTCTTTGCTAGAATAAGCTAACCAAGAAAACTGGCTGAGCCATTTAAATTTAAATGATCTTTTTGTATTAAAAGATATTGGAAAAACAAACATAGAATTAGGACAAAATACTTTGTTTACCATATCTAACAAAATAGAATCATTTTTGCCAGCAGTTAAAAGTTTACCTCGAACAAGGTATGTTGAAACATCATACAAAGAATTTAATTCATTATATGAAGGAATAATAACTGAGTTGGAGTCTAATGACTTAACTATTTTTGAATCTACAGAAGGTTCAAAAGGCAACTCTATGAAAGCATTGTCTTTTTTAAAGTTAATTTTAGATAAAATTTTGACATGTTTTGCAGAATAAAGTTGTTGTTTTTTTATTTGTTTCAGTTTTAGGACTAAAAAAGTGTAAAGGATAAGTAGTATCGTTTTTTATAGCCAAATTCTTATTATTACTAGAAATTAGTTTAGGTTTTATAATAATTGGTACAAAATGGTTCGGTGTCCAGTTATCATTATTTTGCATCACTGACATAATATCAGTATTACACCATAAAATATTTAAAACATTTTGATCTTGATTTTTAATTGAACGAAATGGATAATTATATATATAAATAATGGAACGAAAAAATAATTGTATTAAAAAGTTTTTTGAATTTTTCTAAGCCAAAATCAGTATAAATTGATCTAATAGGAATATATAAAACTGATAACAAAGCAATTAGACATAAAAATGAAGAAAACTTGTTAGCTCGGCAGTTGATCAATGCTTCCATTATTATAATTTCAGAAGTAGATTCACTGTTAATTAATTTAAATTGATCTGAACATTCAAAAGAAACACAGGCTACTAGAACACTGGAAAGATTAAAAAAATTATTGTTTTTAACCTATTTAACAAAAAGAGAGTACCTCGCATAGTAGCAAACTTTTTCAAACAATTCAATCGAAGTTAGAAGCCTCAATACATTAACTGTCTTCAGAGCAGATTGCTTAAAAGTGAAGCTGAACTGTAGAGGCATGCCTCTACAGTTGCCAGAGGCATGCCTCTACTTTTTATTTAATTTAAGGTCATCTGAAGATGGAAATTGCCGGCAATTTCCATCTTCAGATGACCTTAAATAAAATAAAAAGTATACTAAAACAAGTTCAGTTTATATTAAATACTAGCTGGAAATATAAAATACCATTAACTTTAATAATAGGGTTTTACCTTAAAGCAACATAATCTTTAGTATCTTCTTGCTTTGGGATAAAACGATCCATTTCAGCATTTTCAGAAGACTGACTATGTGGCTGAACTGGACTCTTATTATTTAAAACTTTCAATTCTTCAGTCAACTGGTTTTTATATTTGCGAATATTTGGCAAATGTCTAGCCTTAATTGCATTTGAGACTAAAAAGTTCATTTTTTTTTAAAACTTTAGTTTACGAGCAAAGTCCAACGACGAAAATTACGAATATCAGGCGGCATATCAGAATTTTGTAAAATTTGAACGATTTGGAGCAACTGATGCAATTGTTCTAAACTTTCTACAAATTTGATTGGTTATAAATAACATTTCTTATCTTTTTTGTGAAGTTTTTTGCGGAAGTTTTGTAGCAACTGATGCAATTGTTATTTTATTAAATATATGATTGGTTTAAACTGTTTTTTAACCAATCATTAATGATTTAGAGTACAATTGCATCAGTTGCTACAAAGTGATCGGAAAAATTTGTGAAAAAATACAAATATGATTAATTAAAACGTACTTTTTTTTTTTAAAACCAATCACATTTGTATTTAGTGAAGAACAATTGCATCAGTTGCTCCAAAACGCAGGAATTTTGTCTAAGTAACGAATAAGTAACTATAGAGATCGAATAAGTAACTATAGAGATCAAATAAAATTGACTTTAAATGATTTTTTTTCGAGTTTAAAACAAGTTTTTCATTTTTTGTGAATACCAGATTCCAATTTCTCCTTTTACTTTGTATTAAGAAAAAAAAGTGAAAAAGAGATACACTTATATTTAGCGGTGAAAAAAGACTGATGCATGCGCATCATTCGCGACACCCTGGATCCGCCCCTGCATATATATATATATATATATATATATATATATATATATATATATATAAACTACTGTATTATACTCTCACTATGAGATAGTGGGCATCAACTTTTATTATATTGGCGATACTTATTTCATTGCTCAATATTGGGCGTTGCTCAGTTACGGTTTTATTTTTCTTCCATAATCTCTATTAATTGCCGTCGCCAGAAAGCTGCCAATTTTTTCTTTAATACTTTTGTCAGTGGCGATTTCGAAATGAACGAATACAACGATAAACGACTAAACGCAACTCTACAAAATGTTTTTTAAATATCATCACAATATAATTTTGAAATATATAACTTTTCACGTATAAATATTGTAAAGTAATTAGCTTTTATTAAAATATTTATTTATTAAAAGGAAATGGGATGTAGAATACAAATATTGTGCTTTACCTATAACGACCTTGCAGGACGTTTTTGTTTCATTCCATACACTTAGTATAAAAAACATACTTCTTTGGCCATTAGCTGTATTAATATTGCCGCTGTAAATTGTTTCTCATCTCCTCGAACTGAAGTAAAAAAGTTCATCTAAAATAAGAAAACAAATGTAATATAATTGGTTGTACTAAAAGTATAATGGTTCCTCATGTGTATGTATTAGACGGTTTTCCATAATGTGATTCTTATTAAAATATGACATTATGGAAGTGTAAAAGCAATTGGTTATAAATAGATTATGACATTTGTAGCGGTGAATACACCCTACAGATGTCAAAGATATCATAACTTATTATTTTAACTAATACAAAAAAACTTATATGTTCATTATCTCAAAATGATGTTTTTGGAATTAGTGCATTTACGATCACACACCCACAACGTTGCTTCTGACGCAACACAATAATAGTTTATATATAATACATTTATTTACACTAATTTACACATACATGAGAACATCAAAAGCTTCTTGGTCTCCTCAGTTTGATTGGAGCCTTTGACTTTTCCATGACTCCTCATTCTGGATACCTTAGTATCGAAACTACAATGCATTTTCATCATAAGATCGTGAGTTTATCTGGGTGAATTGCTTATGGTATTATTATGGTAATTTATATGGTAATTTTATATAAACAATAAATTGGCTTTTATGCTTTTATATAGATATACTTAAAATATAAATTAGGTTGTTGCCAACCTAATTTATATTTTAATTTATATTTTATATATATGTATATATATATATATATATATATATATATATATATATATATATATATATATATATATATATATATATATATATATATATATATATATATATATATATATATATATATATATATATATATATATATATATATATATATATATATATATATATATATCAGGGTGTAAACTAGCCCTGTGGGCCCCGTCAAACGTGGTATTCCCAAATGCTCATAAAATTAAAATTCCGAATTTAAAGGTTAAAAAATCCCGTTCTCCACATAATTTTCGCCAAATCAATGTTAAATAATAATTCTAAAAATTATTGTAAATTAATTATTATTAAAAAATAATAGAAAGATAACATAAGAAATTCTAATTTAAATATTTGTGTAAAACTTGAAATAAGATCGCTCTTATTGGTATAACTACGCGATTGTCTAATTACGAAAATTTTTCTTCGAAAAAACTTCTTGAGAATTGGAATTTTCCAAGCAATTTTTGGGATTTTGGGATTCTCGGCATCTTGTTTCTAAAAGTCATTTCTCAAATTCTTCGCAATGCGTTCCAACAACAGTAAATATTATATAACAAAAGTTAGCAAGAAATATAGTACAATCTTTTTTTAAAAAAGATAACAATATTGTTTAATTTTACACCTGCAAATGCTATTTCCTTACAAGTTTCACCCTTTTTTGCTGAAAAGTTAAATAACTCATCAATTTATTAAGTCTGCAAACTCTACTTAGATTTCTTAAATAGATTTCTACTTTGCTTTAGATTTCTTAAATAGATTTTTACTTTGCTTTTATTTAAAACATAAATTAAATACACATATCAAAACGTACATTAAATACGTTTAAAAACAAGCATGTTTTTTTTTATTACAATAAACTAGTACTAGAAATTTAAAAAACAAGAAAACTAGTTTCACTGCTTCCTTGAATTTAATTTGTAAAAGCAAATTTAAATATTTGAATAAATCATAGTCTTAATAACATTTTATGACTATTAAAAAAATAATTATTGGTATTCTTCGTTGCAACGCAATAGCGTGCAATCGCTTGCGATCAAATTCTTTTGTAATTAGACGACGTTTGTTGATGTTTTTGCTCAGGCTTTGTAGTTGTAACTTTATTTCGCAATGCGATTTATGTATAGAGAAAATTAATATTGTTTATAAAATTGAACTCATTATAAATGTGAAACATGAAATTTACGAGCTCTAGTTTACTACTTTGAAAACCTTTTTTCTTTTTCTTTTTTTTAAACATTTCTTTTGATGGCACAATTTATTACATGATGGTGTGCGGGTTTGTCCATTGAATTCTTAATAAATATTAAACTCTTAAACCTGGATAATAATTCCTTAATAAAATTTCCAACCCATCATGCCAATTTTTATATTTTTCAATAAAAATGACTAGACAGAACGATATTTTGAAATTTAAAAAAAAAATGTATATATTATACACGCACAATATGCCTCTCTAATACATACATACATACATACATACATACATACATACATACGTACATACATACATACATACATACATACATACATACATACATACATACATACATAAATAAATAAAAAATTTAGTCTGTTAACAGAATTAATTTAGTCTATTATGTTTTATTAATTTTGAAAAAGATGAACATGGATTTAATATTTTATACATCTGAATCTTATTAAAACTATTTCAAACTAAGATACAACATATTTAAAACAGTTAAGCATTTTATTAAAATGGTCAACTTAAAATAAATAAAACATCGACAAAAATAACGGGAATAAATCGAATTTATTTATTTGATATAAAATCTAAAAGTTTTAAACTAGTTGCAATTAAAATAGGTTTTTAAATATATATTTATTAAAATGTTTTTTATACCATCTGCATTCTATTAAGTTTTCCTTGCCTTTCCATTACGGCTAATTATTTTTGTAATGGCTTGTATTGAGACAATAATTTTCAATGCGCCACTTCCTCAAAGAAACGTTTTATTAACGTTGACAAAGTAACACTTTTCCAAGTTTTTCCGACGTTTTTTTATAACCACATTTTCAACGCTGGTATATGTAACGTTAAATAAGCGTTGTTTTATAAATAGCGTAAATACGTTGAAAAAGCAGCTAATGTCTAACATTGATAAACCATAAACTTTGCGACATTTTTACAATGATTATTTGCGTACTTTTATTCAACGTTGAGTAAATTTTTTGAGAAGATACGCAATTTTTTGAAAAGATACGTTTAAATTTATACGCTTATTCAACGTTGAAAATGTTACGTTTAAAAAGCGGTTTGTTTTTAACGTGGTAAAGCATATACTTTAAAACATTTTTAAAGTGGCTTTTTACGTAAGTTGAATCCACGTTGAATAAACGTTTTATTTTGAGAAACTAAATTACGTTACAATTTCAGAGTGTAATGGACGTTTTGAAGCTTTTTTTGTATTTGTATACAGCTCTACTTAAAAAAACTGTCTATTATCCAGTTGTCTCTACCATGTCAAATTGCTTCTTCAGGGGTTTAACAAAACTGTATGACTCAGACAAAGTTTCTTTAAATATTAATGACCACAAAATTAAAAATCTCTAGTAATAAAAATAAAACAATGAATAAAGTTGAAATGAAAACTCGTTTACCACACATTGTTATAGAGAAGTTAAACTTTATTGTTTTTATATGATAAAATTATAAATAAATTAACCAATTATACTGTATATACTTTTTGTTGTTGTTACAACTACGTAATGTTAAAATCATTTAAAAAGAACCTATAAAATATTTAACGTAATTAATTACTATTAGCTCAATCTTTAAATTAATAAGTTAACAAATTGAATAAAAAATTAAGGAAACGCCTCATTAATCTAAAAAGAGCTTTATTAGTCTAAAAAAAAACTTTATACTTTTTCAATTTTTCAGCCCTCTTGTCAAAATTACATGAAATTAAAGTCTTACGTCCCGATATTTTAGTAGTACCTGGCCATTATAGACGTTTGCTATATAAAAAAAAAATTTTCTTTTAATAATTTCTTTTAATAATTAAAATTTTAATTTAAAAATAAAAAAATCGTCCACAGAAAATTTCTCAAATCATCTCCAGAATATTATTCAAAAAGTTTCTCTAGAAAAAAAAAACTGTTTGTCTTTGGTGACTTTAATATTAACGCCCTAAATTATGACGACGATATAGAAAGTCAAAACTTTTACACATAGTTTATAGTTTTTTGGTCACTAAATAAAAAAATAAAGAAAACAACAGATAAAATCTACATAAAAGTTATATAAAAAATATATGAACTATTATATATTGCTGTTAATAATAACAACAATATGTAACAGTTATATAACAGTATATCATAATAATATATTATTATGATATACTGTATTTAATATTCTTTTATTTGCTTTACTAAATTAAAGTTGTAATTATATTAAAACTATTTAAATACAAGGATTTTATGTTAAATTGTATAAAATTAGCAATTCCTTGATAATTTTAATTTATTTAGATTATAGTAAATATTCTTTTGAAATGTTGGTTTTTGTTTTTTATTTTAACTTTATTTTTTTTATAAATTAAAATCAATATATCACAAGAATTAATATTAAAATTGCATCAAATAATAATTTTTTCACCTATTAATTTTTAGCTTTAACAATAACGATGGAATTATAAAATGATTTCAATGCAAAAAATAAGTCGGAAGGTGAAACAACAGATTTTTTATGCTTCTAAAACTCATTAACTCCTCGAAACAACATTACACCTCTTAATTGCACAATCTTTAATATCATCACTAACTCCAGTTACACAGTTAGAAAGAAAAGGTTTTTGTAAGGAAATGGATAGTTTAAAAGTAATATGTGAAAGACTAAAGTTAGAATTTGGAAATGAGAACATATGTGCTCTATTTACAGTTTAGATACTGAAAAAAATTTGTTAGTAATGATGGATTATTTAAGTGAAGATGAAAAAATTATTGTTACAAGTTAGCCTTAAATGATCAAATATATTGTTGACTTTGATAAAATTAAACTAAAACTTACTTTAAAATGCTTGCTTATATATGTAACATCAGTAAGAGTTAGCAATAAGCTATTTGGAAGTGGGTTGTTATTATGTATTTTAAACTAAAGTTTCCGATAAAAATGCAAGTCAGAACTGATATTTATAAATCATTAACACCTGTTTTCAAGACAAAGTTTCTTACACTAACATGCTTTGAAATCTTTATAGAATCTCATTAACAAGAGCAAAATGTTACAGTCAGCACAAGAAATATATTACAGCATATAGCCAAAAGTAATACTAAAAAAATCACATGTTAAAAATTTATTGGCTGGCCACTTATAGCGATTGCCGCTTAAGGTCCACTTAGTAACTGTTGAGCAAAATCCCATCAACAGTGAAACTATAAAGGTCCACTGCAAATTTACTACCTAAAACTTATTAGAAAGTTTTAAGATTTTAAAGTAAATCATTATGGTTATATTTTTGGAATAGTTACAGATAGGCTAGTAAAGAAAAAACAAGAAGATTCTATCAAATAGCTAATCATCTATGTCTTTTTCATGGAATTCATTTTTAATTTTATCTTTGTAGGCTTAGTGTTTCAATTGTAGATGTATATTTTGAACCATAATAAGATGTAAACAAATAACTTGCTATAATTGGATACTTCTAAAAAAATAAGTCTTTTAAAAAACATTTTACAATTAAAGTTTTAAGTTTTATTTCATTTGTTACATTTTTATATATCTTATGTCTACACTTTTATGTCTTAAAACATTTTTATTTTAATCAGTTTATAAAAATTTTTATCAGTTTAAGAAAAATACATGAGTTTTAAATAGAAAAAAAATATACAAACAGGAATAATAAAAGTAGTTTATAGGATGTTTTCTTTTTGTACATTCAATTTTTATTTTTTGTTTTGGGTTTAAAGTAGTTTATTTGTTTAATTTTATTTGAAATATTTTTTTATAATAAACTTAAAAAATAAAATAACCGGTTTTTTTTACAGGGTAAAATGTAATGTAACTTATAAATAAAACAGAATGTAACTTATAAATAAAACAGAAAATCATAAAATTTATTTAAAATAAATACTTTTGAATGATTAGCATTTGTAAATTAATTTGAATAAGTTTAAATTTGCAAAATTAGCTAAACAATCTTGCAAATTAGCTAAACAAATCTTGTTTTTACGGCATTTTAACAGTTTGTTTTCCCTAATCCATAATAGTAGCAATAAAAATCCGATTTGTCACGTGACCTCCGACTCCAAGAATCCCTTTAATAAACAGACCAATACGAATAACAAGAAATTCAGCAACATTAATAGACAATATATTAACTATTTTTTATTTGAAAACTCGTTAAAAAAAGGAATAGTTAAAGCACCAATTTCAGATCACATGCCGATTTTCATATCCGCAAATACGTCAAATAAGCAAAAACAAAATAAAGTCACATTTACTAAACGCCTCCTATCATTAAACAATCAATAAGCTTTTCAAAATAAACTAGGAAATATAGACTGGTCTCCATTAAAATCATTCAATGATACTAATTCCATGTTTAATAACTTCCATTACAATTTTTTAAACTTGTATGAAAAACACTTCCCAGAGAAAGAAGTAACAATTAAAATTAAAAAATTAAATTCGCCATGGTTCAGTAAAAGTTTAAAAAAAGTTTTGAAGCGAAAACATCGACTGTACGATAGATATCTAAAAAATAATTGCATAAAGACCTAGGCAGAATATAAAAACTACAGGACTTTATTTGAGAAAATCAAACAAACTGCAAAATCAAACTGTTATAAAAAGCAACTTGAAAAGTGTCAATTAAATTCTAGGAAAACTTGGCAAATACTAAATGAAATAAATGGAAAACCGAAAATCAATAAATCTTTCTTTCCGAAAATCTTACATATTAAAAATAAAACTATTGCTAATGAAAACAATATAGCAAATGAATTTAACAATTTCTTTGTGAATATAGGACCTAAACTTGCGGCAAAAATTCCAAATATAAATAAATCATTTAAGGAATACCTTCATTACAATAAAAATCAATTTAAAAATGAGAATTTAACCTTTAAAGAATACGAAACAGCTTTTAAAAGTTTGAAACGTAATAAATCTCCTGGAATTGATGGTATAAACAGCAACATTGTTATTTACTATTATAATAAGTTAAAAGTGCCTTTATTTAAAATTTGTAAACGTTCTCTGAATGAGGGTATCTTTCCTGATGTACTTAAATCAGCAAAAGTTAAACCTATTTCTTTTCCAAAACTAGTTATTGAAAACACAGAAGTTAGTCGCGAAAGAGTCACAAAATATCTTGGTGTTCTCATTGACGAAAATATTACCTGGAATAAACATATTGCCTATATTGGCAGCAAAATATCAAAAAGTATTGGCGTTCTATATCAGTCACGGGATTTACTTAACAAGCATCATCTAAAACAAATCTATTTCAGTTTTATACAAAGTTACTTAAATTACGCGAATATTGCGTGGTGCAGTACATCTAAAAGCAAGCTTGAAACACTCTATCGAAAAAAAAAACATGCCTTAAGAATAATTAATTTTAAAAATAAAAACGAACATGCAAAACCACTGTTCGAAAATATGAATACTTTTACGTTATTATACGAGATAAAAGTTTATAAAATTTTATGTCTCATGTACAAAAGTAAATTTCAACAATGCCCCTCAAATTTAATGATCTTTATGAAATAAAACCTACATTAAATATACTTAAAGGTGAGTTTCCACTCATCCGTTTTTCTACGGGAAAGGGAACGGAAAAATAATCACGTGAGCATGCACAGTTCAATGAGTGGAAACTCGCCTTTACGCACAACAGGCTTAATTGAACCATTGTGTAAAACTAAACAAGAACAATTTAAAATTACGTATCGTGCTCCGCATATCTGGAATAAAATCTTAGCAAAATATAGTAATTTACCAGGTGTAAACTATATAAATTTCTTTCAAAAACTAATATTCAAAATTTCAAAAACTAATATAATTTCAAAAACTAATATAATTGTTGTTCTTATTATATATAAATGATTTATCTTGTTCATTAAAAAATTCTATGATACATCATTATGCTGAAGATACCAATCTTTTATATATCAACAAATCCCTCACGACTCTTTGTAAAAAAGTTAATCAAGATCTTCATCGCTTATGTAACTGGTTAAATAGTAACCGTATTTCCTTGAATGTCAATAAAACTGAATACATTATTTTTCATTCCCCTCAAAAAACTATTGATCTATTAAAATTAAAATTAACGGTAAAAAACTTTTTCCATCAAAATATATAAAGTATCTTGGAATATATCTTGATGAAAACCTATCTTGGTATAATCAACTGTATCAAAAAAAAAAAAACTTACACGAGCTAACAGTATGCTTTCTCTAATTCGTTACTACAAAGTAAGCACAGATCGTTTTTAAAACGTTTAGAAAACGTTAAAAACCGTTTTAATAGGTTTTTTAAACGTTTTAAAAACGTTCTGTGCTTACTGGGTATGTTCCTATCCAAACTCTTCGAATGATTTATTTTTCTTTATTCTCTTCTTACCTTTGCTATTGTTGCATTGTTTGGGGTCAAAAAAGAAACTTTTTACTAAATAACAATGCTAGTTTACAACGCGCATCTATTAGAATAATGACGTTTTCCCCAATGGAGATCTGATATAGAAAAAAATAATTAGATATAATAATAACATAAAATGTAACATTAATAACACAATAATAAATAAATATAAGATAGGTAAATAATAAATAAAGTAAAAATCAAACCACTTGTTCGTTAAAGAAATTATATATTGAAGACAACTACAGTACAGAGAGAAATTATAAAGAAATACATTCCAACAATATATTTTTAAAATGAATTCTTTTATTTTTATATTTTTAAAATGAATTCTTTTATTTTTATATTTTTAAAATGAATTCTTTTATTTTTATATTTTTAAAATGAATTCTTTATTTTTAAAATGAACAAGTGGATATTTTTTCTTAGACTTTTTTATTAATGCAGGAATACACTGGTTCCATTGAGAAATACATTGTTGTTTTATGGAAAACTTACCATATTTGATTGTGTTGAAAAAAGAATAGTATAGCTTACTATTTTCTGTATTCCTGGTGTGATGATTATGAACTTCGTTTGTTTTAATAAAAAAATTTGAAAAAGAGCTTGGTAGTTTATTTTGGAGAAAGTCAAACACAAAAAGACAATTGTAAAACTTTACAAGATTATGGAGTTTTAGGATTTTTAGTTCAGAAAACTAAAAATCCTAAAACTCCATAATCTTGTAAAGTTTTACAATTGTCTTTTTGTGTTTGACTTTCTCCAAAATAAACTACCAAGCTCTTTTTCAAATTTTTTTATTAAAACAAACGAAGTTCATAATCATCACACCAGGAATACAGAAAATAGTAAGCTATACTATTCTTTTTTCAACACAATCAAATATGGTAAGTTTTCCATAAAACAACAATGTATTTCTCAATGGAACCAGTGTATTCCTGCATTAATAAAAAAGTCTAAGTATACTGTGTAGGCATTCTTTGTACTTACAATCTCAGTTTTCTTATTCGATATACTCTTAGCTTTATCTTAATTTAAAAACTCATTTATAAAAATTAAATAAAAAAATACGAAATCTAATTTCTAACATTTCAAAACAAAACTTTTCTAACATCTTTTCTAACAAAAAACAGAACTTTTCTAATAAAAAACAAACTTTTCTAACAAAGTTTTTTTAACAAAACTTTTCGAACAAATAACAAAACTTTTCTAACAACTTTTTTTCAAAACAAAACTTTTCTAACATCTTTTCTAACAAAAAACTTTTTAAAAAAGCGGTTCTGCCCCAGTGGACAGTTTTTAGAAAGAATTCAGTTTCATAGTTTGCTTATTAGGTTATGTTGATATCAAAAATGGTTATTACTTGATGAAATAACGCTGATAACACATATATTTAACACTAAAATCAAATATTGCTTTATCCTCAAAAAAAAGGTCTTTAAAAATATGATGTAAATATAATATTTTTCTCAAAATATACATTATTATGCACAACTTCTCAGAAACATAGCAGGCACTCTTTTTGACATAAAAAAAATGAAGAAAACTGTTTTACTAATGTGTGGTAGTTTTTTTGCCAGATTAGATAATTTTTTTCAAAGTGAAATTGTTAAAAAACGGTTGTGCCTCCATATGCGGTTATGCCCCCACTTCCTCTCTCTCTCTCTCTCTCTCTCTCTCTCTCTCTCTCTCTCTCTCTCTATATATATATATATATATATATATATATATATATATATATATATATATATATATATATATATATATATATATATATATATATATATATATATATGTATATATATATATATATATATATATATATATATATATATATATATATATATATATAAATATATATATAGTATGAAATATATATATATATATATATATATATATATATATAAATATATATATATATAGTATGAAATATATATATATATATATATATATATATATATATATATATATATATATATATATATATATATATATAGTATGAAAACTTTGTTAGAAAAGTTTGTTTTTATTTTTCAGGCTTATTAAAAACATCGTGAGATCAAACAGAAAGGTCAAGTATGAAAACATCCAATTAGTTTCTTCCTGCAGGAAACCTCAAAAATTCTGTTCCAAAATATTATAGGAATATCATTTTTGAACTTTTATAGTTCTATAGGTATGTATATCCAAGGAGATGATAATCGGGAATACAACAATAAGAACATTCTAAAAGATGATATGGAAGCAAGCCAATTGGGTTAATCTGCTGAACCATTATTCACTGCTGCCAACATGAAAAAAAGTTGAACAAATGTGGAAAAATATTCTTGCTTTTTTTTGTAAAAGACATGCTGATTTTACAGTTTTAGATAATAACCTTTATACAGTGGGGCAAGGCTTCAAACCGTCAAAATGAAGGAGTGGGGATTCTGATAACTTTCTTGACTATTACCGACACAGTTTTATAAAAAAAAATTTAATCAGGTAAAGTTTTTGCTGTTATATCTTCATATGGATAAAAAATTTCTCTGTTTTTTTTTAAAAAAAAAAAAGGGCCAAGCTCGACACCACTTCCCCCATAATTATTCGAGAAACATATCTAAAACTTAAATCAACTTTCAATCCAGATGACAAGATAGTGTCTACCCAAGATAGAGCTCCATGCCACACATCCAAATAAACACAGAAATGGCTAAAGGCAAATATCAGACAATTTTAGTCAAAAAGTATTTTTGACTAAAATTGTTATTATTTTTTTTAAACATTCTTCTTTATAATGCTTTGGAAGAAATAAGAAATAAAGCTTAACAGTTAAATTTTATTTATATGTAAATATAGTCGCATTTTTTTTCGGCTCGCCCAATATATCCTTATTGTAGTAACCTACCATACCACTGGTGTGGTAATATGGATAGGTATTTATATTTGTTGTATGTATCCTGATTATTCTTTTTCATAGCAATGGAACTTCTTCTAGAAGATTGCGAAGATCTTATTGTAAAGTCCTTTACAATATATGGCCAATTATAAATAAATATCCAATGTCTGTAGTGAAATAATAATTCACTTTTATGTATAAAATTTAAAAAAACTAATATAAATTCTTAAAACAAACAATATAAGAAAAAAAGTAAGTGAAGATATTTTCAATTAAAAATGTAATTTTTTAAGTTTTTGTTTGAATAAAGCATAATTCAGTTTAATGAAAAAATCAAAATTAGGTAAGATTTATTTTGTTGTCTGAATTTCTCTTCTGGTATATCTTTTTCGTCATCTGGTATATCATCTGGTATGTCATCTGGTATATCATCTGGTATATCATCTGGTATCATCTTCTTCTTAATTTTAAAATTTTGTAACTACTTTTAATTCGTAATTGCCAGAAATAAGTTCGCAATGGCCATGTTTTGGATCTCCGGCCATGATTTGGTGTTTTTTACGCATTGTTGTATTTAAAAAAGAGACCGGCCCACCAAGAAATGTTCCGGTGTCCTGCCGGCTGAATAGGAACATTAGATTAATAGTATGAACATTAGATTATTTATGTGAACATTAGATTAGGCTAAGATTAGTAAAAAACGAAAAAAAGTTAGAATGGTGTTTACGTGTTAAAATTAAAAAAAAGCTGGTACTCAAATTATTTACTCCTCACTACTCCACCCCGGCTGGACACACTAAATACAACATAAAACTTAATTATTGGACGTAAAATTAAAATCTTGATAATGATAACCTTTTTTCTGACTTTCGGCACATTCTATATATAGCGAAGCACACTTTGTTCAAACTGGTATAAATTTAAAACAAAATTACATATTTCACAACCCTTGAAAATCCAGTGCAAAGTCAAAAAATATATGTTAATACATTTAGAAATAAACTCTCTTTATCCTCATACTTTTTTAAGTTGCTCTTAAATTTTTCTTGGTAAACTTTTGAGTAGACCGGGGCAAGTTGGCCCACTCTTTTTCTTTGATATGCTACTTATTTGAATTTTGTCTTTGTTAGTTATAGTTATCTTATTTTTTATGGAAAAAATTTTAAAAGACTAGAAACTATCAAAAAATAACGTTATCAAAGTTTATATTTGTTTTTCAATAAATTTACCACAGATTTTGTTAGGCCACGTGTCCTTGGCCAACTTAAATTGGCTTATATGTATAAAATAGCGCAAACATTTTTAAAACTTTTTTTTTTACATTATTATATATTTTTGTTTTTTAGAATACAAGAAAATAAAAATTTAAAGTTTAAAATTGTTAAAAGTTTAAGATTTGTAGAAACAAATTCTATCGTATATAACTCATTAAATTAAAAAAAATAAATTCTTATTTATCTAACAGCCCATTTTGTTTGAATTTGTTTTCACTTACGACAAAATCTGCTCTTTTCACTTACGACCAATTTGCTCTATTGTCATGTTTAGAGTATAAACAATTTTCTTCGAATATATATATAGAGGTAGAGGCATTGATTGACCTGCTTTATGAGACAAAATATAGTTTTTCACAGTTTTAATTTTTCATATCTTTCGCAGTTTAAAGATTTAAAGTTTATTTTTTCTGAACCATAAATTAAAGTGTTCCAGTTTAGTAGTGATTGTTCCGAAAATTGGTTTTAAATTACTATGTTTATAAATCTAAGTTTTGTCATCAGTTTATTTTATAGAAGATACTATAGATGATGACTTATATATTAGTATAAGTAATTATTAACTATCATTAATATAAATTTAAAAAAAAGTTTACAGAACTCTGATAGAAGTCAAATTGGACGATAGTTAGACATATTACAATAAGGGCTGTCGAAAATTGTGAAATACTTGCAAGGGTATCCGTCGAACAAATGAGCAGGTACCCGGGTACCCGTTTCTAAAGAAACTGTATTCTGATGACACTAAAGGTGCAGGATGTACATGCTCTTGCTGGTAGCATAGTTATTTCTTCCGTCTTCCAGGTTTTAAAAGATTTTGTCCGAGAGACAAACTTATAAGCAATTTAGATAACTACTGTTTAACGTAAAGGAAAACATTTTACACATTAGTAATAATATTCATTGAGTAATAACAACTAGATATCTGAATTAGAAACTCAAATAGCTTTTTGAACGTTATATCGAATGTTTTCAGTAATTCTGCTGGTGATCGTAACTATTGAAATTTTTAACAAAAAAATAGGTTTTCTTTCACATACAAATTGATACCGTTAAACTTTTATATTACAATTAATGGTTTTAAAGTTTAAAAATGAACAACATGAATTTTAAAATTATCAAATGACAGTTACCCGTTGTTTGATAATGCTACCCGGGCAATATCCAACGGGCGGGTACCTCGGGTATTTACATATATATTACAATAGAGGTTGACAAAGAATTTGAAATATCTGTTAAGAGCAGACAAAATTGGTAACAGAGAATAAAAAATACAGAAGTGAAGAAAAGACAAAAAAAAAAGATGGCTCTAAGCAAGGCTACATTTGAAAATAAAGTTTCTCAGTATCAGAGTCAGAAGCTGTAGTTTTCACAGATGAAGAATCTGTCAATAAACTACTTCAAATCTCACATTCTATTGTAAAAACCACGGTAAACAAATGATGATTATAAAATATAAAGTTGGTTGTATTAATTTTGAGTGAACTAAATTAAAATTCAATTAGAGTAGAAATATGACTTTTATATATTCTTTAGATAATAATAAATATTATTAAAGATTATAGTATCTGCTTGATATAGGGTTGGGATCCTCAAACCGCGATCATTGCTTTAATATACAATAAAGCAGACCTGAATATTGAGAATGTTCCCTTTCTCCTAAAGCTATGTTCATTGAAAGAGATTCAAAAAAACTGAAGACTTAGGTAAGAATAATAAGTAGAACAAAAAACTAAGATAAATACCAGACCAGATAAGACAAGGTATAATGAAAACTTTGATGGGAAAAAAGTTTGTCTTGCACTTCGACAGAAATAAGATTAAAGAGACTGAGGAGAATTTTTAATGTTTCTGTTATTTTTGAAAAAAGATTTCTGTTAGTATTACTTTATCAAATATTGATGACACAAATAATATCCTCCTTGGATTAGTTCAAGCTGAAAGATCCAAGAAGTTGACCAGGCAAATGTAATCTTAAATCTTCTAGAGTAATACAAAACTGTTGATCAGATTATTGCCATATATTGTGATACTGTTGCTTCCAAAATTGGAGTATTTATTGGCGCCATAAACATTCTCACCAAAATTTTTAACATCCTCTTTCTCTGGTTTCTCTGTAGGTGATACATGTTTTATGGAATCTTACTAGAGAGTAATAAAATGACCCAGAAGAGCACTATATGTAAGACTGCAGAAAGCCTGATCAAACATTAAGGAAAAGGTGGAAAGATGGAGTAGATCATCAGGTTTGATTGGAATGAGCTACTGGGATTTTCCCAGTACAACATTTCAAGCGAGGCCTTAAAGTACTTAATTTTTAGAGATTTTTAGAGTACATTTTCAATATTTTTTTTATATATATTTAATAATAATAATTTATTCTTAAGGTTCATGGCAGATGCTCTATACCTTCTAACCCTGAGGATGACTGAGAAATTAGGCCATGCAATAAATGAAGAAGAGAAGAAGATGATAGAGATATCAGCATTATTTGTTTTTATATGCTTTGAATGCTATATGCTAATCGACTTCAAATGATAAACTTCAAAATAATTTATTAAGCCTTATTTCAAATGGCTGCCTTTAAGCCATCATTTGAAATAAGGCTTAATAAATTAAGAAATAAGACTGCAACTCAAAACTAGAATAGGCCCTTCTTGTCAGCATGTAGTGGCATGCTTGGTAAATAAAAGAACAGTTAGTTACACTGGTCTTTGCTGACAAAAACAATGACGAAAAGTTAAAGAAGAAGATTTTGGAAATATTAGTCTAGTGTGAAATCCACGAGCAGTTTCATATAGGAAAATCAAAGCTATTGGTATTACAAGGTCAACGGAGCTTACTGAACTGGTAGGTTTGTAAAGCTGAAACCTGTTGAATATAATATCAGACTAATCCAGAACTTTATTGGAGACTACAATTCAGATGACATAAAACAAAATTTAATACTAGTTGCCAGAGACAACAGAAAGAAACTAAAGAAGAAAAAAGAAAACTCGAAAATATTTAAGTTTTTAAACTATAAATATATATTTATAAAACACGTTTTTTTTTTCCTAAAATTTGCAAAAATTTTGTCGTATTTTATTAGGGGCTGATCCAGCATTTTTTGGTCTTTTAGATAACTGAGATAACTTCCAGACATGGAGCAAACTCCAAACATTTATGTGTTTATACTTATGTCAAATAAGTATGCTTTGCAAAAAATGCCATTTTTTGAAAAGCATCCTAATTGCTTATATATTGGAGCTTGGGAATAAAATACACCAAAATTTTTGTCCGCCCAGCCCCAAACGTGAGAAACAAGTTCATAAAATTTTTTTTTGTACTAGACTTATATTTATCGATAAATTTTAAGTTTCTTAGTATAATCTCTCAGCGTTCAAAAATTATGACCATATAAAATTTGTAACCCCCTCAAATTGAGGAGGGAGTTCGAACTTTTTGAACGCTGAGATATTTTACTATGAAATTATTTGGTTATTTATAAAATATGAAAAAAGCGTCAATACCACTTGCTTTTTTAGACATTGTAAACAAAGTTTTTTTGAACCATTAAATCTATAAATGCGTAAAATGTATTAAAATCTATAGTGGTTTAAAAGAGATATCTCTGGAGAATTCAAAGTTTAGTATAGTAGTATGAGTAATATATATTAAAAGGTCTCCATAGAACTAGAGTTGGACTTATTAATGACTATAGTTCAAGAAAAAAAATTTTCAAATATTTATTAATTAGTTAATATTTGTTTCTTCTCCAAAGAAGTATACTATTTTTTTACTCGTGTAGTCTGTTGATTAAATTACCATTTTTGACGCACGCGTGTGTGTGTTGTCCTGCAAAGCCATGAATAAATGTTGTAAAGTAAATTTGACATTAAATAATTAATATCAATATTATTTGAATACTCAATAATAAACAGAAGCTCTTTTAAATATTTTAATAGTCAAAAAACTTACCATAATACAAGTTAAAATAAAAAAACTGAAGCTGGATTTAACACAATTAACTAAAATACTAGAATTAACTGATGTAACCAACGTTACATCAACCAATTTTTTCGTTCATACGAAACTAATGTAACCAATTTTTTTCATTCACACACGAAAAACTTTCAATGAAATTCTATGCACGTTTTTTGTTTCTCATTTGTCTTCTGCTAATAATCATTTGGATACTTATGTACAGTTTCAGAAGTTAGCTTAATTGTTTGTTATTTTTTAGATATACCTTTTTAACTTTTGCATTGTGCTTTTGCATTAAACTATTTATTTGATTTTACTTTAGTTCAATTTTATGACTCGTTTAAAACATCCTCACGTAAAACAACTTGGCATAAAATATTCTTACATGAAGCATTATCACATAAAGCACCCACGAATGAACAATCTTTGAAGAAAATATCATTGCATAAAATATCTTTGCATCAGAAAAGTAAAAATGAAAGTAAAAAAATAACCGAGTTTTACCGTATAGCTGTTACTTGTTACATACCTTCGTCACCTAGCGAAGTACGAACTTTTTTAACTATGTTGTATGGCTCCTGGAGTTATATAAGTAATAAAAAAAATGAATTTAGTAAAACGCAACGTTTTGTAAATCGCGTGAACCTTATAGTATTTACGCATGTTGATAATATAGGTACACTAAAAACCGTTTGTCAAAAATATAATTCACTATTAGATAAAAAAGAAAATGACGAACGATGTTGGTATATTCGACAAGATTATGAGATTGATATTGGGTATGATGCAATCAACTCCTTTATAATGTTTAATCGAACCGATATATACAAAATTTTAAAGCCGTATAAGTATACGATGCGTACCGACTACGATGTGTTTCTAACCCCAGCATTGTACACATGGAAAGCTAAAAAAAAATTGTTAGTAGGAATAGGGGGTTATAGTGTTTCTTTTACACGTAAAAGGTTAAAACAAATATCACTAAAGTTGAATATGACGCATAAAGGAGTTCATGATGTTGGATCAACATGGTTTGGGGAGTCAAAGTTGTTTATCAATTTATCAAAAAAAGTTTTAGAGAACACAGCTTTCATATTTTTAAATGAATTTAATCCCAACTTGCCTGGGTTAGAAAAAATAAAACTACAAGAAAACAAAGATGGTCTTTGGCCCCAGTGGTGGAGGCCAGTCTCTTCAATGTACGGAGCAGAAATTTCACTTAACCATTGGATTGAAGATTTCTCAGACTTGTACAAAGGCAATTTAGACGTATCTTCATGCTCTAATTCTAGTTTATGGGAAACTCCGCATATTCATTGTTGGCATGATGATTGTGAATTCGATAAGTTTCGTTTCATAGAAAGATTAAATGAAATTCTCAAGAAAAATTTAAACATTTCTAACTCTTTTTTTCATCGTTTTGTTGACAATGTTTACGATAAAGATGTATCCAAAATGACAATTAGAGAATATTCAACTTTTATTGCATGGACGTCAGTTGGAAAATATATTATAAAAGTATTCCATCAAGAAAATATATAATTTATCAGTAATACAAATAGATAATACAGAAAAAAATACTGTTATTTGAAATCCATTTATAACACTAAAATGCATTTTGATTATTAAATATTTGAAAGAAAAAAAATACTTCTGTTATGTTTGTAGTTTCTGTATCTGTTCATTGTTTATAGTAATATTTTCTTAGCATTTTTTCAGTTTCCTTTATGATTTGTTGTTTCAAGATCGTATCAGTATTTTGATACAAATATATTTATTTTGTTTATATTTTAGATTTTTTTTTTAAGTTTACCATTATTAATCGTAGTTTTACAACATAACAATTTATAAATTGGTAGAAAAGCAACATAATTAAAAAATATATACATATACATATGTATATATTTAAATGTTAATTTATTAATTTGATGAAGAGACTTTTCCAGGAGTCTCTATGATGATTTAACAGTTTATTGAAAACCGATCTTTAAATGCATTTAAAGACGGAGCGTTTACCGCGTGCTATGTGAGAGAGTTCCAATGAACCGCAACTCGGTTTGTGGTCCATTAGAACTTTATTTGAAGGTAGTTAGTTTGAGTACCTGCAGACGCTTTATTTTATCAAAATGGTTGATAGATGACATTGTCTTAGTGACGCGGTCTTGAACATCCTCAAGCAACTTAATGTCTGTTTCGAGATACGGGGACCAGGCTTGAATGGCGAACTCTAGATGTGGCCGGACATAAGATATATAGAATGTGCGTTATCAATATCTGCCTGAAGCGTTGTGTTATACGATGCCGACTTTATGATCCCAATATTTTTGCTGTCATCAGAGTATAGCATTATTTTGTGAACAATACTATCAGGAAGATCGTTTATAAACAAAATAAAAAGCAGTGGCCCCAAAACAGAACCCTGCGGAACTCCACTTGTGACGTTCTTCCACTCAGAAACGTGTTCTCCCAAGACAACACGTTGCTTACGATCTTTTAGCCACATTTTAATCCAAAGTAGCATTTTTTTGTGAATGCCGTATGCTTTTAGTTTATGTAGAAGACGTTTGTGCGGGACTTTATTGAATGCCTTAACAAAATCTGTGTAGATAATATCAGCTCTTGTAACCTTGGTGCATAGCCTCGGTAAGTATGTCGCGAGCTTCGAGGAGGTTAGTCAGACATTCCTTTTTACGAATAAAATCATGCTGATGCTTGGAGATTAGATTATTTTCCTCACAGTGCGCCATAATATGTTTGTGAATTTTTTTTTCCATTACTTTGCACGGTATTGAGATGAGGGAGACCGTTAGATAATTGTAGACCTTAAGCTTGCTCCCTTTCTTAAAGATGAGCGTAATGTTTGATTTTTTCCAATATTAAGGTACAGAACCAGACAATAAAGATTGTCTAAAAATAGAGTTGAGTTGTATTGCAAATGCTGCTGCACAGTTACGTAATACACGTTGGTGGATTCCATCTACACCAATTGATTTAGTCTCTTCAGGATTGCTTAGATGATTTTGAACGTTTTCAATTGTAAACCAATTTTCATTAATTTTACATGTTGCTTGAGTACGATCGGGAAATGTTGGCATACTGCCATCAGGTTCAGTTTCAAAGACAGACTGAAAATAGTTATTGAAGGTGGAGCAAATTATGCTTTTATCTGTTGTAATAATGCCATTGTCAGTTTCGATTGAACGAAGAGGAACTTTAACTTCTTGTTTACTTCTTACATACGCATGTACATTTTTTGGGTGAGATTTTAAATCTTTGACCAGTTTCTCCTCATGATGGAATACCGCCTTATTTATAGTCTTCATAACTATTTCGCAAGCAAGTTTATGTTTTACTCGAAGTGCTTCGTATGTTTTGCGATCAGCAGAAATATACTTACCCCATAGCTTTTCTTTTTTTTTGATAGTTTTAAGTACTTCTGGCGTAATCCACAACGGATAATTTTTATAGAACGGTGAGGTTGTTGTTGAAATAAATTTATTGACTGCGTTGTTGTAGTTTTTAACTAGAATCTTATAATTTTTATGCACAGAGTTTCCATTAAAAGTTGCTATTTAATCTATAGATGATATGCATGTTGATATGGAATTGTAGTCTGCTTTGCTCCAGATGAATCGTTTTTTCATCGGAGTAGTTGTTGTATTGTGCCCAGTTAAAGCAAAGAGTCCGTGTATCATGCAATGTGCTTGACCTCCTAGTGTATCGCCTAGATGATCTGCTCTAGTGATTTCTATGGAGCGGTCTGGTTTGTCAGAGATTATTAGCTCAAGCGTGCGTTTGGTTTTTTAATTAATTTTATTCTTTTTAAAAAAGTCTCTTCTCTGTAGCTGCTAATCAGTAATACCTTGCTTTTACACAACCTTTCTTCTCACTACCACAAAACAGATTTATGTTAAAACTAAAATGTTTTGTAATAATTGGTTAATTTTTGTAATGGATTAAATCTTTCCTTTTTTTCCATTGCTAGTCATTATAAAAAATAATTTCTTTCAAAGATGAAGCAAAATAAATTTTACTAAGTATATTTTACAGAGTATTATATAAATATAGTATATAAATATAAGGCTAGTATACAAATAACTTTCTAATTATTTACAAGCCACTGGAATGGAAGCACTGCAAACACTAATATTGTTCATAGTTGCATTATGAAAACAATAGAAAAGCTATAGAAAAGCAATTTAAAAGTCACAATTTTTTACAAACGGATATTATTTTATTCACAGAGCTTCGAGGGTATCAATAAGATCAAAATCAGAAAATTTTGCGCTGTTGTTGTTGATCTGTTGCGCTGTTGTTGCTGAGTTGTTGCGCTGTTGTTGCTGAGGTTTAACATTCTTGTTTAACTTGATAAAAGCGCCAACTAATCTCAGGATAAAGTTAACTGATTTGAATAGAAATGAGACAAACTTAAAAAATCCACAAGGAATACCCAGTTAACCAGCCCAACTGGATTCCAGCTGGGATTGACTGGGATTGAGTTGCGCTTACTGGGATTGGGTTCGGTCTGGAATTTGTTCTGGGTGTCAGATGGATCCAGTATGGAGTAAAAATATCCCGCAAATAAAATCTGGGTTTTTACTGGGATTGGCGTGGGGCTTCCGTAAATAGTTTACGGCTGGTTTGAGGATGGGACGCGTGGTTTAATGGTAGCGTTTATTTTCTAATCAAAGCAGTTTTTTTGCATCGTTTTTATTAAAAAATTTTGTTGAAATAAAATTACAAAACTCTTTTAAAATATCCTATGCAATAACGCGGTTTGATTTAGATTGAATATACACTTGCATTCGGAGTAAATACACACAGGAACTTTATTTGGTTTTTTTATTGTATTTTTGTAAAAAATATTTACATAACAGTTTTAGTTCTATACTAAAAGTGTAAACATGTTAAAATCCATACTTAGTCATCCATTTAAAAAATTTTTTCACACACACAAGAAAAGAAAACATAACATACTTTCAAATTTTTTTAAATACCCTGCATTTAAGAAATTTGAGTATATAATAATATATAATATAGATTAATAACAAGATTGTTTATAACAACATAATAATGTAGCATAATTAATAACAACATAATAATTTAACTTAATTTAAGTCAAATAGTGATTATCGACAACTGACTGTTTAAAAATATCAATTGCTGTTTAAGTCAAAGTACTCATTTACACGACCGACTGTTTAAAAATGTTTCAATAAAAATACTATTTAAAAATACATACTTTATATTTCTTTCTAACTCCTGAAATCAATAATTTTTTTATGAATTTTGTTGTAAAAGTTGCTTTTAGTTAAAATACGTTAAAAAATTAAAATTTTCTAAAATTGAAATGCGATTTTGGCATCGAAAATAAGAAACTTTATCCGCGAAAAAAGTTTTATTAAAAAAAAAAGTGAGGCAAATAAGTTCGACATTTCCTACAAAAATAAGAAATATTCTCTTATTCAAACCCTAAAGTGGGATGTATAATTAGAGAGTGGAGTGAAAAAAATACTGAATTTATCTTATTCGACCTTTATATTATATCATAGTAATTTCAATTTAACGTAAAAAATATGCTTTACTATACTCCATCCATTCTAGTAAACTATACATTGCCTTTGTGCAAAAGCTTAATTTTAGACGTCAAATTTAAATCACACGTCAAATTTTAGACGTCAAATTTAAATCACAGATTTATTTTTATTAAGCAAAGCTTATAACTCAAATCAACATTTTTCAAACTTGTGAATTATTTTTGAAAAACTTATGTGTCTTTTTTTAACCTTAAGCTTCATTATATGCATATTTATACAGGGTTTACTGAGTGGAGTATAGCGATTCAAATTTGACGTATAGACTTCGGAATTTCAGTATCTGGAATTTATAAAATTGACGGTAACACACATAGATTTTACTTATTTAGCGGCACCTTTGATCTATAACAATGCGATCTATAACAATGAACGTCCTTCTTATTTTACGTCCTTGATCAACTTAACAGACTCTATTCAAATGGATTGTTACCATACCACTTCTTTAAAGAATTGTACACTGCCTTGCTGGTTCTTCCCGTAACTCAAGCAATGAAACGAATATATTAAATATTGAAGATGGTATTTAAGCAGTAACACCAAAAGATTTTAAGTAGGTATCTAACAATTTTTAGCTATTGATTTCAGATCGAATTAAAAAAAGATCGGTCATCGCATTGGTTTGTGGCTAAGCCACAAACTACCTGATTTTACGGCATAGGCTGAGTAAATTATTGTTTTTTTTTTAAAGTGAAATATTTTTATTGGAAAGTTGTATGCCGTTAACACTCGTAGCCCGTGGCTAGATTGCTTTTTGTTTTGTGGATGTACTTATTTCCCAGTCTTTTTATGCCCAGCTATTTTCAAAAAGCAAAGTGCCTTATTGTTTTCTTACTAAGTTGGTAATTATGGCGGATATGTTTTGAAAAAAAAACTGTTCCAAATGTTATTATAATAGCATATTATATTCAGCCTATGAATTATAATTCATATTCATAACATTAAATATTGCGAAAAAAATTGTTTACAAAACGAAATGGTTTAAATAACTCACCAGTTTGATTTCATAGTTAAACTTTTGACTTGAAAATGTTTTTATGCCATATTTTAAAAAGGGATCAAGGTTTTGACAAAACTTTTGTAGGCTTTATAGTATATTTTTTAACTGTTTTTTACAGGCTATATTTGTAATAAAAATAACATGCTTTTTATAACTGTAACTAGTTGACTTAGAAAACTTTTTATAACTGTAACCAGTGCCGTGCCTAGAGCCCCCCAAACCCCCCGGTTGGGGGGGGGCCGTAAATTTAAAGGGGCCCTTCTATGCAGTATGCAAATTTTTTTTTTGAGATGATGACTAAATTAAAATTATGATATAAATACTTTTTTTTTAATATAATGTTAAAACCTATTAACGTTTTCTAATTTTTTTAAATTCGCTTAACCTTACGAAAATGATATTGTATTTGCTGAGTTAATGGACGTTTTAAATTAGTTAAACTTTTGTTTAGAATGTTTCGCTTTTGTTTATGCTAAACCTATTGAGAAATATGCTATTGTATTGCTAAGTTAATCTATACTTAATTTTAGTTAAACTTTTGTATACAAAACTCCAAATTATTTGATTCACATTTTTCAAACTCTAGTTTTTCACGGGTTTTTTAATTGTATTGTATTTGTAGAAACGATTCCAGTTGTCTACATAAAAACACTTTTAAGTAAGCAGAAATTAATTTGTTTATATAGTTTGTAAATAATATATAAGCTACATTTTAGTGGTTAAGTTTTATCAGCAATGGATGATACTTTTTGCTTTTTCATTACTAGATTATAACATTAATAAGAATATATTTTTTACATAATATTTAAATGGATTTCCTAATACACATTCTTTTCCAATAACATAAGAATTTATTATAAAAATTTTGTAAAAAAAATGTAAAATTATCTGTTGTTAACATTGTGTTAAGTATTTAAAAATACTTGTGCATAATTTGCACGCGCATACAAGTGTGCATGCAAAGTGCATACAAAAAAAAACTTTTTTTCTGTTTAAACCCAAACCTTATTTATAATAATATATAGTTTTTATAGATTGTATACATTTAAAATATTGTTTTACAGTCTAATACTATGAATAAAAATCATGTAAATCTATTTTTCATTTTAGATAATGAAGCCTTCAAAGTCAGGTGCAACTAAAAGAAAAGAGGCAGCAGCAACAAAAGATGCAATTAGCAAACTTCCCAAAGTTACATCATTCTTTACACCTATTCCAAGTAATTGCACCAGCAATGAAAAAAATTGCTCTAATAAAGTGGTCATTCATGAACAGTTAGATATTGCGAATAATCAACCTAACACAATAGAAAAGTTGTACACTCTACCATTGCCACCGTTTAGTTCCGTTGCTTGTGACCCAGCCAGCTGGCCTGAACAAGTTTCTGATGCTCAACGATGTGACCTAGTCAAACGTGGTCCTCAACAGGTTGATATTGACTTTCCATACAATATTGCTGCAAGGCGTCGATTTTCAACGGTTCATTACAAGCGTGTCATGAATAATGGAGAAACTGTGCCTCGCTCATGGCTTGTGTATTCGGTAAAATCTGACAAGATTTTTTGTTTTTGCTGTAAACTTTTTAAAACAAATGAAAGTCCGTTTCGTAGTGGTACTAGTACATGGGAGGGACTATCAAAGAAGTTAAAAGACCATGAAACAGGAACATCCCATCAAAAGTGTTTTAGACAATGGATGCAGCTTAAAGAGGGTATCAATAATGATTCATCCATAGATAAACAAGAAATGCAGCTTTTTCTTAAAGAAAGGCAATTTTGGAGGGATGTCCTGGAGCGTCTTATTGACATTATAAAGTTCCTGTCAGAAAGAAATTTAGCATTTGGGTAATTCCACATCAAATCACCCACTCCATTGAACCATGTGTCTTCTTTTTGTTTTATATTTGGCACATGATTCCTATTTATAAAAAATATTGCATGCAAAATTTCAGCTAAAAATGTCAAGCGGTTGACAAGATACAGCAAATTTAATTTGGACCTGGTTTCTCAAAATGACCCGGTTTTCATAACATTCTGAAAAGTTGTTTTCCTCAATAAAATAAGAAATAAAAATGGCAAAAATATAAAAATATACATTTATAATGGTTTTTTAATGCTGAATTCAATAAATGTACTTAAAATGCTGAAATATTAGAGGAACATCCTTAAAAATTAATAAATCAACTAGTTTATATAATCTAACTTTAGGGCCCAATATCTCAGAACACCCCCGTCAAATTTTTTTTTTTTTGCTTTCAATATTTTAAGCTAGTTATAATCTTACTAGGCACAAAAAATCTAACTGGAAAAAAAACTGAAACATATAGAACTTTAATTTTAAAGATGTATAACTTTTTTAAGAAATTCCTAAAAAATATTTATAAATTCAATTAAAATAAATTATTCCTAATTTACAAAGTTACTTAAATATTCAAGATTTTTAAAAGTATCGAATGTGCAAGTTATTTTGACTGTATTTGTAATAGTTCACAATATTGTTACCATTTTACTTGCACTTCTTCTATTTCAACATTTTCAAACACATAGTTTCTACCAGAACTAGAGCAAGCTTGTGGAACAGATAGTTTTTTCAATATATTGATGTTAGGAATAAAACAGTGGTCGTCTCTTTCAGGCCAGTTAAAATAGATTGATGGACCTCTTGGGTGGAGAAACTTAACTTCAGCATTAACTTCTTCTAGGTTGATTTCAGTTACAATGCCGATCCACCACTTATCATCATAAACTACCGCAACATAACCTCCTAAAGTGACAGTATCAGGTTCAAATATATGTTTTTTTTTAAGATTGTGAATTATTGTATATTTAGTGTCTGTACTACACCTCTTCGCCCCAACCCTATTATCTCCAAGATGTATAAATTGATGAAAGCTACGAGTACCTGGTAGAGTTGTTACATCAGTGTACCTTTCTTTTTGCTTTTCACGTTGCAATTGTAAGTCCAATCCCTTTATGTAAATGAAGTTAACAGCCTTAATTTTCTCAACACAAAATTCATACATAGCCTCTGATGTGAGAATTTGGTTTCTGTATGGTCGTTTTAAACTTTCTTGTGCTGTTAACCTTTTTACAGTACCACCAATTCCATCGCATGGTGACTTTCCGTGGGACGTGGCAAAAAAGTTCCATTCAATTTTGAGGGAAAATTCTGTCTCTAGTTGGCATAGATTGTAAAAGCTTTTACAATTTTTGTACTGTCCTGCACAACCATCAGTGAATAAATGCAATTTGGATAAATCAAGAAATTTTGTTTTTAATATTGGTATAATTAGTTGAAATATCTTGTATACATAAGTTACATCGTGTGTAATGTCGTCTGATATAAAACAGTAAGAAATATGTTTCACTACACCATTTTCTTCTTTATAGTATATCACTAATGGATGTAAAGAACATTGTTGGGTGTTCCAGTGATAGCTCTGTATTTCATCTTGGACTACAAAAGCATAATTTTCAGCTAAGTCGCCAAGAATGATAATGTTTGATTGATCCATATTTTCTTTTAGTTGATTAAGGTATTGTGATTGAGATTTGGCAATATAAGAATGAGATTGTAGCTTTTCAAAACAAGATACCAATAGTTCAATAAACGTTGGAACATCTGTTGTTAAACTCAATAGTGTTGCACGATCAGTAGTTTGCCATTGTTTGTAGTGTATCTCAAAATCATCTTCGTATTCTCCAAAAATCTCATACAAATACATGGTGAGCAGTTCTTTACCAGGACAATTATCACACTGTGCAAGCATGCATTCTTTGTTTTCTACTGAGCAAACAGTTTTCAAAAGTAAATCCTTATACGTTAGTTCAATATTTAAGGCATCCACTAGCAAAATGGCATTTTGGTGATAAGAACAAACACAAACAGAATGTGTACCACTTGCACCTGGCAAAATGCACCACTTTGGTCTAAGTGAAGCAAATTTTGAGTAACTTATTTGTATTTCTGGATTGTTTTCTTTGTATAATACACATAGTTCCTTTAAATTACACAAAAGCAGTTTTTTTGTTTGTGGACGTTCTTTTGAATGCTGACATAATCTTTTTTTCCAGGCATAGTTCGACATAAATCACTTGAGTCATAAAACAATTTAACTGAATCTTCTATTTCTTTATGTAAGACTTTACCCTTATACAATGGAGAGATACCTAACAATCCTTTTTTATTAAAAATTTTTCTAGCCATCTTGGCCTGGTATTCTGTAACCGAAAAGTTATTTTGTACTTCTAATATTGACCAACTTGGGGGTGCCAGTGTTAGAAGTTGAACAATAGTTCGTTTGTCAGAACATAGAATTTTTTCTTTTACCAAGCTCATAATTTCATCAAAGTTTGCAGCCTTCTTTTTCATCCCATTGGTTTCATAACATAGTTTTGAGGAAAATTGAGTTTCAATTTTTCTAGTAGCGTTATACGCCATTTCGTTGATGCATGCAACTTTTTGCTTTCCTTCTGACAGTATATGTTTTAATGATTTTGAATGAGATTTTAGAGGAGATAAACTAAAATTTTTGAGTTCTTTATTGATCTCCTGCCTTATTTTTTTGCATGGTGATATTAGAAAATCCTCATCTTGTTCACTCTTACTTTGCTCCTCTTCTGTAAGTTCTTTTTTTCTGGCAATCTTTTGTTTACAAGGTTTGCAAAGTTTCTTCCCAGGAGGAATATTCAAACAATTTCTCATCATGACTTGTGACTCTTTTATTGTAACTACGCCAAGATTTTCTAAAAGTAATTGAATTGTATAAAGTATGTCTGCACATTAGTTCAAAACTTTCGTTTATTTTTTGAAAAACATAAATTAATGAAATATTTAAATTTTGCAGCTACATACTTGTGATTTTCTTTGTATGTCTATTGAATGGATCACAACAAGCTTTCTGCCATATAGGATACATTTTCAAATATTTTGTATTATGTCTTTCACATAATATTTCTAAGTTTGATAATTCAATATTACAGCGTAAAGATATAATTATTTTTTCTTCGTTGCTTAAAGTTTCAATAACATCTTGTTGGCCTTCGCAAGCATCTGATGTCATTAACCCAATAGAACACATCTTAATAAGATAAATTATTTAGTATGAAAGTATTTCCTAAAAATAAAAATAAAATTCTTCTACTTAATTGTATGTAAAAAAAGTTTTTTAATAAATATAATTTTTAATAAATGTTGTTCTTAATATTATTATTATTAATATTAATAAATGTTGTAAAAAAAGAAGTTTTTAAATAATTATATTATCTAAATTACTAATTTTTTTAAATTTAAATATAATCTTACCAATAAATGTTGTTCTATATCTGAACTTTTATAAACTAAACTTTTATAAACTAATTTTTAATAAACTTTTACAAACTTTAGTTGTCAAAATTTAAAAAAATATCATATTAACATAACAATTATTTTTTATAAAATGTTTTTATATAAAAACAAAACCGGATGTTTTTTCAGTTTTTAAGTTCATATAATTAAGTTATCATATAATTAAGACTTCCTTAAATATATAAAAAGTCTATTAACCAAAATTAATTCTTTACAGAATTCTATAATTTGCTACACATGTACTATCTTTAGGAAGATTTTTAGCAGCTTTTAAGTGATGCCATACCCTTTTAATTTTTTAATTAGTTTGCAATGAAGTGTATTGAATGCTTTTGCAGTAAGAAAAAAGCAATTCGAAGGATACAAAAAAAAAAAAGATCTTTCCTACTTAGTTTTCAGTAAAAAAAAAAGCTCTAGTTTTAAATATATTAAATAATGATATAGTATTAGATATTTCCAAATCTTTGGCTGTAGGATAATTGGAGCTTGATAAGAGTTAACAATGATGTCTCAGTGGATTTAATCCTACTTTCTATTTTTTAACTCATCTACAACTTATCACTACTAAGTAACTACTGTTCATACAAAGTAGTTTGATATGTTTTATTGGCTAAACGGTTTAAATGACAGAGATATGGCAATGCCAGGTGTTATTGAAACACTATTCTCCTCCCCTCTAACTGTAATAAAAAAAAGTTATTTTCACCATGTCTTTTGGAATATGCTTTTTTTTAAGTATTCTTGGTAAATTGAACTAAATTAGAACATCACTAAAAATATTTTGTTGTTCCCTCACCCCTCCCCCTCGTTAGAAAATTGCTATGGGCACCCATAAAAGTGGTTTATCTTGGAAACTATGGTTCTATATGTTTTAGTTGTTTTTCCAGTTAGGTTTTTTGTGCCTAGTAAGATAATAAGTAGCTAAAAATATTAAAAGCAAAAAAAAAAAAAATCTAGACAGGGGTGTTTTGAGATATATGACCCCTAAGTTTGAATATATAAATTAGGTGTGTTTTTAATTTTAAAGCATGTTCTGCTCATATTTCAGCATTCTAAGTGCATTTTTTGAATTCTGCATTAGAAAAGCATTATAAATGCTAATTTTCATATTTTTATTTTCATTATTTTTCATTTTATTAGAGCAAACGTTTTTTTAAAATGACACAGAAACCAGGTCATTTTGGGAAACCAGGTCTATATTAAAACCTTGATATCTTGTGAACGGCTGAACATTTTTGGCTAAAATTTTGCATGTGAACTTTTCTATATGAAATGCAACAGCTAAAGAAGTTTAAAGAAATTATGAGACCTATGGTTCAAAATCTTGAAAAATTTGGGTGATTTGATGTGGAATTACCCATTTAGAGGTTCCGAAGAAGTACTTAGCTCACCACACAATGGAAACTTTTTGGGTCTGTTTGAGCTATTAGCAAAAAGAGATCCTGTACTGAACGAGCTACAGAAAAGGATTGAAAAAAAAACAAACACATGATCACTACCTCAGCAACAAAATCCAGAATGAGTTAATTCAACTTATTGCAAAAGTAGTAGAAAAGTAGAAAAAGAAAACCTGAAAAAACTAATGATATCTAAGTACTATGCGATAATTCTGGATGTTTCTAACCAAGAACAGTTAACAGTCATTTTGCGTTTTGTTGAGTGTGATACAGGTAATGAAGTCACAATAAAGGAAACTTTTTTTGGATACCTTTAAGTTAGTGACAGCTCAGGAAAAGGGCTTTTTGACACATTTTTAGAGCAAGCAAAGGAGTTAAAACTGAATATGTTTGACTGTCGGGGCCAGTCGTATGATAATGGTTCTAATATGAAAGGGAAGAATTCTGGTGTTCAGTCACGAATTCTACAAACAAATACGAAAGCTCTGTATGTGCCTTGTGCTAATCACTGCTTGAATTTAGTTGTGGTTGACAGTGTCAAGTCGTCAACTAGGGCTTTATCATTCTTTGGTGTTCTGTCCAGGTTGTACACCATATTTTCATCATCCACACAGCGCTGGAGCATTTTGAAAGAACATGTGGAGATTGCTGTTAAAAATCAATCGGACACTCGATGGGAAAGTCGAATTAACTGTATTAAACCTCTGCGGTATTATTTTGGCGATGTTTTGATTTCACTGGAAAAACTGGAGGAGTATGCAATAGAAAAAAAAAGATGGAAAAACAGCTACGGAGGCTCGGTCATTCATAACATATATTTCAGACTGGGCATTTCTTTTGTCTATTGTCATCTGGTATGACATTTTATTCCAAGTAAACAAAACAAGCAAGCTCATTTAATCCTTTGGTATTTCTCTAGTTGTTATGGAAAATGAAATCAGAGCAACTGAGGCATTTTTAGAGAAGTATCGAGAAAATGGATTCTCAAGTGCTGAGACCACAGCCCGTGAAATTGCAGAAGAACTAAATATTTCAAGAAATTTTCCATCAATTCGCAACAATAGGAAGAAAAAATTGTTTGATTATGAAGGAGACGACGAAAGCGGTAGTCAAACGCCCCAATCACAGTTCAAAACTGACTTTTTTTTGTGCTTGTGGACCAAGCTTTACAATCTGTACGGGAGCGTTTCCAACAAACACATGATGTGGCTGCTGTATTTTCATTTCTGTTCAATCAGAAAAGTTTTTTTCAAGCATACAAAGACAACACCCTTTTGCTGAAGTGCCAGAATTTTCACAATAAAATGAGTGATATAGATCCGTTTGAAATGGAGATGGAATTAAAGCGATTTATTCATCTAGTTTTAGAAAACGATGAAAAACTAAAAACTGCAATACATTTTCTGAATTATATCAACAGCAAATGTCTCCAGGAGGTGTATCCTAATGTCGCTATCGCACTCCGTGTTTTGTTGACTTGCCCTGTGACAGCAGCAACTGCTGAAAGAAGCTTCAGTAAATTAAAACTTATCAAAAATTTCCATCGCTCAACAAGGACGCAAGATCGGCTGTCTTCTCTAGCCATGCTCTCAATAGAAAGCGACTGTGCCCGGAAGATAAACTGTGACCACCTTATTGAGGTCTTTGCAGACTCAAAAGTTCGTCGAAAGCATTTAGTTGAGCCTCATTGAATAACACTTTGTAAATAAAGTTTTGTAGCAAGCAGTTAAAAAAAATCAAGTTTCTATATCTTTTTTATTAATAATTTGTTTTTAGGTGCTCCAAGAAGTTTTTCACAGAGCACAGTGGAAAAGCATTTATTAAGAAGTTCACGCCTCCTTCCTAACCGTTGTAGAAATCTTGTCCAGAAGGTGTTTTGAAACCCGGATCTCTTGAGTCGACTCGATTAGAGAGACAAGCACTCTACCACTTGAGCTAAACGGCTTTAAAATTATCTGATCATGCATATGGAATAAGTAATACCAACATATTCTGTCTTTTATCTCAACTTTTTAATGGGGTCCAAAACCCACTTTTGGGGGGGGGGCCCACCAGCTGTCTGGCACGGCACTGACTACAGTCAGTAACTAGTTTACTTAGAAAACAGTAACTAGTTTACTTAGAAAACTTTTTATAACTGTAACTAGTTTACTTTGAAAACTTTTTATAACTGTAACTAGTTTACTAGTTTACTGTTTCTGTGCTTATTGTTTTTTAATTCTTATAACATTTAACTAAAACATTATTATTTTATTAAACAGGTTAATACTATAAATAATAGTTTTGCCACAGAGGCAAAACTATTATTTATAGTATTTTATTTCTTCAAAAAAAATGTTAATCTTCAAATTGAAGCTTTAATTAAAGAGGATCTTATAAGTTGATTCTATTGTTAATTAGAATCAAATATAATACAATATTGGAGACTATAAAATAAGTGAGTCCTCAAGAGTCGAAGGAAATATTTTCGAACTATTTAATTTTGGAATTTATGCAGGTGATATATTGTAAGATCATATATTAATTATCTTATAAGATCATTTAATATCAACCCCTAAAAATGTCACATTTCTCAAACCACACAAAATCAACTTATGGAGTGTTATAGTGAGGCTTTTGAGAAGATTCTTATTTCTGAAATAAATAATAGTAAATACTATTCAATTTTAGCTGATAAAGCATCTGATTGTGTCAATTTCAAACAGTAGTCTATCGTTATAAGATATATAGGCAATAACTATAATACTCGTAAAAATTTCTTAAGGTTTGTTGACTCTCCTTAATTATTTAAATGTATCCTTAGTCGAAAATTACAGGCATATTTAAATAATTATATTTCTGTTGGTATGCCAAAGCTAATCAATGTCTATTTTACTTGTTGGGTTCAAAAACAGAAAAGTCATTTTTTTAGCTAAAGTCTCTTCATGGTTGATGTTTGAACTTTATTTCAAAGTAATTTAAGTTTTAACCAAAATTTGATGAATTGAGTTTTTTAGATTGTTATTAGACTCCAAGATAAGCAACACAACATATCTCAAATTTCAGAATCTTGATATCGACAATTAAAAAAACACGCTTCAAGAGATTAAATTTGGTATTGATTTATATCGCTACAACTGGTCTAATATTGCTTTTGAATTAGCTATGACTTTAAATGTAAAAGAAAATAAAAAACTAGTAAATGTGGAAAGCAAATCAATCATGATAATCACTCATCATCTGGTTATTTTAAGCTTTCTATCTCTTTATCTCTACTGGACCATCTTATTAATGAGCTTATTAATTATATAAGTTGGTTTATATGGGATGTTTGCAGTTCCAACTGTCATGTTAAGTTACCTTAAAACTAAGATTTGCAAATCTACTTTTAGGAGTTTCTAGATATCTATCATTCCAACTCTGCATTCAACCTTTATTCATGCAGAGTTGAATTATGGAAGCCTCTTTAGAAAGATCAATCAAAACCCTCATCTAGTATTTTTTAAACAAAAGTCATGACAATGACTGATTCCCCCCCCCCCCAACATTCCCCCCCCCCCCCACAAATTCCTCCCCCCCCCCCCAACATTCTTGAATATTTTAAAGATTTAAATCTAGGTACCGAGAGATTAAAAACTTATTTAAGAAAAAAGAGATTAAAAACTTATTTAAAAAAAAGAGATTAAAAACTTATTTAAGAAAAAAGAGATTAAAAACTTATTTAAGAAAAAAGAGATTAAAAACTTATTTAAAAAAAAAGAGATTAAAAACTTATTTAAAAAAAAAGAGATTAAAAACTTATTTAAAAAAAAAGAGATTAAAAACTTATTTAAAAAAAAAGAGATTAAAAACTTATTTAAGAAGTAGAGTGTTAAAAAAGTCATTGAATGACCTACTTTTAATGTCAATTTATATCAAAATGGTTCTAGATAAAGAAAGGGTTAACGAAATTTTTTTAACTTCTAGAGAGGGATGTTTAAAGTTGCTATTTTAAGCCTTAAATAATTGGCTATGATTGAATAATAATTATATTTATATGTGAATAAAATAATTGAATATCTCTTATATTTACAATCTTTTTTTCTGTTTTTTTCATTGTTTAATTTTCTCTAAGAGCATCTTATTTTTTATTTGTTATAAATGTTTAACAAATATATTGATTTTCTATTTTGTGTAGATTTCATAATGCTTGACATCTAAAATGTTAAATGTTTTAAAAATCGTTCTAAACAAAGTAATGTAAACTACTAAATAAAAAATTAAAATATGTGTATTAATTTCGTTAGAGTATGCTACAAAAAGAGTGCTCGATAATCATAAATTACAATAAATCATAAATTATGAAATCGATAATCATAAATTACTCAGGAAGCTAATTTATTACAACGATATAATAAATTAGCTTCCTGAGGATCCTGTAGATAGTGAGACTGTTCAAATTTTTTTTTTATATATAGTAGTATACAACTTTAAAGTAAATATCATTTGAATATAAATATCATATTGTTAATGCAGTAATAGTTGTATTTATTCTATTAATAACAAAAATATAAAGGAAAGAATCTAGAATTGGAGAGCTAACTTTAGATAGCATTACAACTTACATATGGAATGCAAAGTCCTATGGCTTACCTTCTAGTTGGTGCACTTCGTTAAGTAAGTTAGACAATATGTCTAAATTACGAACAGAATAGTCAAGGCAAATTTTATATTTTACCATAAATTATTTTACTAGAATCCATTAAAAATAAATGAAAAATATGTCTACAAAAAGTGAAGTAAAGACGCTCAGATAAAAAAACTGTCTGGCGGCGTCTACATGACGTGGGGCTGTCCATTAATTACGTCAACAATTTTTTGGCAATTTTTACAACTGAAACATAATAGTTTACAACTGAAACATAAAAGTGGTTCAATGTAAAATGTTTAGAAAATAAAAATGTATTCAAATTTGAACTTATGAACATACTTTCAAATGAATATAATCATTTAAAATTACAAATTGCTCTGAACAAAAAGTGAATTAAGGTAAAAAGTCCAGAAAAAAAAAAAATTTAACTTTTAAATTATAAACATAATTTCAGTTTAAAAATACAAAGAATTACTCTTCAAAAAAAAATTAGAGGGTTCACAAAAATGTTTACACGTTTAAATTATAATCATATTTCAAGTTAATAAAGTTCTCCTCACTTTAACATACAAATTTACAGTGAAAGCAAATTATTTTTAATAGAGTCTAGAATAACAAAAGAAGCATATAAAAAGTTGTATAAACCAGGGGTTGGCTACCTTTTGAGACGGAAGAGTCGGAAGTCACAATATACTAAGTTTTTCATTGTTTAAAGAGCTACCATTATCTTTATTTTAAAATTATATATATATATTTTTGAATTTGTTATTTAGGTGCCCCAAGATGATCTAACGGTCTTGTCACAGAGCACCGTGGAAGTGTATTTAACCAAGAAGTTCACGCCTCCTTCCTTACCGTGACGCGAAATAGGTACAAATCTCCTTTCGAACATGGATCTCCTCCTCATAAAACAAGCGCTCTAACCACTGCGCTACGGCTGTACAAATATTTAAGGATGCAGAGTCCCGAAATACCCTACGGATTTGAGTGTTACAAAAAGATTATCGCTTCCTAGTTTTTGGTATCCAGGTGCTCTAATAATATACAAAACGCTTTTGTACTACTGTTGGTAAAAAAGTTAAGACTTTTTGGTTAGAGGAACAATATCATTTTGACCCCGGAGTCCTTAGGAATAATGGCGGCTAGGACTCTGGGACTTTGGACTTCAAAACAATGTTTCAAGTCATTAAATTTCATGAGCTTTTTTATTTAGCAGATTATAAATCAACCAACAAGTTCAGAGCTTTTGTACACCAGAGACCAGTAAAAAATAGAGATATAAAACCGGGATCCTTTTGGGACTTCGCATCCCTGATTATACTAATATTTGTGCATATCAAGATAATAATATTTCAATGTCAAGATGCAGCTAAAGAGCTTCATCTTGACATCAAAAGAATCACAAGAGGCTTGCGAGCTGCAGGTTGTACCCCTTGTATTAAAGTTTAAATAATATAATGTAGATATGAATCTTTTTTGTTTTTGAGACAAAAATAACTTTAAAAAAGTAATAGCGTTACAAGTAAACATCTTGTGTGTAATTATTTAGCTCCGTATGTCGGGTCTTTTTAAAGCACAAAACGGTTTTTAAAAAGTAGGAATTTAAATTATAGGATAGGAATTAAAATGTTCAGAAGGTTCAGTGACTATGTAACACAGGACTGCAAACGGTGCAATACATTCCTTTTTTTAAATACAGTGGTCGGCCATCACATCACCACAAGTTTTTTTTACAATTTATTTCAAATAGATTGCTTAAACCCACATATGATAAAATAAATATGATATTATTTTATGTTACATGTCAAGTTATTTCTATTTTTAGTAATATTTAATAAAAACTTTATAAATTGGCAATCATATTGGTGCATATTGGACTATTTAAGGTTATTTTAAGTCTTTAGTGTGGTTGTAGTTCAAATGTGATTTATTTTAATTTAAAGCATCTGTGCTTTATTTTAATTAACTTTTTTTAACCTAATAATAATCATTAAGTCATTATCTTTAAATAAAGGATTTTATGTTTTTTTTCTGATTATGTAAAGACATTAAAGTCTAGTCATTTTTTTAAATTTTTTATGTAAATTTTTAGCGATGGGAAAAAAATATGATGTCACTAATAAAAATTATTCAAATCAGATGTCGTTTTCAAAATAAAAAATATTCTCAGCGAAAAAAATACACATATTGTAAAGGTTTTTTACCAAACCTTTATGCAAGTGAGAAAAAAGATGGATACAGGGAAGAGTTTGGTCCAAAAAGACCACCTTCTAAACGCAAGACAACACCAAGAGCAGACCATATAATTCAAAATATCTGCCTGAAAAACAGAAAAAAGCCACAAAACGTATTGACTAAGCTTATCCATGAAGCTGGTATTATTGTTTCAGGCCGGACCTTTCGCAGAAGGGTGAAAGATGAGGGATTGATGTTTCATCGTCCAGCCAAGAAACCAAAACTAACTTCACTCGTGAAAAAAAAAAGACTGGAGTGGGCTCGAAACTATTGTCATAGGTCTGTTGAAGATTGGGAAAATATTTTTATTTGCATTCATATTCATAAATTATTTTAAAATATTTTATAAATGTTATAAATTAAAATTAGCATTATTTTTAGATTTGCTTCTCAGATAAGTCAACCTTTCAAGTAATGATGGACAAAACAGCTTTTGTTTGTTGTAGAACAAACAAAAAGTTTCATCCTGACTGCATTGTGGAAACAGTCTAGTATCCAGCTTCAGTAATGATCTGGTCTGTAATTGTAGGAAAGGAGCAGGGTGTCTCCACAAAGTAATTGGGACAATGAGACAGGACCAGTATAAAAAAGTTCAGAAGAATTAGTTACTTCCCCAAATGGTAGATTGGTCTAAAAATGTCAAAAAAGTTAAAAAAAGTCACAAAATGTCAAAAATTTAATATTTATGCAAGATGTTCCAACTTGCCACACAGCAAAAAGTGTTGTGGCATATTTAAAACAAAAAAGAGTTGATATATTGCCTTGGTCAAGCAACTCACCTGATCTTAACCCCATAGAAAACATTTGGGAAATAGTAAAGTGAGAGATTGGAAAAAAAATTCTTACTAACAAACAAGATCTTATGGAAGAGATTATTAGGATCTGGCAAAATAACCCAGAATCGACAAAAACTATAAAAAATCAATTGCAAGCATGCCACGACGCATTAAAGCAATTATTGCAAATAAAGGCGGTATTACAAAATATTAATACTTTATATATATTTTATATAATTCATTGTAATAACCAATAAATATTTAAAATATTTAATTTTATTTGTTTATTTTTTATCAAGAATGACTTTATAAATAAAAGAACAATCTTTAAATTGCACCATTTTTTTTCTTTTTGCCTAAAAATTTATTTTTAGACAATATTTACAAAAATATACAGCTGGTCCTAATGTGATGGCCGACCACTGTAGTTAAATTTATATTAAAAAAAATTACGTTTAAAAAAAATAAAGTGTTGACGCCAACTTTTCTTGACCCCCCCCCCTCCCACTTGTCAACAAATGTCAAAAAAATCAGAGCCCCTCTCCCTATTTTGTTGACGTAATTAATGAACAGCCCCCGTAATTATGGAACGTCTTTTTGACGTTGACTAACCAACTTTTTAAATAGTTACAATTATGACGTAATTTTACAAATTTAAACTACACCTATATAAAATCCTAGATCCGCAACTGAAAGTTTTTTTTTTTAATGTACATTTCAAACTATATATATATATAAAAAATTATAAAAAATTACAATGACCCACCTAACTACATTTAATTAAGGCAGTCCCAAGCAATAATGGGAGCATTAGAATAACATGAACAGTAGCGGACTGAGCGACAAATTTGAGCGTTCCGGAAAACCCAAAGTGGACCGGCCTCAAAACAAAAAATAATAATTAAAAATTACATTTTAACATTATATTACATATAAATACATACTTAGTTAAAAAAAAAAATTATTAACCATATAAATATTTACTAATACCTGGAGCATTTTCTCATATTTTATCTTTTATTGTATCATTACATAAATTAACCAAAATATCATTCTCTATCGCTATGAGCATCAAAAATTGCAAAACTATCTTGTGACTAGGAAGAGTCTACTTTTTATAATTTTTTATTTGGAAAAATTACGTTCACAGGCTAATTGAGTCGAAGATAATGTTAAAATAAATTTATATGCAAAAAATAACATTGCTATATAAATTATACTTAGCCAAGAAATTAAAACAGCAACTTTTGCAACTCTTATTGTTTTTGAGGCATACTTCACGCATTATTTATGAACCTGAACCAGTTAATTCATCGGTGTTATAAATTTTTTGCATAGATATTTTAAAGTGGTTCCATTTTGCCTTGAAATCAGTAAATTTCTTTATAAAATTTGAGACTGTTATGAATATTTTACTAATAAATTACTGAATCTTCGAAACTTCTGAACATTTATAGTCGATAAAATTTTTAGGATCTAATATTGCCATGTCTGCATATAATTTTCCATGATTTTTATAACGGTTTTCTATAGTATTTATTGTGGTACCCATAATGATGTTAAACATAGTTATTTTATATTTTTCGATTGGGTTTTGAAATTCATGATCTTTGATTATTTCGTCGGACATTCTCTTTATTTACTTTTCTTTACAAAGCATTTACAAAGCATTACTTTTTAGCTCATAAATATTAAAGATGTTTGATTGTTTGATGACATAATAAAAATTGTTTTTATAATAAAAACATCAAATGACTAATAATAATTTAAAAATGAATAAAAATTTTGAAAATTTTTTATTTAGATTGCTGTCAAACACCCAGAAAAAGATATTTTTGAATTTCAATTTCTTAACAAACTTATTTATTTCTTTAAAAAGTTGTTTTATGTGAAAAAGACAATTTTGTTTGTTTGGGATTTTTAAGTTAAATTATTATTTTAAGGGCACTTGTTAGACTTAGGAAAAGTAACTCTAAAGTTTTTTAAACATTTATTTACAATTGTCGGAAGTTTTGAATGTATTTTCGAGTAATTTTGAGTAAAGTTTTTTTTAAAAAAAACGGAAAGTGATAATATAAAAAAGAAAAAAATCAAAAGCTTGCATGAATAAATAATATTAAAACTTATTTTAATCGATTCACTAAAATAATTTAAAGTAATTCGAATTTAATGTAAAAAGTCATTCATTAGTTTCTATACCTCTACATTATGACAATGGTTAAAAAAATTGAATTATACATATAAAATTTTAAGATCCATTAGTGAAAGACGCAATACTGCAGAAATAAAAAGAAGAAAGAAAAAAAATGGTATTTAAACTTGACATTGTAACAACGTTCTAGAAATATCATTTATATTGATGAAAGTCCGTTTAATCTTCATATGATATTATTTTTAGAAATCTATTGTCTGGATCAATAACATTCTTGAGATATAAAATGTTGTCAAAAACAAAGTGTTTTTGGGTTGAAGTTTCAAAAACATCATAGTTAAATGTGGCGGGATAGCTCAGATGGTTAGAGCGTTAAAGGAAAAGTGAAAACCCGGACTGTTGAACGATACGAGTTCAAATCCCGCCACCGCCAATTCAGCGCTTGAGTAGTACTTCGGTACGCAAAAATGTTGGTCAATAACGGACACTACTTTGGATTAGTCTTAATGACTATTTGTGGCTGTTCCTATGCTAAGCCAACAATACCTTTGGATATAACAACATTGTATAGAAAAATATAGCATGAAAACTCAATAAATAAATAAAAATAAAACTTTAGTTTGTTGAAAAATCTAGTTTTCTCATGGACTTGGACTGTTACGATTCTGATAAAGAATATTTTGTTACTTCAGAATATTTGACAAATCAAAGACAACCACGAGAAAAAAAACTGTTCAATCAGTATTTAAAGAGTTAAAAATACAATTTAAAAGTAAAAATATAAAATTGTCATTCATTTTTTACCCAACCCCATAACAAAATTTGTGTATTTTTTCATTAAAAATAACTTTTTTCATTAAAAATAACTATTTTTTCATTAAAAATAACTATTTTCTATTGGCATTTTGAAACAAATGGTTTATAAAAGTAGATGTTTCTTTAGACTACCAATTGCAACTCAATAAAATACTCTATAAACTTTTTGCAGATGGAATTCTAAGACCATTTGTTTCAAAATTCTAAAGAAAATTGTGTTTATTTAAATATAGAAAATCTATACACATTTTGTATATTAAATAATTAAAACAATTATTCAGAAACTCATTATGTACAATTTTATAAAAAAAATTTATTTAGACACAAATAAACATTTAAATGAAAAACTATTTTGATGCTTTCTGATTAGAATTTTAACCACAATAAGTTTTGACGTGCTTCCATACCATAGACAATATGAGAAACTTTGGAAACAAATTGTACATGATCTCTAAACACTTTCTGAATAAGAAGAAAAATCATTGATGTATTTTGTTATCTGAATTTATCAAAAATATTTGAACTTATACCATATTCGAGCATCAAAGTTAATTTCTAGAACTTTAATAACTCTGTTTATAGTTTGACCACTTGTTTTACTATTTCGAATCTTAAATAACCTCTGCAAAAATTTTAAATGAAGAAATTTCTTTTGCCTGCCAATTTTGAGTTTGTCTAAAACCAAAGTTGATCTGATTTTTGGATCAATCATAATGATCTAGCATAAGCGCATTTTTCCATCCAATAGAACTTCCTATATGGTTTCTAATTAGCTCAATTATATATATATATATATATATATATATATATATATATATATATATATATATATATATATATATATATATATATATATATATATATATATATATATATATATATATATATATATATATATATATATATATAACTACTGTTTTATTAAAAATAAAATAATTTTATTGTTTACAAAATAGTTACTATAATTCTACTACATGTAATTTGATGTGATGATGTGATGATGATGATACTATATATGCCGCGGCATATATAGTATACATTGCGACGTGCCGCAAACTATGTTGTTATTTTTTTATTTGTTTGCCTACTTATCAAAATTAATGAGTAATTTTTTATATTTAATGTAAGTTCTATGTTTAAGAAAATTTCGTATCAAGGGTACTACCGCTTTCATTTGGAGTATCGATACTCTAAATGATGGCAGTAGTACCCTTGATATAAAATTTGCTTGCTTGTTGAAAATGATCATTTACAAAAAGCAAATAAAGTTAATTTCGTTAAAGACTCCGATCGTAATTGTCCAGTCAAAAAAAAAATCATGGGCATGTACAGCTTATTAGAGAAAATGGATATAAATGAAAATGCTTCATAAGAATGTGAAAACACTGATGGAGGGGGAAAAAGTATAATAGTAAAAATCCTAGACGAAAAACTCAAAATTTAAAAGGAAAATAATACGAATAAAAAACATCTAAATAAAATTGTAATTTTATTTATTTATTACAAAATTAAACTAAAAATTGATGTTAATTTTCAAATTAATAATTATGTTGCATTCAGACCTGTTAATAGAAATTTATTTACAAGTTTGTTTGCACACCAGAATTGCTGTAGACAAAATTATATTATTTATATTATGGAAAGATTACTGCAAACAGACTCAAACTATATACAGGCAGGTCATGTCTTCCTGTAGTTACGGGCCTGGTTGCATTTAATATTTTTAATTTTCCATGCAAAACATAATTATTCATCAACTATAAATGTTTATTTATAGGTTGAATAAAAGTATTCTTTTTTTCTTACTTGATTAAAGATTTAAAATATTAGTTTAAACTTTAAATTGATTCATAGTTCTGATTCAACATGGACGAAGTCAACTTCGACTTTAGCCTATCAACACTACTAAAAAATGAATGCCCTTATAAGTGGTTGGGTGTTTACAATTACATCTGATCAAATAAAGACATTAACAAGTGGAATTCGGCAAGGTTTTCAATGAAAATTTTGTGCGCACCTCATTTTGTGTGGCTAAACCTTAGCTTCGATACATCCTTGGTATATATATATATATATATATATATATATATATATATATATATATATATATATATATATATATATATATATATATATATATATATATATATATATATATATATATATATATATATATATATATATATATATATATATGCAGAGGCGGATCCAGCATTTTTTGGTCTTTGAGATTGCTAACTTCCAGACATGGAGCAAACTTCAAACTCTTATATGTTTATACTTATGTTAAATAAGGATGCTTTGCAAAAAATTGCGATGATTGGAGGTTGGGAACAAAAAAGCCCCAGAATTTATGCCCCCCCTGCCCCAAACGTGAGAGCAACAAGTTGATGAAATAATTTTTATACTATTTTTTAACTAGACTTATATTCATCGATAAATTTTAAATTTCATAGTAAAATAATTTAGCGTTCAAAAATTATGACCATATAAAGTTTAAATCCCCCTCAATTTGAGGCGGTTGCAAATTTTATATGGTCATAATTTTTGAACGCTAAATTATTTTACTATGAAACTTAAAATTTATCGATGAATATAAGTCTAGTTAAAAATAGTATAACAATTGTTTCATCAACTTGTTGCTCTCACGTTTGGGGCAGGGGGGCACAAATTCTGGGGCTTTTTTGTTCCCAACCTCCAATCATTGCAACTTTTTGCAAAGCATTCTTATTTAACATAAGTATAAACATATAAAAGTTTGAAGTTTGCTCCATGTCTGAAAGTTAGCAATCTCAAAGACCAAAAAATGCTGGATCCGCCCCTGATATGTATATATATAATTGTATATGTATATATACACACACACACACACTCATACATACATATATATATATATATATATATATATATATATATATATATATATATATATATATATATATATATATATATATATATATATATATATACTATATATATAATATATATATATAATACAATTTTCAAGAAATTTTCAGTTTTTAACATTTATACAAATAGTGCTATGTCTTAAATACGTTTTTTACTAATAGTAGCATAACTTTTGACTAAATAAGTTAATCATAAAATTGGTATGGTAAATGGATTTTACTATCATCTTGAAGCTATGTGGAAAATTTGATGTAGTAACTATGCTATTATCTGCAGATATCGTATTTAAAAATTGTGTATATTGTCTCACTTTAACAACAAAATGTCAAAAAAAATCTTTAGCGTCTTTAAAATCTTTTTTTTAAGGTCATACATACAGATCAAAATTTGGTTATTTACAAGACAAAAAAAAAATTGTTTCTTGGGCAATCCCGTTAAACCAAACAGAAGTTTTTTTAAATTCATATTTCATAATAGTAAAAAGCATATTAATATTTTTATGAGATAAAAATAATGTTTGTATTATCTGCAATGCTTATTGTTGTTAAGTTTAGTGATTTATGAAGATTTATATCATAAAAATGAATGTACCAAGTATGGATCCTTGTGTAATACCAGATGTTATATAGGTGGGGAAAAGATTATATATAAAACATATTTATAAAAATTTATATCTATTTAAAATTAATCATTTTACTCAGATATTTTCCAGCTGAATTCCATGCAATAAAAGTTGAGTATTCACTGATAGTCATTTTTGATACATCTTTATCGCAAAGATTGTCGAATAAAAGGTGAAAATTAGAAGATGAAATATATTCACTTGTACCAAGAATTGCATTTAATTTCTCAAAGAAACTAAACTTGTAGAACTCACAATTATTATGCCAACAATGAACATGTGGGCTATTCCATATGCTAAAATTAGAACATGAAGATGTATCTAAATGGTCTTTGTTCAAAACGGAAAAATTGTCAATCCAATGGTTGAGTGAAATTTCCGCCCCGTATAATAAAGAGACTGGCCTCCACCACAGAGGCCAAACACCGTTTTTATTTTTTTTTAGTTTAAGATTTCGTAATCCAGGAAAGTTGGGATTAAATTCATTTAAGTATATTAAAGCTGTATTTTTTAAAACCTTTGTTGCTAAGTTGATAAACAACTTTGATTCCCCAACCCATGTTGATCCAACATTATGAACCCCCTTATGAGTCATATTCAACTTTAGTGATATTTGTTTTAACCTTTTACGTGTAAAAGAAACACCGTAATTCCCTCTTCCTACCACCAAATCTTTTTTAACTTTCCATGTATACAATGCTGGGGTTAGAAACACATCGTAGTCGGTGCGCATAGTATATTTATACGGCATTAAAATTTTGTATATGTCGGTCCGATTAAACATTATAAACGAGTTAACTGCATCATACCCAATATCCATCTCATAATCTTGTCGAATATACCAGCAACGTTCGTCATTATCTTTTTTATCTAATAGTGCATTATACTTTTGGCAAACAGTTTTTAGTGTAACTATATTATCGACATGCGTAAATACTATAAGATTGACATGGTTTACTAAACGACGCGTTTTACTAAATTCATTTTTTTTATTACTTATATACCTCCAGGAACCATACAACATAGTTAAAAAAGTTTGTACTTCGTTAGGTGACGAAGGTATGTAACAAACAACAGCGAGTCGGTAAACCTTGTTTGTTGTTTCATATTTTGTTGTACTTTTTTTATAGGTGAATGTTTCACTTGTATTTTTTTTATGAAAGGGTGTCTCCAGGAAGATGTCAGATTGAACTGTAATATAAATAAATTAATTGCTAACTGCAAAACACAAAAGTAATAAAAATAAAGAAAACTTAACATAAAAATATAAAACAATGTTTCTAACGTTTTATGTAGTAAATGAGTATCCAAGTGATTAATGCCAAAAAACAAATAAGCTGCAAAAAGCGTACATAAAACCTCATTTTTTTGCTTTTCTACCAAAAAAGTAATATAACTTGTGAAAAGAGCAAAAATGACGTTGTATATGCAAGAACAGATTAAGGCGGATTTATTGTTTCAATTGGTTTAACAAATTTAATAATTGATTGCTTCTAATAGGTAAGAATAGCTTCGATGGGAACATCTAAAGAAAAAAAATCGAGAAAGATTTATAACTCTTACACTAAACAAAAATTTAACATATATTAGTTAATTAGCATTGACTCATAATCCTAATAGATTTTCATATATTTTAAATTTATATAGGTATTACACAAGTTGTTTAACTACATTTATAATATGTTTTAATGTATCATTAATATATTAATAATAATGTGTAATTAAGTAAAAATATTTTTTGTTTCAATAATATTATTAAACATTTATTAATCATTTACACTCTTTTTTTCTTTTCTTTAACTTTTAAAAATAAATAATATTAAAATAAATAAATTAAAGTAAAAAACTTTGAAAATAAATCAGAAATGCTATTAGAATTTCTGATTTATTTAATACAATGATGCATCTAATTAAAAAATAATTTTAATTAAATTAATCAATATATTTCCATTAATTATATTAAACAATATATTTCCATATATTTTACTTTAAATTTATAAAGGTATTGAATATGTTATTTAACTACATTTGTAATATGTATTTAACATACCAGATAACTACAATTATAATATGTATTTAACATACCAAAATGTATTTAACATACCAGACAAAAAGAGAAAAATTAAAACTAGCTTTAAAATTTCATTAGGCCGGGTGAATAAAAATGAGCAAGTGCTTTTACTCAGTATTTGGTCAGCTTTACGTGAATAAAAACTTTAGCAGTTTTGCTCTTGAAAATTGATAAAAAATAAAATTTTTATAAAAAATAAGATTTGATTTTTAAATTTAATTAAGTTATCTGGCGCAGCAAAGTGTACCTTTAGCGCAGCATTTGTCGATTGATTATTTAAGAAAAGGCGCGATGCAGTGTAAATACATAAACAAGGCTAGGACAGACAATCTTTTAATTAAAAAAAAGTACTTTTCACAGTATATATTATCTTGTGGCAAATTTTTTTTTCTATTTAATTAAATTTAAGTAATTAAAAAAAAATTTTAATCATTTTTTAGATTTAAATTGCTTTCAAAATGCATAAATTAAATTACAAATTTTTATTTTATTGTTACTTTTTTATTATAAAAAAAATGACGCACGTTAGAAAAAAGTTTTTTTTCTAACGTGCGAGTAGACTACAATAAGATATAGTCTAATTGAACATGCGTGCAAATAGATCTCATGTCCAATTAGATCCATTTTTCAAATACTCTTCTAATTTTTAAATTATTTTGTATTTGAATATCGCTTTAATTATGTATTTAATAACTGAATTTAATATATAAAATACATCATTTATATATATTTTTTTATACATGTTTATTTTACAACTACAAAGTATTTACAAGTAACCAATCACAGATTGGCGGTAAAGATATACAAATATAAATATCATAAACGTAAAGTTCGAAATATACGAAGTAAATAAAAATATAGTTGCATACAACTCTAAGACATGATTAAAATAAATACCAATTACAACAATATAATAACGTGTACGTAAAAATAATTCGAGAAATATATCTCTATATTCTTCCAATTAAAACAAAAAATACAATAAATAAAAAAAAATCTGCTGATATTTTGAAGGAGTGTTTAGTTGTTTCATTATAATTTTATTTACCACATTTCAAAATAATATTTGTGTATAAATATGATAATAACGAAATTTGTGTAAGATTGATAAAAATAATTAATTGTTTGTAGTTATAGGAAGCTCGCAGAAGACTTGATTCAGTCTTGTCATCGAGTACCTTTTTCTAGACATGTAATACACATAAAAAATCAGTTGCACATGTGGTATATATGTATGTATATACCACATGTGCAATCACATATAATTTTTTAATTTGTTAATTAAAGTGGAATAATACATACATACAAACATACATACATACATAAGCCGGTTGTTTTACAGCATTGCCAGTTGTTTACAGCAATGACGGTTGTATACAGCAAATCAGTTTTCATACTTAACTATTTGGAGAAAATACTGACTTGTTTTCACATAATAAGTAAAACAAAAGTTTATAAATTAAAAAATGGAAACAACTTTATTAGTAATTGCTTACTTAAACTGTGAAACTTTTTAGTCAACTCGTTTGTTTTCAAATACATTTTACTTAAATTACAGTAATGTGAAATTATTTACTTTTTTTATGGTGGCCCCTAAATGGCCTACTATATTACACGGCCATGTATGTTACATTTTAGAGGCCAATAAACCTTTTCATAAATATCTCTAACGGAAAACGGAGATTTTTCAAACAAACACAGTCTTTAGTTATTATTTTGTAAGATTTAGAGTGATGTGGTATTTTCTTCATTTAGTAAATAAAATTTACCTTTTACTCAATAAGTTTTTGTTCCTAGAATAGTAATATATATATGTATATATATATATATATATATATATATATATATATATATATATATATATATATATATATATATATATATATATATATATATATATATATATATATATATATATATATATATATATATATATATATATATATTTGAGTTTTTGTTCCTAGAATAGTAATATATATATAACTTTGAAAGAATAACAACAATAGTTGGCTACAATAACTTAGAAAGAGCAAATGTTCCTTTTGTTAAAGACTTAAAGCAGTGCTGATGGTATTAACATTGTTTCACATGCATTAGTAGCAACAATCCACCACCTGATGTTTTTCATGTTTTTTTGAAATTAATAATTCTTAGTTTAGAAGGGCAAGTGTTTATGGCAAGCCACACTAAAATGTCAAAAAAACATTTAAACAGCAGAAGCTTTTATTGCAAAATATATCCTTTGAAGGTCAGGTATCAATCTATAAGATAAAGCCGTGATACCCGCTTATAAGTATGATACTTGTCCTAAATAAAACAATATATATATATATATATATATATATTTATATATATATATATATATATATATATATATATATATATATATATATATATATATATATATATATATATATATATATATATATATATATATATATATTCATATGCATAATATTTTCATATATTTAGACAATGTACACCAAGTGGTGTGACATGCAAATAGATGTTTAGATTCATTCAGAGTTTAAAACTTTAGTCATTTATCAAAATATTTTTATAAAAAAACTTTTTATTATTAAGATTTGACGGTATTCAAACACCTTTCTGTGAAAAATGTATAATCAGATGCACCATTAAATGCAAAAACTAAGTACGAATTGGCATAAGTACGAAATACCAATTTGCACTTATGCCAGTATTTGAAAATTTATTCCGCGCACTTATGCCAGTTCGCACTTATGCCAGCTTTTGTAACTGCTTTGTACCTATGTAAGTTTGAACTTATGCCAATTTGCACTTATGCAAGTTCACACTTATGCCAGTTTAGGTAACTGCTTTGCACTTATGGCAATTTGCACTTATGACAATTCGCACTTATGCCAATCTTTGCAAATTTTTTTCGCACACTTATGTCAGTTTGCACTTATGCCAGTTTTTGCGACGCTTTGCACTTATGCCATTTCGCACTTATTCAGCTTCCCGCCAATATGTTATGCCATTTCGCGCTTATTCAGCTTCCCGCCAATATGTTAATTTTTACACCACATGTTGTAAAGTAGTAAAATGTAATTTTAATTTTAATACTAGATTTCCTTTTTTTAAACAAAGATAAAAATATTTAAAAGTAATGAAACATTTATGATAATAGGGTTTGTTAAACTATCGCACCAATATCCATCCTAATATGTACTAAGATATACCTCATAAATGATAAAATACACCTCATAAATGAAAAGATACACCTCATAAATGATAAGATACACCTCATAAATGATAAGATACACCTCATAAATGATAAGATACACCTCATAAATGATAAGATACACCTCATAAATGATAAGATACACCTCATAAATGATAAGATACACCTCATAAATGATAAGATACACCTCATAAATGATAAGATACACCTCATAAATGGCGGTGGTCTGAAAACAAATCATAATCTACAAAGATTTACACAAAAAAAAACCGTTCTTTCATGATAAATATATGTTATTTTAGGGGGACGACTGAATAAGCGCAAATTTTACAAGTGCGAACTGGCATAAGTTTGAATAGCGTAAGTCCAAACTGGCGTAAATGCGTCAAAGAATTTGCAAAAATTGGTATAAGTTCGAACTGACATATATGCGCCGAAGAATTTGCAAACATTGGCATAAGTGCGAAGCAGTTACAAAATTTGCACAAATGTGAACTGGCTAAAGTGCGAATTGGCATAATTGTCTTATACCAGTTTTTACAACTGCTTTACACTTATGCCAGTTCGTACTTATGCCAGTTTGCACTTATGCCAATGTTTGCAAATTCTTTTGGCGCACCTACGGCAATTTTTACTTATGCCAGTTTGCACTTAAACCAGTTTTTGTAACTGCTTCACACTTATGCCATTTCGCACTTATGCCAGTTTGCACTTATACTAATATTTTCAAACTCCTTTGGTGCAAGGAGTGCGAATTTTGTAATGAACTTATGAAATTTGCGCTTATTCAGCCTCCCGATTTTAAGTGATAAAGATGATAATTCAGGACTTCTCTAGCCCCTTTGATAAGGCCGACGAATAGAAGCAAACATAATTTTTAACTCTTATATATCTTATTTCTCAATTGACGCAATAAACTCTATTAAAACACTTCCTGAGAAAGGAAATTCTCAGGAAGTGTTTTAATAGAGTTTATTGCGTCAGTTTATAAGAAAAATATAAAATGAAGATGTGAGATTTTTAACAGAAAAATTGTGAGAATTTCAAAGCATTCATGTGCAAGGAAAATAGTTAGAATAATAAAAGTTTGTAAAGCATAAAGTGATAGATACAGTAAAAGAATGCAGCTTTGCTGAATGACGAGTTAAGAAATAAATAATAAATTAATAAATAAAATAAATTTTGGTTGATGGAACTTGAGATAATAGTTCGCTTGAGCAGCAAACATGACAGTTTTTGTAGAAAAAAGAAAGAGATGCAATCTTACAACAATGGGAGAGTGGCTAAAGCTTAGAAGATAGAGCAGATCAAAAAACATTTACTACGCGTTTTTGTTCCTTTTCTCAAAAAGAAAGAGCATCATTAGAAAAACCAGGCTAAATATGACAACAGTGTTTCATAAATGTACAAACAAAAGATTTGTAGAGGCAGAAAATGGAATCAGAAGTAAGAAAATGGCGAATGTTGATAAAGAGAAGCAAGTTTACCAGATGCTATCTTTGCAATGAATATATGATTTCCACAAGAGTTCTGTTGTAAGTGTAATCCAAGAACGTGTAAAGTAGAGGACTCAGTGAAAACTATGCAAATGTTTTGTGGGATTTTCATTTCAAAACATTTCCAACATTTTTGGTTTTAAAACATTTCAAACATTTGTTTAAAAGTATAAAAGCACTAAACATTTACGAACTAATTATATGAAATAATTATAATAATTATAATAATTATAATATAATTATGTTTTATGTTTCCTTTGTAAAAACAATCAACCACTATTTAAGATCTTTTTACCCTAAAAACTATATATAGATACACATTGAGGAATATAATTTATTAACTACACAATTTTGTCAAATAAAATTTAATGAACTTCGTGTAAGTTATAAAGAATTTTATCTATAAAATAAAATTCCCCTACCTAATTTTGGTTTGCCAGTCTCATTTTCCGTTTTTAAAAATAAATGAAAAGACTATACTCTTTGAACATTCTTAGATATTTTTAAGATGAAAAACTATTTTCGGCTTTTGTTTATTTTGATTGAGCTTCATTAGGTTTTTTTTAAAACCATTTTAAAATCAATCTGCATATTTCATCTACAAATTGCGTCATCATAATAGATTAAAACTATAGTCAACACATATTTGACAAAAACTATAGAAGATAAAGATAATGCATCAATATATAAGACATTCAGTAAAAAGGATTAACTTTTAGTAAAAAGGATTAACATAAATTTTGAACATAAGATTGTAAGTGTTTTACTTTTAAAATAAATTGATGTTGCTACGTTGCATGTTTGAAATTTTGAGTTAAAGTTATAGTTTTCAAAGTTAAAGTTTAGTATTTGTCATGATTCTAAAATCATGGTTAAGAATTATGACCCTCGGTAATTTATTAAAAAAACAGTTTTTGTGGTTTATAAAAGACAAAACGATTTGTAGATGGTGTAGATTTTGTTTGAAAGTGGTCTATGGGGAATTTTTTCGTAAGATTGATGGGATAAATAAAATTTGTAAATTCTTTATCTTCTACTTCTTGTTTTGACGTCATTTTCTTAGAAATGTCAACTTCAGTGATTTGTTTTCGTTGCCCACTTATTTGCCCTTAGCGGCATCTCGTTATAATAGATACAAGTAGACAATTTCATAATTATAACAAGCTGATCGTTAATATGAGATACACGATAGAAGTATAAACTTTCATAATTATAACAAAGTGTTAACATAGATACAAGATACAAGTATAAACTTTCATAATTATAACAAAGTGTTAACATACAAGTATAAACTTTTATAATTACAACTACGTCATCAAAAGAATATACACATATTTATTTAAAAAAAATTTTCACAAGAAATCGTTAAGAAAAAAAATGTTAATAAATCAACTAAATAAAAAATGAATTAAAAACGAAAAAAAAAAAAGAAACGAAAATTTAAAAAACCGAAAACTATGTAAAACAGTGTTTTTATTGGCAAAAAATATTGGCAATAAAATATTCTCTTTTTTATTTAAAAAAATATATAATTTTATCTTCATGTTTATTTTATACTATTATTTTTACCGTATCTTTCTTAAGAAAAGGTTTACTTTATTTTCAAACTTTTGTAAAGTAAACTTTTTTTTCAAAATTTTATTCTCAAAAAAGCTCTCCATTCTGTTAAAATATATTTCTAAAATAAGAGTTTCCTAATAATGAATTTCAAAACTCTCTAACTACCCATAATATTTTTAAATATATTTACCTCTATCTACCCATAATATTTCCTCTCTATCTACCCATAATATTTTTAAATATATAATATTTTTAAATATATTTTAATTATTTACAGCGCTAGCGCTGTAAATAATTAAAATATATTTAAAAATATTATGGGTAATCATCTAGATATGATTAGTTTGAATGCTTAAAGTGAATACTATAAACAATATAAACACACTTACACTTCATATGAGCTCTTTTTTAAAAATAATTTAAGCGTTCTCTAGTCAAAAAGTTCTATAGTCAAAAAGTTCTAATAAGTTGGAACAAAAAAAATTTCAGATTTAAATCCCATTAAATTAAAACACTTAAGTTAAAAAGTGTTTATAGTTATCAAAATTTTGTCTTTATTTTTTTGTTCTAAAATCCTAAAGGACTTTTTGGCTAGGGTTGTGGACACAATTAACTGTTTAAAACAAAGACCATGGCATCTTACCAATGGTTCGATTAGCTCTTTATTACACAGCATAGATTACACAACCCAGCATTTTTGATAAACTTTTATTTTATTAGTTAGATTTATAATTTCTGTTCTATTTTTATCTTACTTCAAGATATCTTTATTAAATTTACAGATCTTAGACTCCTACGTTTAACTTCCATTTTAGTTTAACTTCCCTTTTTTTTTTTTTTTTTTTTTTTTTGGTTCTACAAAAGCTAGCCCAATTAGCAAATATGCATTGGGCTAACGTATGTAAAATCATCACGAACGTTGGCTGTTTTTTCTTATGCAAATCCAACGTTGATTCAATGTCATGACATTGAATCAACGATATTTATATTATTTAACAACGATATCAATGAAAAGAATAATATCGATGCAATAAAATACAACTCGCACAGTTATATTGGTCCAACGTATATAAAATTATCACAAAAGTTGATTATTTTTTACAATCTAAACTCTACGTTGATCCAACGAATGTGAATCAATTTTAATCTACCTAACTGCGATTCAATTTATATTGATCAATTTTAATCCAATGTATATAACTCAACGTTTCAAGTGCAAAATTATAAGTTAAATTAAATTTTCTGAGAGTCTAGAAATATTAAGCCACAATTAAAACTAACATAAAGTCTATTGATGGATAAATGGAATTCTAAGTTGTTGATTTTTGCTATCGCTATTGATAATTTCAAAGAATAACTTTGTTTTACACCTCTTTCAATTAAAATACTTTCAGATTAAAAACCGTTTATTTTTATTTTCGAGGTTAGGTTATTGTAAATTGTCTTAAATACGAGATAAAAGAAGTTTCAAGACCAAAATGGTTCGAGCTATTTAAAAATAGAAAGCCAATCTACTCTGTTTTTTCACCTGATCTAAGTAAACTATTACTGCATTTAATTTTCTTTATCAGTTTTCTTTATCATGTTCTCATGTCTCTAATATAAAGTTATTATTTATGATTTGATTTCAGAGGCTGTTTGACTAAAACTAGTTATATTTCGTAAAATGCTTGTCATTCTATTGGCTAGGATTTTAGTGAGAGTTTTATTATTTTTTATTTATTTAATGATAAAAATCTAAGCATAATAAATGTAAAGTCAGGGAATGTCGTCGTCAGCAAAAAATAGTAAAAAGACCCCAGTAAAAATTGATATTATTAATTAACTAATAGAGAACTAATAAGATTGTATTTGGTTTAAACTTGAAACAAGCCTATCACAATAAAAATGTTGAGCAGATATAGTGTAAAATTAAATAAGCTACCAATGCATATTACTTTGTTTCATTTATGTAATGATTTGGTAAACTGCCAAAACATAGTTAATTCTATTAAGGAAAGTTAAGAACATTTCTCAAGAGCTCAAATATATTCTAAAGTTTTGATATTTGATGATTTCAATTATCCATCATTGAGTATATGGAATTCTAGTTGTCAATTAGTTTTAGTATTAGTACTAGAATTAGTTGTCAAAGAGCATAGGACAAAAAGAGAGACAACTTCTAAAATGTTTTAAAGAATACTATCTTGCGCAGCATAAAAAAATCAACATTCCAACTATATGGAACAAAATAAAAAAATACATTTTGTTTAGTGTTTACATTCTTTTCTTTTTTATATATAGCATGGTGCATATGGATCTCTTAAAAAAAACAAAAATAGGTCATCATTTTTTATGTTTTAATTTTAATTATCAAGCACATATTACTTGCAAAAATGATATGTATTCATGAATAAAATTATGATAAACGTTCAAAAAATCTAAACAGATTTATCTGTAGTCACAAGTTTACTGAACTTGATGTTGATCAGAATTGTGACAGGTTTATCAAAGTTTATGAAAATGGATGCAATGATTTCATTTAATCAAAAAGTAACTAAATCAGAAGATCTCTATGCATGAATAAAGAATTGAAACATGAAATTTGACTCAAGCGTAACCTTTGGTGTCGATACAACAGAATCGAAAAATAATCCAAACCAAATTTATACTTATATTAATAGTAAATTAAAATCTAAAAACCATATAAGCAATTTTAATCGAAAACAATAAAGTATCAACTGACAACTTAAAGTTATTGCTAATCAATTAAATTGATTTTTCAATTTTGTATTTATAAATAAAAGGCTTACTAATTTGCCTACATGTGAAAGAATAATAGAAAAATTTTGTCCAACCCAATTGTTTAATGATGAAGATATAAAAAAAAACAATTTTTAAATTTGAATGTGTACAAGTCTCTACGCATAAAATTCATTCATTGATGAACTTTATCAGTTTAAATTTCATCCATTGATAAATTTTATCAGTGATCTTTTTTTTTTTGAACCATTAAAAAAGATATAAATTTGAAAAAACTTTGCATTTTTTATTAAATAAATACAAAAAGGATTAACTCGAATACAAAAAGGATTAACTCGGATACAAAAAGGATTAAATGAATGCAAAAAAGATTAACTTGGATGGGAAAGGAAATTTAAAAAAGCAAGATGTATCAATCATCATATGCAATATATAATAAATAACATGTATGTGTAAATTTACATTTAAGTGATACAAATATAATAAATATCTATTTTTGTTAAAGCTATAAAGACTCACAAAAATATAAGAACTGATTGCATATACCAACACCCCTCTATGAATCAAGACCAATTCACTACTAATTATTTTACTCCTCTATTAGATAAGCTAAATACTAAAAAAAAGCATTCTTCTTATGAGAGATTTTAATATGGATTTTTTATGGATTAGATAATGAATCTAATCCAATTTCTAATTATCTTGATTCACTAACAGTGCAGGATAATATGGGGGCTAGGATACTAAAGATTTTTATTAACTCTGGAAATAAAATCTTTTATTAAAAATCTTTTATTAAATTTATTTATTATTAAATTTTATCATTTAATTTTTAGTAAAATCTTTTATTATGTAAAATGTAATGTTTGTACAATTTGCTAAAAAACAGCTCCCATTAAAAAATTATAAATGACTTGAATAATTATATTGTCTTTGAAAATGTATTAACGATAGCAACTCAACAAGTCTTTTGTACTTCTGCACAAACGAATTCTTGTATGAATACATATAAAAGCTGTAGCGCTAAACTTGCAAAAGTGAAGATTTTCAAGAGAAAAAACGAATAACTTAACACTTTTCAGGTTATACAGCTGTTATTAATATCATAAGAAAATATGAAAGTGGAGCTTCTAAAAGGAGATTGAAGAAAAAGAGAGAGAAAATGGTAGCTAAACTTCATAAAATGACAACTTTTTTTTTCCATCAAGCCAAATCAATATGCAATTTCAACAAAATGTAGAAAATAATAAAAACGATAAAAGAAAAGATAAAAACAATAACTCAGAAAATGAAGCAGCCTTCCTCGATCCTTCAAATAAAGTTCGCGAAGTTGAAAGTGTTCAATCTACAATGCGTAATTATGAACTTGACTCAGATACTTCAATTTTCACTATCTTTAATGATACCCTTTAACATCTGCCATACAAACAGTTTACTTTTTTGGCATTTAATATTATTTCTCTGTAAATTGTCACTTTTTATGACACTCATTGCATACACTTTTTTTTTTTATCAAGCTTATGTTTATCATGATTTTTTTTTTAAATTGTTTTCTACCGATTACGACAATGTATTTATCAAAAGTAGTTTTTAGAATTGAAAAAAAGCTGAACAAACTATTTTTGGCCACAAAAACAGCAAGGAACATATTCAATGTATGATTAAGTGGGTAGAATTTGTAAAGCAAAATACTCATATCGATGAATATATGGTAAGCCATATTAAAGGCAAGATTAATTATTGGGCTGCGATCTTAAATAGATTAGTAGAAGTTATTTGTTTTTTAGCCGGAAGAGGTTTAACATTTCGAGGCCATGATGAAGTTATAAGATTATCAAATAACGGAAATTACTAAGATGCGTTAGAATTATTGACTCAATTTGTTCAAGTTTTAAAGCAACACATTGACACTATTGCAAATAAAGGCAAAGGTAATGATATAATATTTTATTTGTTTAAAAGTATTTGTGAAGAGCTAACTAATAGTCTCCAAAGGTTTTAACGTACATTATTAGCAAAATAAAAAAAGCAAAATACTGCGAAATTATCGTTTTTTGAGCAATATCAGACGTAGATTCTACGCCTGATATTTCTGACGTGGAACAACCTTTGATATTTTGTTATTATCTAAATAGTCAAGTGAACTTTTTTGTTTTCTACAAATTAAAAGCCACGAAGGTAAGTCCTTAATTACTGACATTTTAGATCTACTGGAAAAATATGATGTTGCTTTAAGCAACTGTCGTAGACAGGCATACGATGATGCAAGCAATATTTCTTGTAAATATTTTAGATTACAAGCACGTTTAAAAGAGTGGAGTGAATTAGTATTTTATATCCTCTGCGCCTCTACCCTTAAACTTAGTAGGGTGGTGTAGTGTCAGTGAGTGCATCAACTATATCAACTATTTTGGCGTTCTGAAGAGTTTGTATTTATTTTTTGTAGCTTCAACACATAGATGGGATTTATTGAAAGGAAAGCATGCTACACCCAAGCGCCTATCAGATACATGGTGCTTCAAATGCTTTATAGCTGAGAAGAAATATTTGATACTCGTCATGAAGCTGTGTGCTTATAAAATAAGATTACTAAGTTAGAGTTTGCATTTACGGCAGTACTTTGGCATCACAAGCTTATGAGGTTTAATGAAGTTAGCAAATTTCTTCAAAAAGTTGAATTAGCTTAGCATACTGCAAGAAGTATGTTACTTTCGCTAACTGACTTTGTAAAAAACTTACGAAACAATTTTACGTGATTTGAGAATGAATCGAAAAAAATTGTTTATTGAAAAAAACTAAATAGTCTTTTTCAATAAACAATTTTTTTCGATTCATTCTCAAATCACGTAAAATTGTTTCGTAAGTTTTTCAGAATATTCTGATAAGAACAAAAGAAAAGTAATTAAAAAATTGAGCAACGAAGAAAACCAAGTTAATACTTTAAACATATCTGACACTTTAAAGTTGATACTTTAAACATATCTGACAAGTTTTGAGTGAATACATTTGGATTTCTGTCAAAGCTGTTAACTATTAGTAAGATGGAATTGCAATTTAGCGTAAAAAAAATTGTAGAAGTGTACTCAAAGAATTTAGAAGAGAGTTTCATTTTTGAAACAAAACAATTTATATCATTATTGAAGTTGCAACCTCCAGGTTTTTCTTCTCATAAAAAAGAAAAATCTGAAAACACATTGATTCCTCGTTTTTTAAATTTAATTGTTGAAACCGATATTATTGATGTATTTCCGAATATTTATATAGCATACTGTTTGTTTCTAACTATTCCCATTACAAATTGCAAGGCTGAGAGATCATTCTCTGTTTTTAAAAGAGTAAAGAACATGCATCGAATAACAATGCTCCATAAGTCAAAAATGAAATTAACAATATTCCATAAAAAAGAAATCAACAATGCTCAATAGTCGTTTAAGTAATATAGATTAACTATTGAATTAAATTGTTAGAAACTATGGATTTCAGCAATCTGATAAATGAGTTTGCGAAAAAAGAAAAGCAGAAAGAAATTAATTTTCTTAAGTCAATAAAATAAATATAAAATCTTAACTTAAATAAATATCAGTGATAGCTTTTTCAAGAAAGTCTTTATTTTACTCATTATCGTTATGCTCATGAAAAGGGGCCTTCTACTTTAAAATAGCTCCGGGTCCCGAAAAGTAATTTTATTCTATAATTTTATCTAGACGCATAAAAGCTAAATCTCAAACACTTATTGATAACATATTTATAAAACTCTATTCAACTGACCAAATTTCTGTCAATCTTAATATATCTGTCTCTGATCATAAGTACAATTTATCTGCATTCCTAAGCGAAACAATCACCCTTAAAAATTATATTTTCCAGCCAGTGTTTCAAATACTTTAAAAAAATTAATTAATAATACCAGAGTAACACGGATTCGTTAAATCAGAAAATTGCGTGACAAATCTTCTTGAGGCTTTAGATATAATAACAGCAGCAATAAATAGTGAAAAATTTGTTAATGTTGTCTTTTTGGATTTTTCTAAGGCTTTCGGTTCAGTTCCGCATTCCGGGATGAAATTCCGGGCTGATCTTGAAACTGCTCTTGAAATCGTATGGTATTATAGTTGGAAAATTGTTGCTACAGTGAAAGCTTTTTGAGCAAATTAAAAATAAAGAACTGTATTGGGAGTATTTGAATTAGAATGGGAATCAATTCGTTGCGGACTACAAGGACCAGTTTTCGGATCTTTACTTTTTATAATGTATGTAAATTAAACTAATTTTTTTATAATATATAAATTATACTAAAGCTGATGATTTAAAAATAATCGCAGTCATAGAAAAAATTAAACAAGTTACTCTCTACAGTTTGATCTTAACATCTTATTTAACTGGACAAAAAAATGGCAAATCAGTTTTAATCAAGAAAAATGTAAAATCATGCTTTTTGGTTGTGATAATCCAAAAATAAAATGTAGCTTAAAATTTAACGCTACAAAAACAGATATCAACATGAACTAGTAGTAACGTCATTGGAAAGAGACCTAGGTGTTTATGTTTCGGACATTTTAACATGGGAATACGCATTAAAAAAGTGGTAAGTAAGGCAAATCAAAAATTGGGTATATTAAAATGTGTAGTTCTCTATCCAGATGAAACATTAACGAAATTTTTTTTTTTTCTTTTGTTATTCACCTCCTCAAGGCGAGAAGGCCACTACAGACAAGGAGGCTACTTAATAGTGGTTATAACCCTGTCTCAACTCTACAACTCCAAAACACGAACCTTGACGAACAAAGCCGCTGCGCGGAGAAACAAGTTGAGCGTGGTACTACCAGGGACGTGGTGGGGATCAAACTCGGAACCTCTCGCTTATGAAGCGAGTGAAATTGTTATATATGTTATATATAATCGTTCGAAATATGCTTCTTAAATATGGAACCCATATTTTTTAAAAGATATAAATTTATAATTTTAAAGATATAAAGATATAAATTAATCAAAAATGTTCAATTAAAAACTACGAAAGCTGGTTAAAGAAAGGGCGCTAGTTACGTGCAAAGATTAAAGAAAATAGCCTTACAGAATCTACATAATAGAAGAGAAAACGACAATCCAAATGTATAAACTCATAAACAAAATCAAATAGAATCGTGTATTAGAAATATTGGGCAAGCTTACCAGAGGGCACAATCGTTGATTGAGAAAGCAGTTTGTTTGAAACTTTTTGCCGACACATCATTTCTTCACAAACCGCGTTGAAAATTGGAATCGTTTGGACAATGAAAATGTCAATAGCATACCAGTTATTGATTTTAAAAATAAACTTAAAAAAATTTGTGAAACAAATTTTTTTAAGTTTATTTTTACAATCAATAGATTTTAAAAATAAACTTACTGTATAAACTTAAATAGAACAAAACTAAAACATAAGATTAAAAAATAAAATAAAAAAATAAATCTAAATAAAACATACTGTAGATGTTAGATTTTAACAGCTGTTAAAATCTAACATCTACAGTAGTTAGATTCTTTCTTGAGACTCTCAAAAACACAGCTTCAATTAAATTAAATAAATATCTTTTAAACCGAAAAAAAAACAAAATTTCTTTTTCCTTTAGCTTTATCTCCCGTAGCATAATCTTTTTCTAACAACTCAAAATTAATTTTTATGTCTTTATGGATTATTTTTATATTCTAGTTGTAGTTCATTTTTTTCCCAGATATTTTATGAGATTTTTGCATTTTGGATTCTTTTTTATTTCCCAATCTACCACCATTCATTTATATTTTTGAATAGATTATAGAATTTTTTTTTTTTTCAATTCATACCAGGTCTCTGTAGTATCATTAACTTTGCAGCCTTTTCATTTATTTACAAACACTACTATAGAAACAATAGGCTTTCATCTATCATCATACGACTTTTATCTAACATCATCTGTTAAATAAGTTATCATTACTTCTTCCATCAACGAAAATTCAATCTTGAGTGACTCAACACTCATCAGCTATTTTTTATCATATAACTTTCCATTTTTTGTATTTGTCGCTTTTTTGCGGAAAGAAATTTTATTCATCTTGTTTTTTTCTCGAACGTCAGTGCATTAGAGTTCTTTCTCCTCCTTATGATTTCCAAACACGTACAATTTACAACTTTTTTAAAAACCTTTTCTTGCTATATAATTCTCTTGAATCAACAATTTAGTAAGTATTTTTTTTTATTATAATTAACTTTTATTTCGCTGATTAAAACAATATAACGATTTCATAAAATTATGTAAAAAATAAATATCATCGTAAACATAAAAGCCTCGGTAACAACGTTTTTAATTTTTTTCATTATATATATATATATATATATATATATATATATATATATATATATATATATATATATATATATATATATATATATATATATATATATATATATATATATATATATATATATATATATATATATATATACTGTTATAATCAGTCAGGGACTTAAAGAAGGTGAGGATGATGCGTTTATCATCACAACCTTTTCATAGAGCCCATTTAGCCACTCATTAAAAAAACACTTTAATTTTTAAAGTAAAATAAAAATTCAATAAAAAAAGGTCATACTTTTTTAGTGTAAAAAATTGAAAATAAAAAATATTAAAGCAAATAAGAAGAAAAAAAAAGAAGGAAAATTCAAAAATTTGAAAACAAATACTGTAGGCTATAATATATATGTCAGGAATTAACAAGATGCATTTTAGTTTGCGTTTAAACGATGAAATGCTTTTTAGATCTTTAAATTCTATTTTGGAAATAATTCCATATGGATGGACCACGGTTTGTAATTAGAAAGCAAGACTGCTGTAATTTAATTTTCCCTAGGTGATAGTTGTACCTGGTATTTGAACGCAGTTATTTTTTAGAAAATGATATCAAGAAAATATCTGAAAGACGCTTGGGAGTAGATTGTTTGTATATTTATACATAAAAATTAATATTGAACCATCATGCTTTTTATCACTGGGGCCGGGTTTACTAACCTATTTAAATAACTAATTGCTCTGCATGCATAGTTTTGCAGACTTTAAGCAATTTTTTTTTATGGGTGCTGACCCATACAATATTTGCGTACAAAAGCTGACTATATACAATACTAAAGTAAACCATATTACGTGATTTATTATCGAGAAAAGGTCTTTACTTAAACATAGCACCTATTACAGAGGACATCTTTGTTTCAAGAAGACCAATTTAGTTTCTCCATGACAAATTTTCATTAAAAAAGTACTCCTAAAAATTTTGTATATTTTTCACGTTTAATTTTATTTTAATTTATAAGCAGTTTAGGCATTTTAACGGAAGATTATTTGGTTGTTTTTTCTTTTTTAATGAAAAAGAGTAAAGCTAGTTTAAGTTTAACAATTGCTTTATTAAATTCAAGTTTAGTTATATTTTCATTATTTAAAATAGTGTTGGGTTTTTCTTCCAAAAAATTATCAAATATTTTTTTTAAAAGCGATTTTACAAAAAAAAATTAAGGTTAATCAAGAAACTTTTTCCAATACCAATAGGATAAGTAATAAAAACAAAGAAAAACGAACAGATGTTTAGAATTTCACAGATTTATTTTAAGAAGAAAAAGCTAATACACACATCATAGTCAACATTTTTTATCGTTTTTATCATTAAAGTATACCTAAAACAAAGCACGACACATAAGTAACCATAAATCTTCATTAAATACAAAAGTTTAACTAAATTTGTATTATAAATATATATACATATACATAGATATATCAATGTTAAAATGAATTAACATAAAATGATAGGAGGTATAAGATAAAGAAAAAACATTGTTGCTTTTGTGTAATCATAACTTATGTAGTGGTGATAATAAACTTTTCTATAGAATTGCGTTTATTATTACCGGCATTTCGAAAAGGCTCAGCACCAATACTTAGTTTATCCCGTCAGATAAACATCGCCATTTATGCTTTAAGCTGCAATTTGCGCCTGCTCCATACTGCAGTAAAAAAAGACCTCACTGCAAACAGCCAAAACCCTAATTTCATCCAATTTGTAAAGCACTAATATTTTTGAAGAAACAATATGGATAGTGGGAAATGTGATGTGAAAATGCGAAATGTGAATGATAGTGAGAGTGTGAAATGTGAATTCAATACCAAATACTATAAACAAAATTAAAATAATATATAAGTTATAAGTTAAGCATATAAAATAAAATATAAATAAAAATGTTAACAAAAATAACAAAAAACAAAAAAAAAAAAAAAAAAATGATAATATAAAATAATGAAAACTATTATATTCAAATAGAAAACCACAAAATACTAAACTCCACTATCAATGTAATAAATGTTGTTAGACAAAATTTTATTATAAACACAGCAAGTCGCTAAAATCGGTACTTAGTTGATAAATAAACCCTAGCCGATAACCCAGTGGACACAGACGTGAAAAAGACGTCGTTTAAACGTCTTATACACGTTTTAGACGTCTTTTGAACGTTTTGGACGTCTTTTGAACTTTCAAAAGACGTCTTTTTTAGGTCCGATGCCCACTCGGAAGTTATAGAAATATGTATAAGTTTAAAATAAAGTAACTTGCATATCGATATGCAGTTAAAAACGACATTAAAATACCAGAAAACTGGAAAAGGAATCAAACAGTTGACACTGAATGGTTTTATTTGTTTCTAAATCGTACAAAATTAACTATTCGTACGTCGGAAACTACCAACCAAAAATAAATTATGGCTATTGTTATTTATATTATGAGTAGAATAGACAGAATAAAAAAATGTTCAGACTTTTCTTTTTAACTTGTCCCATTTCACCTAAACACATGGGGTGACATGGCACAAATAGTATCACATTAAAAAACCAATGCCGTGAACTGCATTGCCCAATGAATTGTAATTCACTCATTAATTGTGTAATAATGGTTTCATTATTACATAATTAATGAGTTATGTAATAATGTAATTATGACAAATCATTGAGCTATAATTTTAACCCCAATTTTGTGGTGTTTGTGAAAGATATAAAGCAACACGCAAACAAAATTTTTTGTCTCATCTCACCCCACTCTCACTTACAAATGTTATCATTGGCCACAAAAAATATGTAAAGGGTACGGTACAAAACGAGCTGAGAAATGCTTTTATAGATCCTTTAAGCTTCTGAGCAAAAACAATTAAAAAAAAAAGGAAACGCAAAACTGCCAGAGTGCGTAACGATAGCAAAAATTTTTATTATATCAAGTTAAAACTCATTTAAACTTATAAAGATTTATCGTAAGCCACCATTATAATATTGTCACCTCTAACAAAAAGTTGATTAACATAGCGTTTCTTATAAATGAGACCAGATTTAGGATTATTTGGAATAAACGTGATAGGTTGGACAGACTTTAATAAACTTTCCGTTCTTGCTTTTTCTTTTAACTCAAGATTGTGTTGTGAACGTCTTTCCAGGAATCCTCCTTCTTTCATTAGTTGCTTGGTGTGAATCAATGATGGCTTCTTTTTAGGTAGAATAGACGTATTAAAATTTTCAGTGTTTTCATTTTTTATTGAAATGACGGTCTGATCATCTCGTTCATCGAGTTTCCTTTTTATTTGAGTAGTTTTTTCTCGATTCCGTTTCTGAAACACGTTTAAATCGGACTCCTTTTTAGAACTTATATCTTGTTGAAGTATTTTATTGCCGCCAATCAAACCTGCTAAACAGAGTATAAACATTTATAAATAAATATCAAATTTATGTTAAAAGAAAAGAATTATTAACAAATTTGTCATCTATTTAATAATAAAATAACTACCTATAAATGAAAAGGCTTTTCGAGAGCGTAGACATGTTTTTTTTTCCTTTTTTATTTTTGGTGTTTGAGATAACCTTATCTCAAACAAATAATTCAAACGTTTTGCAAAAACTATGCTAACTTGAGGACGAAAAAGTCTCTGGATGTTAGCATACCTACCTAATGTTAACTTCCCTACCTAATGCTAGCTTCCCTACCTAATGTTAACTTCCCTACCTAATGCTTGCTTCCCTACATAACGTTAGCATTCATACCTAATTCTAACTTCTTTACCTAATGTTAGCTTCTCTACCTAATGTTAGCTTCTCTACCTAATGTTAGCTTCTCTACCTAATGATAGCATCCCTACCTAATGTTAGCTTCCCTACCTAATGTTAACTTCCCAACCAAATGTTAGTTTACTGCAAACTTAGAAGCAGTAAGTAAATTTTTTTTTTGATTTTCGTAATCATATTACGAAAACCAAACTAAATTTATGCTCTCTCTTCTTAATATCCTCGACACATTATTAAGTGTTATTAAGAACTATATAGTGGAAGACCTATTAAAGACGTATTTTACGGCTTTTTGTAATTGCTTACCGTTTGATCGACGTCACGAAATTTTACTATTTAGAATTCTGGGATTAATAATCGGACAAACAAATCATTCGTATAAGGATATATATTCTATAAGGATATATAAGGAAATATATATTCGTATAATGCTCTGTAAAGTTCAATGCATTTCTTATAAAACTTATGACTGTGATATAAGTTTATATTGTTATTGGAGAAAAATTTGAACGAGGTTTTTTCTTTTGGAAAAGATGATCCTGAAGCATTTTTAAAAAATGACTTATTGAATCTAATGTCGACGAGATAAAATGATGGATTGAGTGTTGCGAACAAAGAAAGTGTAAAAAAATGTCGATTTAAATAAAACTAACTGCAAACCTTTCCTAAGAAAGGACGAAAATTTTTGATACCTGAAATATTAAAGACAATATTTTAACTTTGAAATTGAAAAAAAATAAATAAATAACTGGAATTGATTTTTCATGTGTACGTAAATAATAAGTGGATACTTATTCTTTACATAGACATGTTTACCATTTAATGAAAAATGACATAGCATTTAAAATGACATAGATTTAATTGGATATAAATGACATACCATTGGATTTGATTAGATATAAATAACAACAGCTTACCATTGGACATAACAGTAAATCAGTACAATCAACTTAATTTTAACTATTTTATGTTATTCAAATTTTATGTATGAAACTTTTGAAATTGTTATCGAGAATTAAAACATCAAAACTTAATAATTTTTAAGTGGATAAAAAAAAATTATTATCCGTGTTGTAAGTATGCTACAACTGTAAGACTTACTAATACTATACATATGAGCTAATGTGACAAAACCTTGTCGAAAACTTAAAAGAGTAATAAATACTCTTGGCGTAGCAGTTTTTTAGTGCTCAAAATAAATTGGTTAGGTTTCTTTCGTGTAATTTTTGGTTGTGGAATTCTAGTAACTTAAATTTAGAATCTACAAATTCCCCAAGAACATTACTTTGTAGGATATTTGCTCATCCTGTTTATCAAACTGTTAACAGTTTGATAAACACGAAGAGCAAAGATTTTACAAAGTACTGTTCTTGGGCAATTTGTATACCAGATTCTTTGATGGATCAATTTTTTTTTCGAGTTTTACAGTTGAATCCCGCTTTTACTAAGTCGGACGAATTTTCAATTCCCCTTGAACATTCTCTATCAACTTACTGTAAAATCATCCGCTTTAAGTCGTACCCTGGTTAAGTCGGACCATTCGCTAACTCGTACTGCTTTTTGAGGTCTCTTCAGCAAAAAACTTTGCTTAATTAGGACTTTTATTTTGAATTGCATATAAGTGCATATAAAAAAAAAAACTTCCAATATTTCAATAAAAATTTAAAATTTTAAACGCTCGAAAATAAAATACTTTTGCATCAAATACAATTAAACGCAGCAAAACATTTTCACGAAGATCTTTCGATTCAGTTAAGCTTCGATTAAAGTCTATTTGTTAATAACTATTACATTAAAAATTCAAAAATATCAATTAAAATTCAAAACTTAGATCGAAAATAAACTACCTTTGCGTCAACCGTAATTTAACAAACTAAACATTTTCACTGATACCTTCGACTCGGTACTTTGATCAACTTTAATTTACTAAAAATGCCGAAGATTGCTAAATGAAAGCTATCAAGTTGAACAGAAAAATACAAAATACTAAAAAAAACTTGAAAAAGGAGAATCATTTGTATGTATATCTAAGAAATATGGCCAAAGCAAACATTGTCTAGATGGTCAAAGCAAACATTGTCTGGATGGTCAAAGCAAACATTGTCTGGATGGTCAAAGGAAAAAAACACAATATGTTCAGAAGTCGAAAAAAATAAAACTTCTGCGAAAAAAGTGCGGAATCGTGTCTCCCTAAATGAGTATTTGGATAAAGCATGTTATACGACACCAAAACATTCGTGTCTGGAACCATTTTTAAAGTCAAAGCTTTGCATATTGCAAAATAACTTGGTTGACAACTTTCAGGCATCCGATGGATGGTTAGATAGATGGAAAAAAAAAGAAACAATGAATCATTTAAAACAATATCTATTTATAGTAATATTTTATCATTTTATTTCATTGATATTTACATTTTTTTCAGTCATTTGTCTAAAGAATAATAATAAGCATGGAACTCTCGTTTCGTCTTCTATTCGTTTCTATTCCGTCGCCCATAAACCAATAAATTATCAATCCAATTTTTTTGTTTTAATTTGGTTAAAGTCATCACCACGTTTTAGCATGAAAAGCAAATAAAGTCGTAAACCATAATAATATTTATGCTGCTAATAAAATTTGATTTTAAAGTTGCTTTTCTTATTTTTCATAGGGGAAAGTCAAGATGTTACTAATGATATGACCGCAAGGAATCAACTTTGCCGACAATATTGTTTAGTTATAACTCGCGTGATATATTCAATGCAGATGAGTTCGGTTTGTTTTATAAAGCACTTCCAAAAATTTTTGAAAGGTAAGAAATTTAGTGGAGGTAAGAATTGCAAGATTCGACTATTTGGGGTTGCTGCAGCTAACATGCGTGCAGAAAAACTTCCAATGTTTGTTATTGGGAAATCAAACAAACCCCGTTCCTTTAAAGCAATTAGAACCACTCCATATCGTTACCGTGCGCAAAAAAAGAGCTGGTTGACCTCTGAGGAGTGGGTTAAAGAAAATGACAAAAAGTTTGCATTAGTTGCAAAAGTTTGCCGTAAGGTAGCATTGATTATTGATAATTGCACCGCACATCCAAATATTAAAAATCTTAAATCGGTCACACTACAACTTTTCCTCCCAAACACAACTTCATGTTTGCAGCCGATGGATCAAGGAGTCAGTTGATTGTTGAAGTGTAAGTACCAAACTAATTTAATTAACAAGATCATAAATGCTATTAATAACGGAAAACAAATCCCTTTAATCTCCATACTTGATGCTATGAAAATGCTTGTTTATTCTTGGAATGAAGTTTCAGAAACGGGTCAGGGCAATAACATCCGTTTTTGCCATGTATAATAACATCCGTGAAACAACATCCCAAATTTCATTGATGTATAATAACATCCGTGCATTTACATCTGTAGATTTTTCGGATGTAACTACATCCGATTTTTTTTTTTTTTTTTAATGCATAATTTTAACCAGATGTAGTTACGCATCTGATTTTTTTCGGATGTAACTTCATCCGCCAAAAAAAAAATTATTATAATGCATTATTTTAACCAGATGTAGTTACACATCTGATTTTTTTCGGATGTAACTAAATCCGGGAAAAAAATAATTTAAAAAAGCATTATTTTAACCAGATGCAATTACACATCTGATTTTTTTCGGATGTAACTACGTCCGGAAATTTATTTTATTTTATTTTTTATTTTTAATAATGCATTATTTTAGGCGGATGTAGTTACATATCGGGAAAAACTTTTGGATGAAGTTACATCTTTTCAAAGATGTTATTAGACTTCAATGAAATATTGAATGTTGTTGCACAGATGTTAATTCAGTAAAGAAAAAAAACGGATAATCTTACACAAAAATGAACGGATGTTATTTCACTACTCCACAGATGTTGTTGGACAGATGTAGTAATCTTTTCCCTCAGAAACCACTATTATTAACTGCTTCCGCAAAGCAGGATTTAAGAAAGAAGTAGGAGTACCAGACAAAGTTTAAGAATACTTCCCTGCATTAAAAAATTCAACAAATACAGTTACAGCGTGGTGAAGATCTTGTTCCGGAAGATTTTACTAACGAAAATATGTTAACAATTGATGATGACGTTTCGGTTATAGGAAGAATGATGACAGATGAAGATATTGTTCAAAATATTATTGAGGTAGTTGAAGAAAAAATGCAGTTGAAAGTAGTTGAAGAAGAAACGGTGACTAAGCCAACGACTGAAGAAGTTCGTAAAGCAATTGACACCCTTGTTATTTATATCGATGTTTACTCAGAGTGGTAAAATTGGAAGAGTAGCTTTGAATGCTTCAAAGCTGTTTGAAAAACAATTGTGCGAGTCACTGAAACAAACATCAATTTCGGACTTTTTTTGTTTATAGTATATAATATATATACAAAAATATATATTTCACATAAGATTATATTGTTCTATATATATGTACATAATATTTATATATCGAAGAACATTCGATAAGTCTCGAAGTCTCAATAAGTCAGACATTTTCAAAAACTCCGACTTAACGAGAGCTTTGATTAATTCGGACATTCGATAAGTCGGACAATAAACATATATCCCTTCAGAGTCCGAATTAACGGGATTCTACTGTATAATCTAAATCGTTATAGAACTTTTTTAAAGCTTCGTTCCTTTTCGACGCTCTGTTGCTTTTATACATAACAGTTTTTAATCAAATACTTCTGTTTAATTTAGTATACATGACAAAAATGTTCAATTTTCTTTTTTTTGCATTAGGATTAGTTCACGTTGAAACTTTGATAATTTTGAATTTAATTTTCTACTTAAATAACACAAGATTTACACAGTTATGAAAAACTGTTGATTTAAGGATTGTCGAATACTTTTTTTGTGGCTTTGAAGTTTGGCAAAATGGCATTTTATACCCACCTTATGAGTATTTTTAGACCACGCTATGAGCGCCATGCATAGTTAAAATGGCCCCTTAATTTAAAAAACTTTGTTTATATGAAAAGTGTTATACTTTTATCTTAATTTTATTTCTTGTTTACTAAAGGGCTATTTAAATAATATCTAACATTGTAGGGTAAGGGAGGGAAAGTTTTTTGGGGTAAAGAATTAACTACAAAGGGAAAGAATTAACTACATTAACTAAGCGGAAAGAATTGACTACAGCGTGACGTGACGTACAGTTAGTTATCATAATTAGCTTATATTGCAACAAATAAAAATGTTCATTTAAAAATGATTTTTTGATCACATGTATTGTTCTTGGGATTCTTTCAATAATTAAAACTCGATACCGCAGTAATGAAAAAAACCGGAAAATTCTAACTAAAAATTTATTAACTCATTGAGACTCGTTATTAATTTGTTAGAGCGAATATTTTTATTACTATTATTTTTTGATAAATAAACTTTACGAAAAGACGAGTTGAACCATATAAAAAAAGTATTTTTATTTAGTTTAATATTACAAGTATTTTATTTAATTTTTTTTTTTGTCCATAATTAATTGTCCAATACGCAGATTTAATTACGGCCGTATATAAAACAGAAATAAAATACATACATTTTTTCTTTTATTTTTCAATTATTTTTTCGTATTGAATACGAGTTGGAATTTTTTTTAGCTACATTAGCAATGTTAAATTATATCGAAAAAACAACACTTATTTGTAAGTTTGTACACGCAAAAAAAAAGTTTTTCCGTTTGAGGTGATCCATAAAGTAGTTACGCCGAAAATTCTTGAAATTTGAACTCTAACTCCCTCTGCTGCCATGGGTTTTCATGTCCCCCTCCTTCTTTTTTTTAAAATTACTTTATTTAATACTTTTCGTAGATCCCTCCCTTCCGCTAATCCTCTTTGATTGCCAAGTTAGTATCTTCCATTATCTTACTCCATTTTCTACTTATACTTATACAAATCTCATATTCGTTCCTGTATGGAATACTATTTTCATATTTAAGATGGTTCTTTAAATGATGCTCTTTCTTTTCTAAAGCAGGTCCAAAAGCGTATTTTTAACGTAGTTGGATCTACTTTATCTGCCAAGCTTGAGTCTCTCAAAGGAGCATCTCTAGTTCCATCAACCAAAACTCATTTTAACTTGAATCTTCATTCAGCAAAGTCACATCCATTTACTTTATCTGTCTCTGCATGTTCTAAATACTTTAATTCGCCTAGTTTTTTTCCCCACACTTCAATCCTTTGAAACTCTCTCCCATCTTCATGTTTTCCTGACTCATACAACCTACAACTTTTCAAAGCTTGCTTTTTTAACTATTAACTTTTCTAATAACTCCCAACTTAATAGTATTTGCTTGCAGCCTTGTTGTGGTGAAATTATATATATATATATATATATATATATATATATATATATATATATATATATATATATATATATATATATATATATATATATATATATATATATATATATATATATATATATATATATATATATATATATAGCCGAAATCCTGTACATCCCTACTTGATATTAACAGTGGTCAACAATGTTTACCGTTCTCAATACCAAGTGACAACTATTTTCTGTTAAATTTCATTGTTATTATTAAAAATAGAAGGACACAATATTACATATCATATCATAACATAACAAAATAATTGATAAATTATTGAAACTTTCAATTTGAAAGTGAACTAAAATAACTTCAGTTTCAGTTACTTTTCTAAAATATCTTTGATTAGTTTTGAATTGCATTTTAGAAAATTATGCGAGCTACATTATGTGGCAGGAGTGAACTACGATGATCATTGAGGACCTCCCCAGCAATACTGAACATACGTTCTGATAATACACTTATCGGTGGGGCACCCAAATAAATGCGAGCTGCTATCGCCAGAGCTGGCAATTGCTTTATGTTATCACTCTTCCACTATAATGGATCAGCGTGTCTCTTTATTTCTGGTTCTGCCATATACTGGCTTAGCTGAGTGTCAATCCGTGTTGGTAATTGTTGTTCATGTGCCTCCAGCGGACGTAGTCAATTTTATCAATATATTGTCAGAGTAATGATGATGATGTAGAAGAATTACCCAGCCAGATTTGTTTTGCTGCAATTTCTTCAATTTTTTCAATCTGCTGCTTAGCATGCTCAGATTGACTTCCATCTTGCATCGATGTCTTCTGCACTATAACTTTATTGAATGTATATTTAACCAAATTTATGTCTTCATTTCAAACTCTATCGTGTTTCTTCACTTAAGAGTATCGTGTGTATTCCCTTCAGAATTTTTGGTTGAGTTGCTATTTAAAATTAGGCTTAACTAATTAAATTGTAAAAAAATGTAAATACAGATACCATTGCAAACAGGGAGTTCATAGAGTATAGAATTACAAAGAAAATTAATTTGAATAAATAAAATATTAAGTATACATTAAAACACGGGCAAAAAAAATGTAATAAATGTCTGACCAAAATTCAGAAATCCGATTAAAATTTTGCCGGATTTGCTAAATTTTTGCCTGAGCCGGATTTGTAAAAATGGCCGGATTTCGGCCGGAACCGAAATCTGGTACAGCCCTAACATGGGAGAAAACAAGCTTGAAATATTCAGTCAAGAATATTCCAATTCCATCTATCAAAGACTATAAAATACAATTTTTGAACAAAACCAAAACTTTGATTAAGAGAATGCAATGGAAGGCTTTTTTTATCTAAACAATAGTTCGCAAAGTAAGTACGATTTTAAATATAGTTCATAAGGGTTAAAAACATCGCATAGTCTAAAGCAAATCAACAAATTGTTAGCTTTCGAAAACGATTTATTAGAGGTAATAAAAAACATCAAGTTCCACAAAATAACCAACAGTTTTCAAAGTAGACTAAAAAGCGATATTTCCAACATCCGCAAATCTAACTTGAGTCATACCTATGCTGATAAAACTTTTAATCTGTATAATTTATCAAAACTACTTGTTAACAAACGCTATTACCTCTACCTACAAACAAGCTAATTTAAAAATAAAAGATCAAATAAACAAAGAAAGTAAAAAACTTTTAGAGAATCATGCTATTTTTAACAAAGTTGACATTAATGCATCTTCTAACTGCGTCATAACGTTAAAAGACCATAAAACTAATTTTATAAACAATCCAACAGTTAGATTAATAAATCCGGCAAAAAATAAAATTGGTAGAATTAGTAAAGACATTCTCTCAAAATTAAATTCCGAACTAAAAAGTACATTGCAAAAAAAGTACAATCAGTGGAAAAACACTCAAGATGTTATCAATTGGTTTAAAAATATAAAAGATAAACACCTTTATAAATTCCTCATTTTTGATATTAACGATTTCTACCCTTCAGTTAGTGAAAAACTCCTTAACAACTCTATCAGTTTTGCGAAAAAACATGTCACTATAAGCACAGAAAATAAGTCAATTATTATTCATGCAAGGAAATCTTTACTGTTTAATAATGATCAGGTTTGGATGAAAAAGTCAGGAGGTTTATTTGACGTTGCAATGGGTTCGTTTGATGGTGTGGAGATATATAAGTTTGTGGGAATATTCATTCTTTTTCAAATTTCAAATTTTTATAACAAACATAACTTTGGCTTTTATCGCGACGACGGATTAGCAGTTTTTAAAAATGCTACTGGTAAAAATTAAAAATATATATCACGCACTTATTCAAATGTAACAATCTTAACATATCTATACAGTGCAACCTCAAAATTGTGAACTACATTGACGTAACTCTTAACCTCTGCGACCAGTCTTATCAACCATACAGCAAACCTGATAATACTTTAAACTACATACATGCTCAATCTAACTACCCTCCTAGTAAATTAAAACAACTATCTAAAAATGTTGAACTGAGATTGTCTGGAAATCCTAGTAGCAAAGAAGTGTTTAATAAATCTGTATCTGTTTATAATGAAACACTACGAAACTCGGTTATAAACATAATTTATCTTACCAAACAAAATTGAAACAACAACAAAAGAAAAACCATACATACAAAATAATATTGTACAACCCTCCTTTTAGCATAAATGTCACCACAATATAGGAAAATGCTTTTTAAACTTGATTGCCAAATATTTTCTAATTAATAACAAACTACATAAAATTTTCAACAGGAACACTGTAAAAATCAGTTACAGTTGCATGCCAAACATGAAATCAGTAATAAATTTACACAACAAGCACATACTAAACAAAAATCCAATCATTAATAAAGATAACTGCAACTGTCTTAATAAAAACAGTTGTCCTTTAATCAATAATTGCTTGACCGCCAACATTTATACCAAGCAACCATCACTTTGGATAACCCTTCAATAAAAAAAGTATACATTAGTATTAGCGAAACACCTTTTAAACTGAGATATGCTAACCATTTGAAATCATTTAATATCCCAAAGTATAGAAACGATACAGAGCTGTCAAAGGAGGTTTGGAACTTAAAAGATATTAACAAAAATCCTGTGGCTTGGAAAATAATTAGAAGATGTGAAGTATAATATAACCTGACAAGAAAATCGTGCAAATTATGAATTAATGAAAAATATGAAATTATTTCAAACAATGACAACAGTTTATTAAATAAGAAAACTGAAATTATATCGAAATGTCGGCATAGAAATAAATTCCTTCTTTGTCCATTCGACACAGGGTAAAGGTAGACTTCATCTAATCGATTTTTTGACGTCAGATCTCATTGCATTGCGTAATTTGTATTTTTAACGTTTTTTTAATTTCTTGATTTAAAAATATATGGCATGAAACTCTGAGTACCAACAAAAAGTTGTATTTTTTTCATTTTAATACTAAATAATTGCATATATATATATATATATATATATATATATATATATATATATATATATATATATATATATATATATATATATATATATATATTATTTTAAAACATCAAAAATACGATTTCTCTCAACACTTATAATTTTTTTATTATTATAGAAATTTTCGCTGGATTTTAGATACCAGCTTCTTCAGCTTGTTAAATGTTACAGTAATTAATAAAATCGTTATAGTAATTAATAAAATCGTTATAACGATTTTATTAATTACTGTAACATTTAACAAGCTGAAGAAGCTGGTATCTAAAATCCAGCGAAAATTTCTATAATAATAAAAAAATTATAAGTGTTGAGAGAAATCGTATTTTTGATGTTTTAAAATAATATATAAATATACTCTCACACAAGATGTTATCCTTTAAATCATATATATATATATATATATATATATATATATATATATATATATATATATATATATATATATATATATATATATATATATATATATATATATATATATATATATATATATATATATATATATATAAATAAACCCAAATATATATATAAGCCCAAATAATTTAAGTAATTATTTTTAAAAATAAGTAATAAATATTTAAAGTAAATATTTAAATAAGCACCTTAAAAATGATAAACAATCTCATATATTTAAACACTAAAATTTACCTGTTAATTGTGAAAATTTGGCTAACTGTGATTCTTTTGAGATTTTGGATAATGCCCCAACCAAACAAAAATTAAAGATAAAAGAAGCCCTTCAATTTAAATACGAAAGTTATTTTTTTGAAAGTTAGTTATTTTGATTGGTTATTTACCGAGTTATTTTCTAATAAATATATTGGTTCATTATGTAAATTTTTGTCCGTTATTATTTCTCTGCAAAGATTTCTTAATATTTATTTCAGAGTTTTATTATTGTAAAATATTCTTTTGAAAATGTAAATAAAATTTTACAAAAGATGTCAAGAATAAAAAACATCGTGTTATTTTTAAAAATAATTACTTATTTTATGCTATTACGACGATCATATATATATATATATATATATATATATATATATATATATATATATATATATATATATATATATATATATATATATATATATATATATATATATATATATATATATATATATATATATATATAAATCCAATATATATTGTCCAATAGTTCCTTGAGCCTAACTATAAAGTTTTCTTATAAAATATAAAAAAATATAACTACTATCATAAACCACAAAAATAAAACTTTTTTTAGTGATTTTAAATTAATAAAATATAAAAAACATCGTAGCTTGATGCTTTTGTACAATTAATTACTTGCAGAATTTTATTTTGCCTGTGCATTTTTAATTCTATTATAAGTTTTAAATGAATTATTTAAACTGTCACTGTGAAGATAAAAATAATTTTTAAATGATTTTTGTTGATTTTATATATGGGTTTTTTGTAAAAGAAGCAAGCTGTTCAAATTAAAAAATCAAAGTTTTTCAACTTCGGAAACCGGTTGCCTTGATTGGAACAAAATAGTGCCCTGGCAAAACCGAAATTATTTCCAATAACAGCGCAATCAATTAAATCAAATTATGGTTAAATGTATAGTAGGGTTGTCTGCTTGTATTAATGAAATCGTAAATGTTTAAATAGCTAAACCATCTTTGGTTAAAAAATATTTATTCCTTAGGTGTTTCATATGGGCAACTCTATCAACTTAATGTTTAAAAATCAACTTAATGTTTAAAAAAAAAAACAACAAAAAAAAACCGCAGTATAAAAGAAAAAAATCTCACTTTGTTCTTCCTTGAGTAAAAAATCTGATAAATTTTTTGGGCTAAGAAGATCTTTTTCTGTATCGGATTTTATTTCGATTTTATTTGTTGGAGGTAAAGGAGAGTCAGAAAATATGAAATTGTCTGTATTATATTTAGAAGTGTCTTCAGAAGATGATTTCCTGTATTTAAAAAACTTTTTATTGCTATCTTCAATTTTTGATTTTTCTTTCAAACTTTGATGACAGACATTTTCACAGCTGGATATTTTGTCTAACTTTTGAGAACTTTTTAGCTTGCTGTCAGATTTTTCAGAACTACTTTTTTTCCCGTTTGATTTATTTTCCGATGATTTAAAACTGCTACATTCACCTTTTGATTTATTGTCAAATTTTTTAGAACTACTGCATTCATCTTTTGATATGTTTTTTAACTTTTCATAACTATTACGTTCACCTTTTGATTTGTTTTCCAACTTTTCACAACTACTACATTTATCTTTTGATTTTTTCCCCGACTTTTCACAACTACTATGTTCACCTTTCGATTTGTTTTTCATTTTTTCACAACTGCTACGTTCATCTTTTGATTTGTTTTTCAACTTTTCACAACTGCTACGTTCATCTTTTGATTTGTTTTTCAACTTTTCACAACTGCTACGTTCATCTTTTGATTTGTTTTCCAACTTTTCATAACTACTGCATTCATCTTTTGATTTGTTTTCCGACTTTTCACAACTACTACGTTCACCTTTTGATTTGTTTCTCAACTTTTCACAACTGCTACCTTCACCCTTTGACTTGTTTTCCAGCTTTTCACAACTGCCACGTTCATCTTTTGATTTGTTTTCTAACTTTTCACAATTACTATATTCATCTTTTGATTTGTTTTCCAACCTTTCACAACTCCCACGTTCACCTTTTGATTTGTTTTCGAACTTTTCACAACTACTACATTCATCTTTAGATTTGTTTTCCAACTTTTCACAACTGCCACGTTCATCTTTTGATTTGTTTTTCAACTTTTCACAACTACTACTTTCATCTTTAGATTTGTTTTTCGACTTTTCACAGCTGCTACGTTCACCTCTTGATATTCTTAATTTTTCTTGAAAAATTTTTTCCTGATTTTTATTCAACTTTTCATAACTGCTGCTTTCGCAACTTGAATTTCTTACAGATTTCTTTAAAACACTGCTTTCACAATTTGAATTTGTTTCTGAATTTTTATAATCGCTTCTTTCGCAACTTGAATATCTTTTTGATTTTTTTAAACAATCAGTTTTCCGACTTGATTTATTATCTAATTTTTCATAACTGCCCTCTTTGCAACTTGATTTTCTATCAGATCCTCCATCTCTGCTAGTTTCGTCCCTCGATTTTTTATCCAATTTTTCATAATCCCGTCGTTCGCAACTCGATTTTCTGTCTGATTTTTTGTTACTACTTTGTTCACAACTCAATTTTCTATCTAATTTTTTATGACTACTTTGGTCGCAACTTGACTTTCTATCTGATTTTTCATAACTACTTCGTTCGCAACTTAATTTTCTATCCAATTTTTTATGACTACTTTGTTCACAACTCGATTTTTTATCAGATTTTTCATAACTACTTCGTTCGCTTCTCGATTTTCTATCCAATTTTTCATAACTACTTCGTTCACAACTCGATTTTCTATCTGATCTTTCATAACTATTTCGTTCGCCTCTCGATTTTCTATCCAATTTTTCATAATTTCTTCGTTCACAACTTGATTTTCTATCAGATATTTCGTTACTACTTCGTTCGCAACTTGATTTTCTATGCAATTTTTTATGACTACTTTGTTCGTAACTTGATTTTCTATCAGATTTTTCATAACTACTTCGTTCGCTTTTCGATTTTCTATCCAATTTTTCATAACTACTTCGTTCACAACTTGATTTTCTTTCAGTTTTTTTAAAACTATTACTTTCGTTTTTTAACTTTTTATCAGTTTTTTTTCCATTACCACTTTCGTTTTCTAACTTTTTATTAGTCTTTTTTTCATTATCACTTTTAAATTCTTCATAACTTATACTTTTACAAATTAACTTTTCATCATTATTTTCAAATGTACCTACACTTTTTAATCTTCTGTCGGTGCTACTCATTTCGTTTTTCGATTTCCTATCACATTCTCTATGAGAGCTTAATTCTTTTGTCTGCTGTTTGCTTAATATTCGATTTTTATCTCTAGAACAATTATGATATTCCGAATCGCAAGATTTATCACAAGAAAACATTTCTAATAAATTGTCACAAGATGATATCTCTGAAGAGTTATCACAAAGTAATTTTTCAGATGATTTATCACAAGTTGACTTTTCTGATTTTGTCCCATTGGTCACTACTTTACAATATATTTTTTCACTGTCATCCAGATTTTTTATAAAAGGAAATTTTTCTGCACTTGATAAATTCTTGAGAGAGGAACTTTTGTCACTAACAAAAACATTTTCATTACTATATTCAGAATCAAAATTTTCTCCATAATCCACATCTCTATTATTAGACAGATCTCTACTATACCTGACAGAACACTTTTTTATTTCGGATACACTGGTTATAACATTCTTTAAACTTTCTTTTAATGTTTGATCTTCTTGATAATTTTGTGTTATATTCTTCTTTTTCTTTCGACTCTCTCCAATACTTTTATCCTTTTCTTCATTATCTTTTTTTAACTCAATTTTATTCAAATCAACACCTTCGCCTTCGCTGTCTGTTAACTCTCCGTCCTCTTTAGTTTCTTCAAATTCACAAACTAGTGACTTGCACTTCAATGAGCCGATAGAAGATATAAGAGGCTTGGTCCGAAAAACATTCTTTTTTATATGTAAGATAAATGACTCGTCTTTTTCCATGCATGCAGGCTTGATGCTACAGTTTGATGTTAAATTTGCTGAAAAAGCTGAATTTCGTTCGTTTTCATTACATTCTAGAATTTCATCGATTTTATTTTTGTCAAATGATATGTTTATTGATGATTTTATTTCTAGCTTGTTTTTTTGTTTATCTAATTCACCGATTAATTCATTTTGTTTAATATTCAAATTTGCATTTTCTATTACACTGCCAGGCTGAAACTTTAACTCATCATCATCAATAGAATAAATCACATTAGAGTCATGTTTTAATCTGGTATCATTACAAACTTTATTGCAAGTCATACTATAATTGTTCTCGTAAAAATGATTTTGACACACTTTTTCAAGTAAAAACTCGATCAAATCTTTCACAATTTCAGTGTTTTTATTATGAGTTCTATCTATATTTGTTTCATCGTTTGTATGGAGATAATTATACTGAACCTGAACTTTTAGTTCATCGTTTTTATGGAGATAATTATATTGATCCTGAACTTTTGTTTCATCATTTTTATGGAGATAATTATACTGATCCTGAACTTTTAGTTCATCGTTTTTATGGAGATAATTATATTGATCCTGAACTTTTGTTTCATCGTTTTTATGGAGATAATTATACTGATCCTGACCTTTTGTTTCATCGTTTGTATGGGGATAACTATATTGATCCTGACCTTTTTGTGAGTAGTCTGTTAAATCAGACTGATGCGTTTCCATTTTCAAATTATCATCGAAAAAGCAATGACTAGAAACAATTGTTTGTGTGGACGGCGGTATATTTTGAATATCGTTATTTAAATGCATTTCTGGCAAAGTTACAAAATCCAGGGGTTTTTCTTTATCTGATAATGTGAAAGTTATTTCGTGATTTAAAGAGTCTGTTAAGCGATGAGTGGGTTCCTTATTTAAAGTTAAATTGGAACTTTTTTCCTTCTTCAAAGACTCTGGCAAGTTTAAACCTATTGCGTCATTTAAAAAATTTGGTAATTTGAAATTTATTTTTTCTTCTAAAGAGTCTGGTAAACAACTTATTTTTCCAGTTTCGTCATCTAATGAGTGTGGGTTTTCTAGATTATCAACCTCAAACCAAGGAGTAATTTTAGTAAAGGAAGAAACTATTTTATTTTCGAACTGATTGCGTAAATCATAAGTTTTTAATTTTTTTTTATGTAATTGTTTTCCTATTGAATAAAAAATAAACCTGCAATTATTATACTTTGTATCCTGAAATGACCTAGTGAGTGAATTTGAGCAAGCTGCAAAGTCCTTTTTACGTGAGCTAGACAAAACACATGCATTGCTTGATTTTTTTGTTGTTTTTACTTGGTCAATAATGGATTCAGTTTGAAGAGTGCCACTTTGAATAAAATCAATTTTTACAGGGAGTTTGTCATCAGACTTTATAGATGATAATAACAAACTTTCATTTGATTTATTCTTTAATACTATACTGGGTTCCTTTTGAATCAGCATACTATTAACAACCAGATTAGACGCTTCTGAACCAAACAAATCCTGATCATGAACATATCTTCGGCTACTGAATGCTAAAATGCAATATATTTTTAATTTAAATAAAAAAAAAAAAAAATTATAATTATAATGCAAACATCTTAAAAATTATTTTTAAATGATTGCAATTCTTACGGGTTAACAAATGAAATGTATAAACCAGGGGTGTGGAGTCGTAAAAAAAAAAGTACCAACTCCGACTCCAATCGTTGAAATTTTCATAGTCCGACTTCAACTCCGACTCCAACTCCGAAGAAAAATTTTTGAAAAATTCTTTGAATTTTTTAAAAAATATTACGCGATAATTAAAAATTTTTTTTTTGCCAAATATATAAAAAATTCTTTGAAGGTTAAATATTTTTTAATTGCATGTGCAATACCGATAAGCTTTACTATTGGATTTTGTTTAGCGACTCCGACTCCGCTGAAAATGTCGCAACTCCGACTCCACGACTCTGACTCCACAGCCCTGGTATAAACTTAATTCTTACGGATTAACAAATGAAATATGATAAACCTAATTCTTACGGGTTATGCTGTTGACTTTCCATAAAATCTCAGTAACCTCATTTTGGTTGTCATCACTATCAATTACAGTGTCAACAATTTCAAAACTGGCAGTTTTACTAGATTTTTTTTTTTCATCAGACATATTCAGACAATTCATATTCTTCCGTTCAGCTAGACACATTTTGTCTGACGATTTTTTAAACTTTAATTGGAAATCTGATTTTGAAATAGATAAAGAGCAATCACTTCTATTTTTATTTACTAACAAAGGAGTCGGATTGCTAATAATGTTATTCATTTTTGGATCGCTGACAAAGACTTTAGTTACCGTTGGACTAACTTCAATATTTTCAACCCTTTTAATTCTAGGATCTAAAGGGCGAACTTTATTTGGTTGAACAACTTCAAGATTTTGTGGTTTGAATAGACAACTGCTTTCTGTTGCTGTTTTTATTTTAGCATGATCTAATTCAATGTTACTTCCTTCTTGCATTGGTTTTTCATTAAACACTGTATTGGTCTTACAACAATCATCAGTTTTAATGTTTAAATTTAAGTCTTTGTCGTATTCTGATTTGATATTTTCTGTAAAACTTTGGTATGATAAACTTTCAAAAGCATTTAGTTCAGGAGGAGCAACATAATGAAAACCAGCAAAATGAGATGATGTAGCAGCAATATAATGAGAAACAGGAGAAATGACGTCAGGAACATGTTTATGAGAAGAAAATGAAATTTTATCTGAATTTCCAGAAAGTAACGAGAAAGATGCAGAATAATCAGAAGATATTTCAATAGGACGTTTGACTAATTTACTTGTTGAATCGTCCGAAAAATTATTTTTTAATTTACTATTTGAAACATCATAAAAACTCTTTCTTTCAGAGTTATTTAAAGTAGAATGTGCTATTTCTGTATTTCTAGGTAGCTCAGCTCTTGTTTTCAACAATTCTAACATTGAGTTAACTAAACTATAGCTCGAGTCAGAAACGCTCTCTTCAATAACAGGAGATTGACAAGGATTTTCCATTTCTTTTTTAGGGACAGACTGTAAAATAGACCATAAAGTAGGGGAAAAATCTTTTAATGATAAACATGGAGTCCCATTATTGGCAGCTTCATTTTTTTCAGATAAATTACTTGAAACATTAGTCTCCTCCTTTTCACTATACTTTTGTTTTGAAACCTCCATAACAGTATCATTTAAATACGAAATGTCCTTAGGTTTAGTACTAACAACTGAGTCGCTCCTAGAGCTTTTAAGTTTTTCTGTTAAAGCTTTGAAAAATATGGTTGTCGATGATAAGCTTTGATTAGAAACATTTTCAGCAGATTTCTTTTCAAAATTAAGTGCAGATGTGTAATTGCATGTAGAAGTAACAGTTTTACATTCGTCTTTTTTTTTCTTTTTATTTCGGACTGGTTGACCAACCATCCATGTTTCAATTGTATATGTTTCGCAAACATCAATCATAGCCTGGATATTTTAAACATAAACAATTCTTAAATATTGTAAAACAAAATATTTATAATCGAAATTTGTTTTCATCAAAATAAATTAAAATTAATTCTCGATAAGAAAATTGACTGTTTTATAAAGAAATTAAATTACTATAAAAAGAAAAATAATTACTAAATTCATATGAAAATCAAATGCTATAAGATACCCAGAAACAACACCACGTAAACCATTGTAACGTCTTATCCACACTTTAATTTTATGACCTTCTTTAACACTGTCATACAAAACCCGCATTGGACCAGATTTAGTTGCTGAAAAATAAAAATATAAATTTTTAATGGTAATTACTTAATTATTCTATTTATTATTTAGCTATTATTTTAAGACTTTAAAAATAGAAAACTTTTTGAGCAGATTGAGTAAACATGTCAAAAAGTATACTATACATAACTATGCATTGCATAACTATAATAGTTTGAATAGAATGCACGATGCAACTATAGAATTATACATTCTAGTTTAAGTGAATTTGTTGTACTTTTTGTAAACAATAACTTGTTTTAAGTGTATTTGAAGGTGGACTAAAGATAAAATAAGAAAAAAAAAAAAAAAAAAAGAGATTGTGTAATGGATTTCAGTAATATAATAGCATGAGTTGGTCATAAAATTTATTTAATAGACATAATTGAATTAGAAGCAGTAGTTGAAGAACCATTAAGAGGAAGTGTGATTAAGTTTTAAGAATTGACTTTCAACAGGAAACAATGCATTATAAGCATGTAGTTTCAACATAATATAAAAATATTGGAAAATTTTAGATATCTTCAGAAATTTTAAAAGACATCATTAAAGAGTTTGAAATATAATCAAATTAAAACTTCTATTATGGATGTAACTCTTTATTTGAAATTAACTTTCATACAATATTTCAAGGGATTATTGATACCCTCATTGTCAAGTATATAAATATATAATATACTTAGATATTTATATACTTGACAATGAGGGTATCAATAATCCCTTGAAATATTGTATGAAAATTAATTTCAAATAAAGAGTTACATCCATAATAGAAGTTTTAATTTGATTAGATATCTTCAGAGTGTTATGAACACAGTGAAACATAGTAACAATATTCTAAACTATATATAATATAGTCTAAAAAATGTTTTCCCTGATTTCTTGTAGATTCTTGATGAAGGAATTTGATTGCTATATAAAATGATCATTGAAGAATTATTAAATATAATTGTTGAATCTATTGTTAAAGAAAACTTTTATATCTATATATTTTATTGCATCCTCTTTTCTTCCATTTATATATTAACAAACAAATTTTTTATTAAGAAAATATAGCAAGTTTCTAAATCATTTTCAGTATTCATTTATTTCTATATCAATTTTATTTATAGATCAGCAGTACCCAACATTTTTGATAAAGAGGCTCATTTCTCAATCACAACATAATGTTGCTGTTAAGAAAAATTTTTAAAACTTGCATATGAAAAAAGTTAAGCACAACTGTTACAGATAAATTTCAAATTTCAAAATTTTAAAACAAAATTTTTTTTGTATTTACAATTTGATTCCATCTTTTCCAGAACTGTTTTCTTTTTAGGTGTTTTTAACTTAGTATCTATTAACATGTCAACTGTCTTCTTTGTAATTTTTTCAAATGCTGCTTTACGACGTTCCAACTTTGAAATTGTTCTACTTTTCACCTCTTTTTCTATGGATATCATCGCCTTTTGTTGCTCAATTATGACATCAGATGACAAAGGTTCAGATAGTTTTACAGGAGGATCCAATGTAAAAGAAACAGATTTAGGATCTACAGATGATTTCTAAAAAAAGAAATGACGATTTTAAAACAGTAAAAAATTATATTGTAACAAAAAAACTATTTTTACACATAGAATAAAGAAAACATAAATTTCAAACTTCTTTTTAAATTTAAAAATCTAATCTTCTTTTACTAATACCACCCGTTTATTATTCTCTATACATATTTAATATATTTGTTTATCTACAGGAACTTACTAAGTCTTCTGCTGAACTTTGACAGAAGAATTTATAAACTGAAACTATATGAGTCAGGAAAACATTAAAATGAGAGTGAATTCTGAACTGATTTTTGAGGAAAAAACTAGATAAAAAATTTTTTTGAGCATGAAGGAACATTTAAAATATTAGATGATATTTTTAAAAAATTAAAAAAGGTTCTTAAAAAAAAGAAAGAAGCTCTGAAAATTTTTTTCAGCTAATCGTTATCGTTATTTATAAAAGATAATGTGGTCGATGAGTCATTTACCCTTTATCTTCTACGATTAACTCTTACATCCATTCTTTCTTGGAAAACATATATCAAATCGATTGCAAAATTAGCATCTCCTAAGGTTGCATCTCATTATCGTGCTCACCACTTTCTTACTCCTGATTCTATTCTTTATCTCTATAAATCTCAAATCTGTCTTTGTATGGAATACTGTTGCCAATTTTTCAATGATGCTTTTTCTCTTTTAGAAAAGTTGCAAAAATGCATTGTAAACATAGTTGGACCTGCTCTTGCAGCCATTTCACATAGTTGTAATGTTGCTTCTCTTTCTTTTTTTTTTAAATCTTATAATAGGGAATGTTCTAAAGAGCTAGTACCTCTTGTGCTATGTACTAAAATTCAGTTGCTAGCGACCTTGTTGAAAGTAAAGATGTTGAAGAAAAAAAAGGAAGTATCTCCGAAAAGTTTAACAATAAATTTTGCATTTGACTTTCACTTATATTGTGTGTGCCATAGGTGTGGTGGCCTTATACAAAATATGAAAAAATTGTGCATGGGCTGTTTATGTTTTGGCTTTCTTGGGCCCTTTGGCAAAGAAAAATGTTGTATCTAATTTTTTAAGTATATTGTCTGCATTGGTTTTAAGCTTAGAGCTGACTTTATCAAACTGAATGAGGGATAGTTAAGAGCAAGTTAACATATATGTGTTAGTGTTCAAACTATTACAAAGTAATATTAATTTAGCAATATATTATTATTTACATATAAAACATACATTGTAATAAATGTATATTACATTATATATAAAGTTACAACCCAGCTCAATTATTATCCTTGGACAGTTATTTGCTTTTTAAAATCATTTAAAGAAAATTATTAGTCAACCTCAAATGATAATATTATAGTTTTCTTTTGTCAATATTAAAATACTTTTCTTTCGTTAATAAGAATCATGTGTGATATATATATATATATATATATATATATGTGTGTGTGTGTGTGTGTGTGTGTGTGTGTGTGTGTGTGTGTGTGTGTGTGTGTGTGTGTGTGTGTGTGTGTGTGTGAGTGTGTGTGTGTGTGTGTGTGTGTGTGTGTGTGTGTGTGTGTGTGTGTGTGTGTGTGTGTGTGTGTGTGATATATACATATATATACATATATATATACATATATATATATATATATATATATATACATATATATATATATATATATATATATATATATATATATATATATATATATATATATATATATATATATATATATATATATATATATATAAATATGAAGAGTCCAGGGGAAAAAACGACAGTCACATTTTTATTTTTTTGAAAATATTGTGTTTGTATTATAAAAAGTCTTTTAAATTATAACTTGAATGATAATTCAAGAAAAAAAACAAATGCTAACTTTTGAAAAATTAAAATGAAAAATCCAGGTACAATTGAAAAAAAGGCAAAGTCCAATGTTTACAATGAAAAAAAAGGCCATGTCCATATGGTCTTGAAATATCTGGCTTCATGTGATCTTGATATCTAATGATTTTCTTTAAGCGTTAAAAATATTTAATAAAGATGGCTGATTGTGATGAACTTGTTAAAGCTACGAGTAAAGCAAAAAAAAGAAAGTTTAAGGGAAGGTTGTCACAATTACAGAAAAAACAGAAACTTTCTGCTCATAAAACAGGCCCCAACTGTAATTGCATCAGATTTAAATATTTTGAAGTTATAAATGATGAAAACAGAGCTTTTTTTTATTGAAATCATTCACTTCAATTGCAAGAAAAGAAATGCAAGATTCTTTTCTTGCTGGACTTATAACGGTAACCAGCATAAAAAGAAGAAGACCTCAATTTGTTCGAGTGTGTTTCAAAGCCTTTATTTCTATATTTAGTATTAAAAAAGGTAAAGTGGAAACAAAAAGAAGTATTTCAACTACAGGTGCAGTGTTTTAGTATATAGCAATTTTATATAGAAACATAATTATTTTAATAGCTCGAAAAGGCAACATTGTGTGAAAAATGTTATTTTTAGAATAAAATTTACATTGATTTTACAACAAATGAAACTTAACAATATCATTTTAGGTGAACCACCAAAAGATATAAGGAAAACATTGTACTAGGCCGCATAAGATTACAGATGATGTGCGTGAAAAAATAATAACCCATATTTCATCATTCAGGGGAAGGCAGTCTCGCTATTCTCAAGAGAAAACTAGACGCATTTATTTACCTGAGGAACTGAATATAAATAAAATGTACAACATGTTTATGATTCTTCACCTGAATGTAAAGATTTGTTATGAGTCATACAGAACAGTATTTAAAATAATGAGTTTAATATTGCTTTTGGTTATCTTCGAACAGACACATGTTCTATGTGTGACGAACTAAAAATTAGAATTGATATTTGTTCTAAAGATATCTTAGCTAATCCTGAAGCACAAGATTTGAAGATTAAATTTAAAAAGTTGTAATTTGAAAGAGATTTTCACCAAAAAAAGGCTGAAACTTTTTATTTAAGAAAAAGTGAAGCTATACTGAAAGCGTTGAGAGAGCAAAACTTTGAAACCATTACATTTGACTATCAAAAAAATTTAAATGTGCGAAATAACTCTAGCAATGATTTTTCTTATAAAAGAAAACTTTTTTTTCTTTCAACATTCATTTGTTAGCAAATAAAGATGTTTTTATCTATAGTTATGACGAAATTTTCAGATTTAGTGACATCAATACTGCATATTTTTTTTATTCATCATTTAAGTCCATTAGTCAAAAATATAAATTTATTCTGTGATTCTTGTGCCGGCCAAAATAAAAATTATACAGTCTTTAGGTTTTTGGATTTTATGATTCACAACAAAAAAAGATTTGACTCCATTAAAGTTACCTTTCCTGAAAGGGGGCATTCCTACATGGAGTGTGACAAAGATATGGGTCTCATTAACTGCAAATCTCAAGTTAATATACTTTCTAATTGGGTTAAAATATTTAAAGATGCTCACAAAAATCCGACTCCATTTCATGTACTTGAACCAAACCAGGACATGTTCAAAAATATGACTCATTTTTTAAATCCTCTCTACAAAGCTGCATGTCCTGTAGCTACAAGACCTCTTCGAGAAGTGCTTTTTTCTATTAATTCTCCTGAAATAATGTCTGATAGAGAATGTTGGAATAGTGAATATTTAAATATATCCATTAATCGAAATGTAAGAAGAAAAAGAAAACTGACAATATTAGAAAACCTTTTAAACTTGTATACTGAGAGACTGTGTATATCAATAGCTAAATTTAAAGATCTTCAGGTACTTAAAAAATTTACAAACAAAACCCTGATTTTTTTGATTCACTGCCATATGATGACAACAAAAATGAAGATGATGAATTTATATAAATATATTTTTTGTTTGTAAAATTTTTTTGTTTGAAAAAAAATCTTGTTTTGTTATTTGTTTTGAAAGTGTTTTGAAAATTAAGTTTTAGTTTTATGTAATAAAATTTATAAGAATTGAAATTCTAAATTTATATTAAATAAAGAGAATTCAAACTATGTTAAGCATAGTTTATACCAAATAGAACAATCACAGAACTTTGGTCAATAATGACCTAAACTGCGGACAACCTAATTATCATTTAGCATTGAAAATATCCCAACATTTTTGATGAAAAAAAGGTTGTATAATAAAAGGAAATAAAAAAATTGCAAAAATCTATATTCTATTATGATTTTATGAATAAATATGAAAGAAAAAGGGAAAAAAACATTTTGCAATGAAAAAACCAGCATAGTCCGTTTTGACCCTACTTCAAATATTAAGTAATAAAACTTGTTTTTTCTTAACCGAAATAAATATACCTTGATTTTACCTTATTGAAATAGTTACTAATGTGGAACTAATTTTAAAAAAGTCACTTTGTTATCAACTTATTATTAAAAAATGGTTTTAAAACTTAAAAATTGAATTTCTCAACACGAATAAAATGTGACTGCCGTTTTTTCCCCTGGACTCTATAGATATATATATATATATATATATATATATATATATATATATATATATATATATATATATATATATATATATATATATATATATATATATATATATATATATATATATATATATATATATATATATATATATATATATATATATATATATATATATATATATTATGTTGGTGTATTCTACAAATTTAGTGCTCAATGTTAAATTAGTAAAAAAACTTCTTAATTATCTTACTTTTTATTTCCTAATTTGTTTATTATTAATTACTTCACACCTTTTATATAATCTTTTTTAAAATTTTTTGGTAATTATTTATTTTATAAAATGTAACATGATAAATATTGTAAAAACTATTAAATTTTTAAAGTAGCCAAAAAAATTGTTTATATACAGAAATAGAAACTAATTTTAATACCTGATGATTTGAATTGATATTGATGAAAAATGTTGTCAAAAAGTTTTTAAAAAAATAGTTATTTATTTGAAATATATATATATATATATATATATATATATATATATATATATATATATATATATATATATATATATATATATTAGGGATGCACCGAACGCTCGACTGTTTTCCCGAACCTTGACAAATGTTTGGCCAAACATTTGCTAAAAATGCTAATTTGGAAATTAATATCAACAAATCATCATAACTCAGCCTAAATAGCTACAGTACCAATAGATATGGCTTTTTATTGAAAACCCGATTTTTATCTACAACGCATAGTAGGTAAGAATATGTTTTTTAATAGAACACATGAGTACATTAGATTCACATCAAGTTTTTTGAATTTAGAATAAATTTAATTTGATCGCATGTATTACTTAAAACCGAATGTATTACGTAAAACTAGTTTACATCATTTAGAAAAAATAGTACTAGTATAAGTGTAAAATGAAAAATCCTTTCAATTGAGCAATATTTTAGTTAATTTTATCCTTTTATATACAATAATAATAAATAAACTTAACTTAAGTTATAAAATTCATGCAAGAAGCAAATTTTTTATTTTGGAAAAATCGCAAAAATGTAATTTAAAATAAACTTAAAATAACAGATAGAAACGTCCGTTTTAAGTGGCGCCTATTGCTGCTGTGTTAAAAAAAAAAAATCTTTATAAAGAAAGTTGCTCGTAATTTGGCTACTCAACTAGTTGAACTGAGAAAATTATTTGGAAGGAATAAACTTAGGGAAAAATGTTATTGTGGTGATCAAAAACATGAAAATGCAATTACTTCATTTGTGTTATGTACTGAAGGTTCGTCAAAATCAGAATCAGAGGATTCAAGTTCTAAATTACTTTGTTGCATTTCTTGCATCTGTTCATTTATCCAATTTTTTATTTTATCCTTGTCTTCCTTTTGATATGTCAATTTATATCTAGGGTCACAAAAAGTGGAAAGACATAAATATTTATCATAAATATTTATCATATATCATATTTATCATATTTATCATATATCATATTTATCATAAACAGACATAAATATTTAAGTCCCATTGAAATGAATTTAGTGTTGATTGGGTAGGATGATCAGCTGTATAAGTTGCCAAAGGAACTTTTTGATCAAGCATCCTTTCAATCATATCATAACAACTGTTCCTTCTTGTAGTAATATCTTGGATTAATCTGTGCTTATTTGTACCAAGTTGTTCCTGAAATGCTTCTAATTTTGCTGCTGCTGTTGGGGAATGGTGAAAATGAGTTGCCAGACAACTGCAACAAGCTAAACTATCCTTAACAGATTTTTGCGACAGAATTGAGTCATGTATACATAACTGTATTGTATGTATAAAACATAGCATTGATCTAAAACCACTGTCTCTTACACTAGCTACCATATTGACCGCATCATCTCACAAAACAATATGAATTTTTGAGTGTGGAATTTCAAAACTTACTAAACCTTTATGTAAATACTCACTTATGTTTTTTCCTGTGTGACTTTCTGGAAAATGCATAACTCTGAGTACTGCTCTGTGCTGGGAAAATTCATTACTGAGCCAGTGTGCTGTCCAACGCCATCATTTCTCCAATGTGATTGTGAATTTTGATAGCTCTTTGATCATTTACATCCCACAGCTTTTTTTTATTAATACTCTCCAGTAATGTTAATTGTCTTTTTAATTTAGAATCGCTTGATGTAGAGGCTGTAGATGTTTTAATTTTTTTTTGTCAGACTCTTTTTCAGCTATTTTATATTCTGCAAAGTGCTTGTTTTTTAAATGACATTTAATTGCACTAGTGGTGAATGTTTTAGGACAATTCCCACCTCTAGAAAGTAATGCTTTGCATAGTAGGCAAATACAAAAATGATTATCTTTCTTTAAAAATTCAAAATATTTCCAAACAGTACTTTTAAATTTTATTTTTGAAGACATTTTTTTATGCTTCTAAATAATTAAAAGTATATACTAATAAATAAATAAAGTTTAATATAAAAAAATATATATAATCTTAAAACATGCCAGATACTAGGTTTTAATACCTTATACCTTTATACCTTTATTTTTATTAGGTAACTTTTATATTTGTAGAATAGGTACAAATTTAGCTTAAATGTTATAACATATAAGCTAAGATTTTAGTATAGTCTACAAATATAAAAGTTAGCTAAATAGCTTAACTTAAGACCTTAACATTAACAATTAACAACTATTAAAATAAATTCTTAACGTAAAATAATATTTTAAGAAGTTTAAATTATAAATTACAATATAATTTTATTATATTATAATTGTTAATTATTTATACTCATTATTAATAAGTTATACTCATTATTAATAAGTCATACTCATAAATTTAATTTTTCATTTTTCAAATAAAAACTTCTTAACATTTTTACTTCTTTTCACTACATTGTAGTGACTACAAACAATCATCTAATAATAAATTTACTTTTGATAGTTATTTAAAGTTTCTTCACATATTTTCAAAATAAATCTAATGTTTTAAAAAACATTAAATTTTTAAAAATATAATTTTCACTTCAATTTCTAAATGTTTTTAAGGTAAACCAATGTTTATATTTAAAAAAATCAAAAGTTCGGTATTCGGTTCGGTGTTTTGCCGAACTTTCATGGCCGAATGTTCGGATTCGGTGTTCGGCCAAAAACTGGGTTCGGTGCATCCCTAATATATATATATACGTATTTTGGTTTGCATATATCTTCAGGAAAATGCTCAATATATATATATATATATATATATATATATATATATATATATATATATATATATATATATATATATATATATATATATATATATATATATATATATATATAAATATATGTAATTACCACAGGAAAACTTTATTAAACTTATAAATACTTTTTCACATTTAAGCGTTAAATATGTTTTACTTACCATGCTGATTGATGAAGACAATGATTCACTAATATATTGACTTTTATTTCTTTTATTTTTCTTCACTTTATCTCTCTCTTCTTTCTGTCTTTTTTTTTCTGTTTGCTTGCGCTCTTTCATTCTTTTTCTCTTGGGATCTTTTTTTTCTATGATTACACTCTTTAGTAATTCTTCTGTATACTTCATCTTCTTGCTTTTTTGTTCTATTTTTTCTTCATCCATTATTATTTTAATTTACTGCCATTAAAACATTAAATTTTTTACCTCCATTATAATTTAAATATAAATGAAACAAAGATTAAAAATATAAAACAAAAATTTGAGAGCAGAATACGAACTCATATTTTTTAAACTTTAAAAATTAAAAACTGTTCAGTTAAAAAAAAGATCAATAATATTATTTGTTAAAAACTTACAAAACAAATGAGAGTAAAATTATATAGAATAACAATTTTTTGAATGTTGGGACTTATGTTGACACAAATTATGTTGGCACAAATTCAGTGGAATTTGTGCCAACATAAGAATGACTAGAATTCTGAACATTGATACAGAAAATTTGTATAGAACTATTATTTTTTTAATTTTTTTAGCGTTTTAAAATATTTTAACCAAAAACATACATAATCACAAAGATAATAAAAATAAAATTGATCTAATCAAGCCAGTTCAAGGATTTTATTATCAATGAACTTTAATTGAATAAATAATATATGCATTATTTAATTGAATAAATTATAAAATAAATTACAATATATGCAATATATCATTTAACATTATATCTTTCTTTATACACTTAATAATTTAATAGGCAATGAGACAAAAACATATTTTAAACATAAAAATTAACTGTGTTCAAAATTAGACGTTTTGATCAACAGGGGTTCTGGTTGGTACCCTTAAAAAATATAGGATCTAACTATTTTACTTTATTTTTTATTTATAAATCTCTTTATGTTTTTTTTTTAAACAAAACTTTAAGATAAAAACAAACAAAACCACTAAGAATATTAAAAAAAAAAAAAAAAATTAAAAAAAATGTAATGAGTGCTTTATTAATTTTGAAAACTTTATTACATTTTGCAGCTTTTGCAAGACAACCAATTAAGTCACCAAGTTATTTTTCCAACAAAGCCACCAAGTAATTTTTACCAATAAAACAATTATGCAATTTTAATTTCAATAAATAGATTTCATATTTGTATAAATATTTTTGCTTTTTTTACCTTAAAGTACACACAGTGTTGTTGGATTTTAAAATATTTATAAGAATATTTGAATATTTAAGATATGGCAAATAAGTTATAATAGTAAATATGGTGAAGAAATAATAATGTTGAATATGGTTATAGAAGTAAATATGATTAAATAATAAAAATAAATTTACTTGTTTGACAACTTACATTTTAGTTTATTTTAATGAGACAAAAATGAAAATACTAAAAGAATAAACAACACATAAAACATGTACAAGAAGAAGAATAAGATCAACCTGCAACCGTCAAGAAAAATGAGATCAACCTGCAATCAGGCGTCATAAAAACAAATGTTCTTTTCATATAAAGTGTAAACAAATCAAAATCCTAAAAAAATTAAAGCCTAAAAATTTGAGAAAAAGTCCCAAAAATTAATCAAAAAATAAGTTAAAAGTGTTGACCCAAAGGTGTGGACAAGGTATTATTATTATAGTATGTTTATTGTAAGGTAAGACAAAAGTTGTAATTATAGTATGTTTGACCAAAGTATGTAGTATATATAGTATGTAGACAAAAGTTGTAAATATAGTATGTTTATTGTAAAGTAAGACAAAAGGTGTGGACCCAAAAACACTGATGGCCAAAGAGACTGTTGTGTAAATCGAAACCTTTTTATTTAAGAACATTTGTTTTGTAACAATAGAAAATAGTTTTTTTTTAAATCCAAACAAAGTTTGGATTTAAAAAAAACTAAGAGTCATAATTAGTACAAAAAAAAAAAAAAATTGAGGGGGTCATAAACCTATTTAAGCATGTTACAAAAAATTTATATTAAAAAAATTATATCTAGAAAATATTTGTTGAGATTCAAATAGGACAAAGGCTAAAATTAAAGGGGGGCCCAAGCTTATTTAAGCATTTTAAATGCCTATTACAAAAAAAAAATGTATAAGTTCAACTTCAAATAATTTAAACAAAGTTTAAAACAACAAAAATACTTTTAAATATTTACAATATTAGTTTATATATGGTACATAATCCAAAAACAATCAAATAATTTTTATCCATCTATAGAGCAGCATGTAAAGTTAAAATTAAATTCTTCTTTCATTAAAGCTACATTGAGTCATTCTCAATGTTGAGTATACTCTTCTACATGTTTAAATCTACTCCATGTATGTTTAAATTTAGAATGAAATTCTATGCTGTTTAGCAAACTGTCTTGGGTAGATAGAAAAGAGTTTTTTTATACACCATTATATCTCAGCATTCTCAACTTAGATCTATAGTTCAACTTAGTCTAAGTTGAACACCTTTAGTGTATGAAAGTAAATAAATAAAAAAAGATTTTTAAGTCAAACTCTTGTGATCAAGTATAAGTTAGCATTTGTTAAATTAAAAAACTTCCTCCTATCTACCAAGATTCTTGTCATCCAAGTTCTCTAATCAGTTTGAAGTCAGTTGACTGAACAGTGCGGCTTTATTTTAAATTTAAACCTAAGTGGAAAAGATTTAAACATGTAGAGGAGTATACTCAACATTGAGAGCAACTCTGTAGCTACTTTTAATGGAAGAAAAATAAACTTTTTAGGTTTAGTTATTACATGCTGCTCTAAAACAGGATTAAAAATTATTTGATTTTTGTGAGATTATGTACCATATATACATTAGTATTGTAAATCAAAAATTTTTTTTTTTAATATTACATACTAACTCACCTCCCCATAACCAAGTAGGCCACTACAGTCGAGGAGACTAATTAGTTGTGGTTACAACCCTCTCTCAACTCTATAACTCTAATTAAGGCCATTGCACTGAGAATTAAGTTGAGCAGGGTACTACCAGGGACATGGTCAAAATCGAACTCAGAACATCTCGCTTATGAGGCAAGCTGTCTACTACTAAACCACTACTGCATTATCATACCAAATGCTTTTGTTGTTTTAAATTTTGTTTAATTTATATGAAGTTTAAATTATTTTTTTGTAATAAACATCTTAAATGCTTAAAAAGGCTTAGGCCATTTCAATTTTAACCTTTGCTCCATTAGTGACCCTTATTATTTTTTTCTGATTTTAATAACATTCTTTTCTATTTTTACAAAATAAACGCTCTTAAAATTTTTTTTTTGTAACATGCATCTAAAATGCAATCCAAAATGGGCTAAGACTTCACAATTTTAACCTTTTACCCCAATTATGACTCATCACTTTGTTCAAATTTTAATTTTTTTCTATTAATACAAGACCAATACTCCTGAATAAAAAAAGTTTCATTTGAGTGACACACCATAAAACCTGGTGGTCGCTTTGGTCATCGGTGCGGAATCTTACAATAAAAAATCTATTTGCTATCCAGAATTTAAAATAGCTAATTTAAGAATTTAAAATAGCTAATTTAAGAATTAAAAAAGAAATACAATAAACTTACCACCAAACAAATTAACGAAACTACCACTCTAGGTTTTAGAAATTATACTCTACTAGTTTGAAAGTTTTTCCATAAAATGTTGATTTAAACAAAACAAGAACAAGACTGAACAAATATAAAAATAACTCTAACAAGTAATATAAAATATTAGATGTTTTTTTTTTAGAAAAAATTATCTAATTAAAATAATTGTTTTTTTATGTTTTTCAACAATTAATTTAAACTTAATGGTTATTACTTTAAGTTGATGATTTTAACGACAATTAAAAGATGCTTTCTTGTTTAAGTAGCCAAAATGTCATTAGGATATTTTTTTACCATAAAAGTTTCTTTAATCTTTATCTGACATAAGCTTTTTTTAACTAACAGAAAAAAACACACTGATTTTTATCTTTTTGTTAATGAATATTCTTTAGTAAATTTTCTATTTAATTTTATGTTTAAAATAAAATTTAACTAAAACTGTCTTTACAAAATTACTATTCTGATTTGATTTATGAAGTCACATTACTTTATGTTTAAAATAATTCAATTGTATATCTATCATGTTCTATAACATTGTAACATATTATGCCAATCAACTTTAGTTTTATCAAGTTGATTTATTATGTATTATTTTTTTATTACCATACTTGCTAACAATATTTTTTTTAAATATCTTTAAAATCAATTTAAATTAAATAAAAAACTTTTGAAAAAACATTTTCATTTAGCATGAAAACAATCAAAAAGTGAAATATAAAAACATTTCTTAAAAGGTGGACATCTTCAAAAAAATAATTAAGGTATACACAAACCATGGAAATTTAGTTCAAAAACACACACACACACAAAAAACTTACATAACTAGAACATTAAAAGATTTTGCAATAAAACTAAGCATCAGGCCACACAAAATCACATATATAATCACATAATATAGATCTTTAAAAAAATATCATTACTCAAAACTGGTATTTACATTTTTACATTAAAAATCTAAACTCCAAAACTATAGTCTAAAAAAAAATGAAAAAAAACAAACAGAGATCTACAAAACAACCTGAGATTTTGTTTTAACTTGATTTTCTGATTAAATTACATTGCAAAGAAATTAACAAAAATACCTACAAGTTTTGAATCAAATTTAAAGTAAATAAACCTTCATAATTTATAAAGTGAACACTTTTTCAAATTGTACATTACTACTTTTCCAAATGGTTTTTCGGTACTTCTTTCACTTCATAAAGTCTATAAAATCAATAAATAATTAAATTGTTTTTTTGTTTGTTTTTTTGCTAAGCATCATCATTCAAAAATTTAATCAAGTTAAATTTTTTTACATTTAACTTTTTTAAATTTTTTGATTTTAAAAGTTTTCAAAATGATTTTTATAAATATGCATCAATAACTTGGTGGAAAAGGAAAAGGAGTTGGCTGTAATTGTTCGTGAAAAATAATTTAATCCCATCTGAAATAAAAAGTGTAAAGGATCTTGAAACTCCTAAAAAAAAGAGCTGTATAATATTGCAATAAAAAATGAAAACAAAATAAAAACAAAAATAGATGCAACTGAATTAATTTATAGACCTATAGTTATAGATGAAGATGATAAAATGTCAAATGAATTATTGGAAATAGCAACAAATATTAAACTTAAGGAGTCAAATTATAGTAACAGGGGGCTTAAATTCCTTAAAACAATTTAGGGTAACAACAAATCAGTGGTTAGAACTAAACAATTAGATTCAAAATTTGTTTATAGACAAGTTACAAGAATAAAAATAAATAATATACAGGGCCGCCCAGAGCCGTCATGTTGCCTGGGACAGCAACCCTGATTGGCGCCTTTATTTATCAAAATTTCCATATATTATAGATGAAGGATCTTTTTTTTTAAGTACCTTCTTTTTATTTGGCACCCTTTGGATATCTGCAGCCTGGGACAAACTGTTTCTTTCAAGCCCCCCCCCCCCTCTTGGCAGCTTGATAATAATAGTCCCCTTGATCTAAATCTTTACTAAATACAAGTTGTAAAAAAGCAATTTTCTACTACTGGATAAATATTATCCAGAGTAAGACACATTTGACCATGTAATGATTTCTCTACACCTATATGATAAAGATGATAATGATTAATAATGGTGTAATAAAATACGGATGTTTTGTTAAGAGTTTAATATAAAATAAAATAAAACTCAAATTTAAACATAAGCAAAATAGCTATACAATAAGAAAATGAATGATTGCAAAAATTGATTTGGAAAATTAATTGATCATAAAAATAACTAATTTTACAAAGAAAACTTAAAACAAAAACTGGATTTCCATGCTTCAAAGCCAACTCTGGCCATATATGTATCATTGGTAAGGAAGGTGTGAACTTTCTGATTAAATGTTACTCTACTGTGCTCTGTTATACAACCACTAGAACTTTTTGGAGGACTTAGAAAAACTTATTAAAAATATATATCCAATTATTACGTGCAAGATTATTGCAAAAATTTATAATTTATAACTAAGCTACTTCACAATCTGTTTTTTTAAAGCTAATCTTAACACCCTCATGCTGTCCATAAAAACACTTTTTATTACTATTTTAATATTTATTATATATATTATTATATACTACTTTATTATTACTTCATTATCTATCAGATTATCACAATCTATATCAATTTCCATTTTTATTATTTTTTTATTTGACAATAAAAAGAATGAACATTTTTAGGGAAAACAAGATGGTCAAATAATTTTAATTATTAAGCCTAAAAATTGTAATAATTATTAAGAGTTGCAATCACACATTTAAAAATTTCAAGATCAAGATTATGGAAACATTTCCAGAATTTGAGATAAAGATATAGCAAGTTGTACAATTTTTACATATTTTAAATATCTTACAGAGAAAAGAGGAAAAAAATTAGAAAAAAACTATATGATATAGTAATAAACTACTTTCAACATCAAATTTTATTTTTGAAAGTTGAAAAAAAAAAAAAAATGTAACTTTTTCATTACAAGATTTTTATGAAAAAACTACAATATTTTGATATATCAAGTTTTCAACATTATAATAATCATAGATGAGTTTTTGACTTTATAAAGTGATGGAAATTTTTTCTATGAAAATCCTGGAAAATTATTTTACTAAAAAATCTGGAAAATCCCGGAAAATTATGGGATCAACAAATTGACAAAGGTATGAGAGTAAATTCTGGAATGTTAATAAAGGGATAAATAAAGTAACTAAACACTACTGAATAATTATGCTTCTCTAAAATTCTCTAAAATCAAATATAATATCTCAGTTTTACCATAAACAACCTGCAAAGCGTAATAATTTATTTACTTTTTAAATATAAAATGTCAGACAATGGTTCAGAAATTAATACTTTTTATTCTTATAACTTTCTGCTGCAAAACGTTTGTCAGCTTTTCTATTTCTGTACTATTTTCCATGATCATTAGTAGATTCTTTAACTGTTTTGCACCGTTCATACCATTCAATCTTTTTTTTCCGCGTTGAATTTATATTATAAAAACGTTCTTCAAGTTTTCTATTTTTCTGAAGGAATTCTATTTTTTTTAACTTTTTAAACTTTTGTTAACTTTTGAAACGAAATTCAGATTATTTAACTTTTACAAAAAGGAATTTCTAATATTCAAAAAAATTAACATGAATGAATTAAACAGAAAAAAAAATTGTTACAAAAATTGATCTCAAGAAAGTTTTGATTATAGAAAACATATTTGTTTAAATGCAAACGTTGACCTATTTAAAATTTTATATAATTTTTTTCAAATTATCAACAAAAAACATCTAGAAATTTCTGGAAAATTAAAGGAATTTTGTATAAATTTCTGGAATTCCCATAAAAAACTCATCTATGAATAACTAAATATTCCTCTTTTTTTAATTAGTTTTTAGAACTTTCTATAAAAATATTTCCTGTATTCACCTTTAAAGCAGTTAAATACCATTAAAACCAAAAAGAAAAGTTTCGATAAGGCAATGTCTGAAAAAAAAGCCAAATTTAGTCAGACTTTAGTTGGTTAAAAAAAAATTCTATAAAATTAACTAGTAAATGTTGAACTTTCAATAATTTCAAATTCCTTCCAGGTCATTACCTGAAATAAAAAATTTATCCCAACTAATCCTGTTAAGTTTTTACATAATACAGCTAAACTTATTAATAGTTCCAAATGATGATGATGATTGCAGACTAATCATAGTAAATACTTAATAAGTACTTATCAGGATAAATATTTAGTAAGTACTTGGTAAGTTTCCAAAAATGATGCAATTATAAAAATTCTGATTTTATTTTATTTTATTATATCTTTTTTTTTAACACATGGAAGACAAGTTAGCTAAGTCTAAAAAATCATTTTTGGATACAATATTTTTACTAATTAATATTTGTAATTTTAATGTTGGAAGCATTTTTCACATTGCGACAATTGCATGGTTAACAAACTAAACGATGATTGATTGTTAATGTGTTTATATGGCTTTTAATATTAATTTTGAAGGTTATAACTCAAATTTTACCATTTTTTAGTCTGGTTTTGAAAGTTTGAACTTTTTGACCTTTATTAATAAAAGCTGAAAGGCCTTTCAGCCTTTCAGCTTTTATTAATAAAGGTCAAAAAGGTCTTTTATTAATAAAGGTATGTATGTATGTATGTATGTATGTATGTATGTATGTATGTACGTATGTACGTATGTACGTATGTACGTACGTACGTATGTATGTATGTATGTATGTATGTATGTATGTATGTATGTATGTATGTATGTATGTATGTATGTATGCATGTGTACATGTATGTATGTATGTATGTATGTATGTATGTATGTATGTATGTATGTATGTATGTATGTATGTATGTATGTATTTATGTATGTATGTATGTATGTATGTATGTATGTATGTATGTATGTATGTATGTATGTATGTATGTATGTATGTATGTATGTATGTATGTATGTATGTATGTATGTATGTATGTACACATGTATGTATGTATACATGTATATATGAAAACTATATAATATCAAATAAAATACATACATAAAACATATAATTTATGTTTCATAATATAAAACATAAATTATATGTTCATTTATATATGTTATACATATATGAATCATACATAACATACATATATGAATCATATATGTATGTATGTATCGCACTTAACTTGTTTCACCGCGCAGCGGCCTTGTACGTCAAGGTTCGTGTTCCAGAGTTGAAGAGTTGAGAGAGGGTTATAATCACAAGTAGCCTCCTCATATGTAGTGGCCTTCTCGGCCTTAGGAAGTGAAAAAAAAAGAAAAGAAAAAAAAAACGTAACACAATATCAGTTTGTCCGACTCTTATTCTTTATTAGACCTGGAAATTTGTAAGATGAATGCTGGGACAATCTATGATAGTTTAAAATGAGAAATTCAACCTAATAAGGAAATTATATACACACATATATATATATATATATATATATATATATATATATATATATATATATATATATATATATATATATATATATATATATATATATATATATATATATATATATATATATATATATATATATATATGTATAGGGCTTAATTTAGTTTTTTATAAGGTCCCAGACAAAATGTTTGACCAAAAGTTATTTTGGTCAGACATTGTCCGATCAAATTTTTGAAATAAAATTTAAACAAATAATTTTCACCAATATTTACATATATTCATATTTGTTTTGTTAAAAGGAACACAGGAAAAAGATAGTTCTTTAAATGCCGAGAGTTAAAAAAGTACTGCAGATGGGTTTTTTTAGACTAGCTTCTGGCGTATCTGAGTTTTATGGAACCCAATTATCCAATCGAAATATATGTTATGTTTTCCCAGTTTATTTTATGTTAGGCTAGTGAAGTTGTAGTTTTTTTTTTTAATATTCAGAATTTTTATCATCGATCTTTGTATTTTAAATGAAATAGTTTAAATTCAATACTGCACATTTTTTTAGATAGACAAAGTTTTATTGAGTTTTTTTCTCTCGAAAACCTTGTTGGTTTACATTGAATTGCATTACCGGTTTATAAAAGTTATGTAAATTTTTTTACTTAAAAAAATATAATATGCTAAGTGTCAAATTTGCGCATAACCTCCACTTTTAGCGCCAAAAAGGTATTTATACGGCGTTTATGTAACTATTTTTATCAATAATAAAAACGGCAAGAAAACAAGTTTGTTATTGTAATATAGTATAATATTGTCTTTAATATATTAAATATTAAGATAAACATATTTTTAAACTTGATATAAAAAATTTAAACTTCACTTTTACTTATTTAAAGGCGGTTAAATCAATTGCAATATAATATTTACGGGCTATTATTTAATTTAAAAATTCCACGCGCTGCATGTCATTAAAATTCGATCAATTCAACGAAGAAAATTTTATGAGTTCTACAGGTTATTATTTATCTACTTTTCAAAAAGGCACAGTAATCAATGGTTTGCGATTGTTTTAAATAAGCAATAATTTTAAATTTAATAATATAACAATAAAACTGTTAAAGAACAGTCATTAAAACTAGAATTAATAACAGCGCTTTTTTTGGCAATGAATGCCTCCATTATCAACATATTTTATAAGTTTGTCTAATAGTTTACATTAAGTTTAAATTTGTCAATTTCAAATCAACGAATAAAATTTTATTTTAAAGAATTAAAAATCTTGCCGGACAAAATGTCCGATGACTTTGTAAATTGATCGGACAATCTGAGGTTTTAGCCGGGCAATGTCTGATGTCCGACTGTTAAATTAAGCCCTGTATATATATATATATATATATATATATATATATATATATATATATATATATATATATATATATATATATATGCCTTTAATTATGATATACATAGACATTAATAGTAAGAATTCTTTTGTTTTTTAGGAAATTCAATAAATACTTATCAAAAATTGTCAAAAATGCATAAACATGTTGAGAAGCATGTTGAATGCTCTGTATGTTCAAGATTTTATCTGCCTTTTTTTTTAAAAAGAAAAAAAAGTGAAGATACCTCTAGCAACACTACAGTATTGTCAAGTAATTTATGTTTTAATGACAAGATTACATTTTGATGATGTTTATAATGGTAAACTTTAAAGTAAATTATATTTTATTAAGTTATCGACTTAAATAATTTTTTTATATATTTCATTATAGATGCAGTTTTGGTGTAATAAAACATGAAGACAAATAAAATATTTTCATTAAAGTTTTTAATTAGCCCCTATATCCTATCAGCCCCTTACTACATAAATCCAGTTATAGAAGTCCGGTATATTTGACACACCTCTAATTATGATATATATATATGCGGCAGTGGTGCCGCATATATATATATATGCATATATATACATATGCCGCATATATATATATATATATATGCGGCAGTGGTGTAGTGGTAAGAGCGCTTGCTTTGTAAGCGAGAGGTTCGGAGTTCGACTCCCACCACGTCCCTGGAAGTACCGCGCTCAACTTAGTTTCTCCGCGCAGCGGCCTTGCTTTTCAAGGTTCGTGTTTCGGAGTTAAAGAGTTGAGAGAGGGTTGTACCACGAAATACAACAAAAAAATAAAAAACACAAAAAAATGAGTAGCCTCCTCGACTGTAGTGGCCCCCTCGGGCCTTGGGGAGGTGAATAATGTAAAAAAAAAATATATATATATATATATATATATATATACATTTTCTTTTTAGGAAATGCAATAAACACTCATTAGAAATCAGCATGACTTTTATAACTATATATTCATACTTATATTTCAATTTTTTATACAAATTTTATATTTCACACCTCTAACTATGATATACATATACTTTTTTTTTTCAGGAAATACAACGAACACTCATTAGAAATCAGCACAACTTTCATAACTATTCATTTTTTAAAGATATTTTTTTATTTTTTTCATACACTAATATTTTTAACTTATAGTATCAAAATTACTGACTTTTTCATTTTTCGCTTTTTTCTCCTTTGTAAAATGAGCCTGTAGAAAACATTGGGCGTTCAGAGTATCATCCTCAGGAGATGATCTAATTTTGTGACAATGTTGCCTTTTGCTGAGAATCCATGCTTCGATTTGACACTTGTTTTCTTCACAGTTTTCAAGCATTGGTATGGATTTTGCAAATATATGTCACAATTTCCTTCTTCAAAAACTGCTCATATAACTTTTGATGAATTATTCGAAACATTTAATCTTTCCTTGTTGTTACATTCCTTATTTTTCACGCAGAAAATAAAACAACGCGGAACTTTCATCAACTTGTACGGTGCTGAATGGTTGGAATACTTTTTAGGATATTTTATGTTTTTCTGGATATTAAGATAATCTATTAGACATGTAATCTTGATTTTTAGTTCTTAATTCAAAATGCATAAAGCTTTTTTAACTATAATTGCTATAACTATAACTATATATATAACTATAACTATAACTATAATTGTTGTTAATTCTATAACTTTACAATGGCATACCATTGGAAAGTTACAAATAGCATACCATTGGCAAGTTGACATTTTTACAAAATTAAAAATATACTCAACTGTAACGGCTTCAAACTTTAATATTTACGTTAGTGCAAAACTCAAATATGCGTTCTACATTAAAGCAAGTGACGTAATGATAATATTTTAAATCAATGCTTTAATAATAGAAGGAAGACAAAGTTTTACTTTTAAGTTAAACAAGTTTTATTTTTAACTAAGTATTTTTAACAATAATTTTATTTATAAAAATTCAATTAAACAACTTATTAATTTCTCTATCGTAAACTCTTTAGCGAGCATGATTATATACTCTCATTGCAAAATGAACAAGCCCGGTGGTAATGTAAAGTATATTATGAAAAGTTTGTTATGTTTTTAATTGTTATTCTAATAATAATTTTAGTTCAGTATTATTTTGTAAAAAAAATGCAAATATATTTTAATTATTTCTGAAACTTGTTTTTAAATAATTGTTTTTAAATCGTTATGATTTTTTATTTTTAAAAATTTCGGGATTAAACAAAAACCCTTGTTTATTTATTTAATTATTTGTTTAATTATTTAAACAGCGATTTTGTTTTGACTAGCAAAGAATAATTTAGGTTTTTAAGTATTTTTTAAATTTATGTTGCTTAGCATTTTAACTTGCGTTGTGTAATATAAAAAAGTATCATGTCTGCTTTGAGCATATTTTTGATAGGTAATTTAGAACTAGAACGCGTCAGCCAGGAATTTAATTCATAAATGTTTAACGTTATCATAAAAATGTTTTACATTGTAAACAAATCACAAAGAAACACAGAGCTATAGAGAAAAATCTTTTTAACAATTAAATTTTTTTTTTTTGAATTTTGAAAAATGAAATTGAAAAAAAATAAATAATAAATTGAATATAAAGTCTTAATTATGCTAACTCATTTGTTAACTATTTTTAAAACAAAAAACTTTTTTAATACTTCTACGCAATACTTTAATCGTGCAAACTTAAAAAAATACTGAAATAAAACAAAATAAATATATTTAATAATTTGAATAGTATCTGTTTATAATAAACATTCGTTAAAACTTGTTCATTAAAAATTTCCTTATTTGTTCATAACTTGTTCATTAAAAAAGTTCCTTAACTTATAAACAAACGCAAAAGTATTTTCATTCTATGTATAAATACAAAACTTTTTTTTTTTGTTTGTTTGTAAGCAATTTAGTTTAGAATAACAAAATAAAATAAAAAATAAATATGAGGTAATCTTTGTTAAGAACAAATTTAATTTATTTATTGAACAACATTTTTATTTTTATTTATATACCAACTGAAATAAAATATACCAACAATATAACTTTTGAATAACCATTCAAAAGTTAATGTGGTTTTTTTAAAAATTAATTACTTCTTTTATGTTACCGCTTATTTAAAAGTTAAAAAATGATAAAAAGTAGCAAACCAAAACCGCTCTACACATACGTAAAAATTGTTTAAGGCGTACATAAATCGCTTTAGGCGTAACGCTTTCAAACAAGATCTGAAGTAATATAGGTAGTAATACGTGTTTTACACGTATCAAACTTGTCTTTTGTCATCTAGCTATCTTTATCTCACCGGGAGCATTGTCTATCGCAACTGGAAGTTTCAAATATTTTATTTACTTTTGTGTTTCACGTGAAGAGCACTTTCCCTTCTGCTATTTCACAAGCCCTCTACATATATATTTTAATACAGGTATTGAGCCAAACCAATACAGGTATTTCGGTACTTGAAAAAGTCCGGTAATACCGCTATTCCGGTATTGGTACTACAGGTATTGGAAGTACTAGGTAGAATATTTCCATTGGCACCATCGAGATTACTAAACAACTGACCTTCGTTATTTATTATATTTTTTTTACTGTTTTAATAGTACAAACTAACACTTCTTTATTAGTTATTTTAATAATTGCTTTATAAACCAGAGTCTTTATTGCTAAGGCAACAAGTTAAATTAGTTACACTATAGTGTATTACTACTGTAGCTAATTTAGGAAGAGTTAAACGGCTAATGGCCTAATAAAAATCTGAGTGTTTCTACTAAGTTCCGATTAAAACCTGTTTTTACTACTACGTTCCATGCTATTACTCGCCAGGAACTTAGTAAGTATTACCAATACTACTTAACAGTATTAGCCGGGTTTTTTTCTCAGGTAGTCTCAATTTAAGTCACATATTTTATGACTAAGTTCATGATAATAAGAGAAAATACAAACATCAAAAGTTTACTGATATATAATATTTAAAGACTGATACCCATAGGTCTTTGAAACGGTGTTTAACCATCAATCATTTAAGTTTGTTAAAAAAAAAAATTAGTCACTGGTTGGTTACTAGAAATAAATAAAAAACATCATTAATCATGTTAATTAATGATCATTAGGAACTAGAATTATCATTAGAATGAAATTAATCAATTATAAAAAATACGTTTATAAACTTACAAGATATTTAACATTTTATAACAGTTATACTTTTAAAAGTACTTTTTATTTTTCAATAAATAGAAGTTAAATAAATTAAAAACCTACTTGAATATGGAGCACCAACCATTTATCAAAGGTAAAAATCCAATGCCGCATAATGTTTTTAAAAAATTTAATATCATAACAAAAATATTATAATAAATATATAATTATAATAGCTGTCTCCTTATTCATGAAAATATCAAATGCCATCATACCAGTACATATATTCATAGTTCATAGTAAAATAACATCATTCTTTTCGCAGGTAATGATAGTAATATATTGAGTTTAGTTTAATTTTTCTTCTAAAAATAATTATGAAATATAGAGATTAAAATAAAAATAAAACTTAGAAAAATTAGTAGTATATAATTTAATAAAAACATATGACAAGCCCATTTGCAAACGCATTAAGTGTGAGTAAATTGATTTTAAGAAAACAATTTTTTTTTAAACTTTAATTTGGTCCAATATTTAAATGGATAATAGATTTCAGTATAAAGAATATGGAAAAAGAATTAACTAAAAATATTTTTTCTTGTGACTTAGTATATTTTGCAGATGGGCTCCTCTATCACAAACACATAGTACAGCATTTTGTTTATAATAATAAAGTTTTTCTGCAGTTAACTTTTACAACTTGTAAAACATATCTTTAAAATCTTGAAATAGTTCAGAAAATTCTGAAACAGTATGTGTTTAATATTTTTTAATATTGCAAATATACCTATAGAAATATATCAAAAGTAAAACACCCAAGAAACTTATAAAATCCTACTTTTTTTTCTTTCAGCAATTAAATCTTTAAAAATGTTCAAACTTTAAAAGAATAAAACATATAAAAACATTATATGTTCCTTACATTAAATGTCTATATTAATAGAGAGAAAAAAAAACTTGGAAAAAAAATTCTATAAAGTTAAAAAGCTATTGTTTAACTCTCAATAATTTTAAATTACTTCCAGGTCATTAGTCTCAATTTTGTCATATATTTCATGCCTATGTTTATAAAAACAAGGGAAAATAAAAACATCAAAAGTTTACTGATATACATATTTAAAGGCTGATGCTATTGGTCTTGGAAACAGTGCTCAACCATCAGTGATGGTTGAACACTATTTAATTTAATTGATTTAATTATCCTTTATACCTGTAAAATTCAAGTTATTTTTGCCTATTTTCTTAAATAACATGCTATTGCTGATGTTCTTGTACTGTATTGTTGTCGTTCTATTTAAGAGCCTGTTATTTATTATTTTTAGTTTTCTTTTTTTTTTTTTTTTTCTATGAGCCTTTTTTTATTACTCTTTGTGTTATTCTGTTGTTGTTTTTATTAATATAATATTATTATTCATATTATAATATTATCAGATATTATTATTCATGTACTAGTAATATGTCATATATTAAGTCAAATTTATAATGAATTTTTGTAGGTTGCCGTATTTTTGCCAGTTAAATAACTGTTTGTGACTGATCCTAACTTTGTATTTACTTTAAAAAGTGAAATAAATGATTGATTGATTGGTTTAATAGTGATTATTTAACTGTATTTATAAATTATACATTATTGGTAAAACTTTTTTTTTTTAAATATATGATAACTTTTTAGAGTATAAAAATTATATAAATTTAGAAACTTTCTTAAAGAATTGTTATAATCTGAAAATTATTTATCCTATATAAAAACCCAGAAATCAAAAAAAAAAAAAAGGTTTAAATTGTTCTACTTTGAATATAGTTTTAAAATATAAATATCATTTTGTATAAATAATAAAAAATTTTGAAATTTAAATATCATTAAATTTTAATGCATAACGATTAATGTTCATTTCAGAATATATTAAATAATTGATTTTACATTGATTGCAATGCCATTAAGTAATTTAGGTTACTTTAGGATGAGCAGTGATTAACCATAACATAACGTAAAAACTATTACTAAAAAAAGTTATCATACCTTGTGATGAAAAACAACTGTTGTCATCACCAGAAGAAATTAAGCAAATTCATGTTAACTTTTACTTTTAACAAATTATAAATTATACAGGTAAAGCAGCGTGCTGGGGTATAAATAGCTTATTGTTCCCCACTAAAAGAGAGTTAATCCGATCTAAATTAATGTTCGGCTACGCAGATGTTTATGCAAAATACTTATTTAGCAATGGGGCAAACATTCTCTCACGACAGACGCCCAATTAAGGAGCTACTGGCGTTTTAGAATAGCTAACCGTCCTAAATAAAACTTTGGATTTTGACAGTGAGCAAATAAACATTCCGCATAAACGCCAACAAACGTAAAAATAGTCTAATGGACTTTTTTTTTTAATAAGAAATCAAGTAATACGTTTCTTATTTAAACGTTTTTAAATCTAGTTCCAGAAGTATATCAAGAGTTTCTTTAAGTTTGCGATAAACAATATATTTTTCATTTTCCATTCGATGGCGCGTGCAAATTAAATACTCATTTAAACTGTTGATAATGCTGATTTAATGTATATTTTATTAATTGAAATGTTGATATCTAGCTTTGGCAATCGGAATGAAACCACAAAAATTAATCATTGCAGACGTTGTGGCTCGGCAAAGAAAAAAAACGGAGTTTAAAATAGCTCGGCAGCGAACGTGTTAATACAGACGATGCTTTTAATTTGAAAGCATCATCATATGTTGATAAAAAAAATAGGAAAATTTTTTTTTGTACTTTTAATAAAATAAGATTCTTATCGAAATATAACTTAGAACTAAAAGTATTTTATGATTTCGGGGGCTTCTAAAATTAGTTTCTTATAAACTTGTTTCTAATAGCAAAAACATGTATATGACAAAGGTTAGCTAAAAGATGTCAAAGCATATAAATTACGTTTTTAAATCATGTAGTATTAAGAGATTTTATCGTACTATCACATGGTAGGTAAAAAGTTGTGCCTAACATTTTGCGGCAGTAATCCAAAATGAAATTACAAATAAAAACTTCGCTTGAAAGAAATTTAAAGTATTTTAAAGAGTAAACTAGAATGCTTTTTTTTATTATTTGATGATTGTTTGAGAAAAACTAAATTTTGATGCATTTTTGTGTTTGTTAACTACAGTCGATGTTGAGAGCTATTTATGGACGGCACTTGGATCTAATTCTTGCAAACTTTCTGTATGAATAGATTATCGTCATTACTTTTTTATTTTTGTTTTAGGTGCCCCAAAATAGTCTAATGGTATTGTCACAGAACACCGCGGAAGAACATTTAACTCGAAAGTTTACACTTCCTTTTTTACCAATGGCGCAAAATATGCCATGAACTCGCTTCAGGGCCCTGCATCTCTTACTTCTGAAGCAAGCGCTTTAACCACTGCGACACGGCTGCTCACTGCTGGTTTGTGTTGCTGATACGAAATTATTAAAACAATTGATGACAGTCTCCTTTAAAACAGCATTCCAAGAAGCATGAGATCTTTCTTTTCTTGAAGAATTTTTGGTATGAGTTTGTTAATATTGATAGCCTTGACACACAGACGCGTAATTTTGCGACAATAATTAGCTTTAAAGCTATATATTACGCCTTCATCCATGGAATTAGATCCAAGGACAGATGTAGTGTTAGGGGGAGTTTCTTCCATTGGATTGCTTTTTCCTATTTTAGGTTTGTTAATAAGTTTTCGTTTAACTAGTATTTTTTCGTAAATCATAAACAATCAATTTTAAAGGAATTCTTTTCAGAAGTTCAATTTATATTTAAAAAAAAAAAGCGAATTTTAAAATCAAATTTTCGAAAATTTAGATTTAAAAAAATTGAATGTTTTCATTAACATTCGATCATTATCATTTATTGAAAAAATTTATTGAAAAATTTGAGATAACAAGAGCAAACTGGCATAGTCAACAGTAAAACCATTTTTAAAAAAAGTATTTTTAGCGATACCAAAAAGTTCGTGATATTGACGTTTGAGATAAAATGAGACCAAGAAAAACAAGATACACAAAACAGGTTACAAAAAAGTTTCGAGTTACACAAAAGCTCGAGTTTTATAATAAAAACCGTGTTAAAACTTTTGCTTTGAGAAAAAAAAGTTTTTGGCATTCATTAAGTTTCGTAAAAAAAAAAAACATTTATGTTATACTTTTATATTGGTGATTTTTTTTTTGTTTTTTTTTTTGTTTTTAATTCAACCATATCAATAAAAATTTACAAATGCTAATCGTAAATTAGCCGAATTTAGTTAAGTGTCACTCATATAATATCAAACTAGTCAATGGAGTAACACCTGAAAAACATAAAATTCTCAAGAAAAATAAAAAAAAATAAAAAATAGAAAGATTTTTAAACAAAAAATAATGATATTAGTATTAATATAGTAGTAATACAAAATAATAATAATAATAATAATAATAATAATAATAATAATAATAATAATAATAATAGCAATAATAATAATAGCAATAATAGCAATAACAATAATAATAATAGCAGTAATAATAATAATAATAATAATAATAATAAAAGTTGAAGTTGTAACAATGATAATAATACAATGATAAAAGTAAAACGATAATAATAAAAATAAAATGACAGAAATAAAAATTATTACAATAATCATAAAAAAAATAATAGTAATTTAGTATTAGTCACACACATACACATATATACAGATACATACAAAAACACACATACAAACACACATACACACTTACGTTCACGTATACATATAAACACATATACTTATATCCCTCTGTATTCAATACAGGTATGTATACATTAATTGTATACAAACATAATATACAGCCATATATGTAGATTCATATATACTATACACAAATGTACGTATATACACACACGTACATATACATACACACATACATAAACACATACATACACATATACAAACATAAATACATATACACACATTTAATAATATTATATATGTATATATTATATACACCAACACATATTCGCATACACACCAGTGGCGGAACTTCAAAATTTGCCCCCCCCCCCCCCCCCCGCAAAAGAATGTTTTTTTTGCGGAAAAGAGTTTTATAGTATAAATATTATTGAGAGTATAACTTTTTTTATATGAGGGCCCCCTATAGCTGGTAAGCCCCCCCCCCCCCCCGCAATGCAGGGTCCTGCGTCCAGTAGTTCCGCCACTGATACACACACACATACACATATACATACATATATATATACATACACAAATACAAACTTAATATATATATATATATATATATATATATATATATATATATATATATATATATATATATATATATATATATATATATATATACTTACATACACATACACACATATATACACATATAAATATATAAAAACATACACATACAGACATACACATTCATGCATACATATACACATACCACTTATTCACATTCGCTTATCACAAACACTTAAACACAAATACATACCTTTGGATTTATTAACTGTATTTGATTAGGAAAGAATGGAATAAGTTACTCTTGAAAATATAGATTGAATGGAGAGCTTTTAGGTTATAGGGAAGGTTATTCCAAGATTTTGTACTTTGGTTTTTTATGGATTTATATCCATTAGTAACAGAAAGATGTTTTGTAAGATTCAGATTATCAATTGATCGAAGATAGTAACGGTTATTTGCATTTTTTGGGAAGAAATTGTTGAAGGTAAAAGGTAGGTTTTGTGTTGGTGATTCCAGACAAATTGGCAATTCAAGAATTGAACAAGGTCACATAGTTTAAAGATCTTAGAAGTAAGATAAAACATATTAGGATTGAATTTGTAATTTTGAATATGTATTATTTTTATAGCTTTGTTTTAAAAATGGGATATCCTTAAAACTTCTTGCTGTTGAGATTGTCCCCATATTTGACAAGCATATCTTATATGTGAGCCAAAAATGGCATGATATATATTTAATAGTGTTTCCAGATTGACATTATGGCGAACTTTTCAATTGATCTGCTCAATTTTATGGCTAAGTCTTTAAGATGGGACACAAACGATAGGTTGGAATCAATGATAATTTTAAGATATTTGATAGAGTTTACAGGAATGATTTTCTGGCCACTTAATCAAAAGTTTAAATTTTTATTGATTTTTGTTTTATTAGATTTGAATATGACCAGTTCAGTTTTGCTACAGCTGAGAGAAAGCTTATTTGACCGAAGCCACTGAACTAAATTGACAAGGTCATGATTAATGTATTTGTTAATTTTTTTTTTAAGATTTGTTGATAATGAGCAAGTTAGTATCATCAGTAAAGTGATAAGGAGTTGCAATCTTAATTGAGTTATTAAGGTCATTAATATAAAGAAGAAAAAGTAGTGGTCCTAGTACTGAGCCTTGAGGGACACCGTTGGAACAATTTATTTGGGTAGATTTTGAGTCATTGACTGAGACAAACTGAGCTCTGTTGTGAAGATAGAAAGTAAACCATTTAAGAGGTATTCCTCTGATTCCATAATATTCTAATTTCTATAGTAGGATAGAATAATCTACTGTATCAAAAACTTTTTGTAGATCTAAGAAGACACTGCATGCTAAGCTTTTATCGTCAAGAGCTTTTCTAATAGACTCAGTAATTTTATTAAGTGAGTAAGTTGTGGAATGATTAGCACGAAACCCATACTGGTGTTTGTAAAGACATTTAAATTTATTCAAATATGCATAGAGCCTCTTATGCATAGCTTTTTCAAAGAGTTTGCTTAAGTTTGAAAAAAGAAAGATTGGACGGTAGTTACACATATCCATTGTAGAACCTTTTTTAAATATTGGAATGACTTTAGCAACTTTGAAAGCATCTGGGAATAAACCGTTTTGAAATTAGTTATTTATAATAACACTAAAAGGTTTAGAAATTATGTCTGGAATAAGTTTAAGAAGGAATGTAGGAAGACTATTAGGGACAAAACTTTTTCTAGTTCTAAGGGTGGTTTTAATAAGATTGGAAATTTCATTCTCTGTGACAGAGTCAATCAAGAACGATTTAGAATTTGGAGAGTTGATATAGTTAGATTGCTAATTCTGTTTCTATAAAGTTTAAATTTAGAAAACAGTTTATTTTTTAGTACTAATATTTTTACAATTTGTGCATTTTTTATATAGTCTGTTTTTAATAGAAATAGATTTAAGCATGCCATTGGTGATCCATGGTTTTGATTTAAGTTTAACTTGCTGTTTAGTTAGTTTTTTGTATGGAGAATGCTGATCTAATAGGTTTTCAAATATCTTTAAAAGAAAACTGATAGATTGATTTACATCATCACTTTTTTAATATAGAGATCCCAGTTAATGTTGGAAACATCTTCAATAAATATATTTTTGTTAAAGGTCTTGAAGCATCGTCTGTAAGATATACTTTTTTAGGGTGGTTAGTTTTTCTAGGAATGCAGATAAATTGAGCCATATGATCAGATATTGAAATAGGAAGATTGCCAGAGATTTGGTCTGGTGGATTGAAGTTTATAAAAATTTTATTAATAAGTGTTTGTGGTTTAGCTGTTATGAGTGTTGGTAGAATTATAACAGGATGTAGTGAAAAAGAAACAAGCGAGTCAAGGTAGTTAGACATAGGATTTGTTTTATTATATTTTAGTATATTCATATTAAAATCCCCCATAAAAAAAATACCTTTTTTTTCAATATTTAACTTATCTAATAGTGGAGTTATATAATTATTAGTAAAATTGTCTTGATTGATAGATGGATGTCGATATATGCAACCAATTATTATATTTTTTAAGTGAGGCTTTATAGTTTCAACACAAAAATGGATAAAAGACATTTGGAAGAGTAGATCTTTAGGTCATTTCGAATTATCTAGTTTAAATTAGAATTTATTGTTTTATATTTATAGTTATATAAATTATATTTATAGTTAAATTTAGAATTAATAATAACACAATAATAAATATAATATAAATAAATAACAAATAGAGCAAATATCCAACCACTCGAGTGGTTTGATTTTTGTTGTATTGTTTGGGATCAAAAAAGTAAGTTTTTACTTTGCAAAAAGTTACTTTTTTACATAGCATTGCTAGTTTACAACGCATATCTTTTAGAATGATAAATTTTTTACATATGAGATCTGATATTTGCAAAATATTTTCTAGACTAAAAATCCTAAAAATCCATGATCTTGTAAAGTTTTACAATTGTCATTTTGTATTTGATTTTTTCCTAAATAAACTACCAAACTCTTTTTAATTTATGATCATACGTTAAAGAAGTTATATACTAAAGACAACTACAGTACAGAGAGAAATTCTAAAGAAATACACTCCACCAAAATATTTTTAAATTGAATTCTGTTGAGCAGTATATAATCCGTAATAGGTGAAATTTTTAATTTGTCCCTCAAAAAGAATGTCGCCATTCGATTTGAGGGACAAATTAAAGGTAACGTTTGTGGAAAATATTTCAGCCTTATCCTTGAAAGAGGTGATAAGATCAGGCCTATGTATCAGATATATATATCCAGGGGCGGATCCAGCATTTTTTGGTCGTTGAGATAGCTAACTTCCGGACATGGAGCAAACTCCAAACATTTATATGCTTAAACCTCCTAACTCCAAACATTTATATGTTTATACTATGATATATATTTTATGATACATATATGATATCAGGGGCAAATGCAGCATTTTTTGATGTTTGAGATACCTAACTTCCAGACATGGAATATCATAGTATAAACATTTATATGTTTATACTATGATATATGTTTTATGATACATATATGATATCAGGGGCAAATGCAGCATTTTTTGATGTTTGAGATACCTAACTTCCTAACTTCCTAACTTCCTAACTAACCTAACTTCCAGACATGGAGCAAACTATTAGCGCTCATCAGTTATGGCCTAATAAAATTTGCAACCCCCTCAAATTGAGGGGAGTTAAAACTTTTTATTGTCATTGTTTTTGAACGCTAAAAGATTTTTGTGTGAATTTTAAAATTTGTCGATGAATATTGATTTAGTTAAGAATAGTATAAAAATTATTTTATCAACTTGTTGCTCTCATGTTTGGGGCAGGTGTAGCTAAAATTTTAGCGCTTTTTTGTTCCCAGACTCCAATCATTGCAATTTTTTGTAAAGCATCCTTATTTGAGATAAGTATTTGGAGTTTGCTCCATGTCTGGAAGTTAGGTATCTCAAACATCAAAAAATGCTGCATCCGCCCCTGATTATGTTAAGGTCTATTCTTTTTATTTTACTAAATCTTATATGAAAATATAAGATTTAGTAAAATAAAAAGAATAGACCTTAACATAAGACAGCACCTTTTTGCATGGGTTTCTTGCAATATAAAAAAGGCGTTTGTTCTCAAGAGAGTTGTACTTGTGAAAAAAAAGAAAAAAAAATGTTAAAAATCAGAAATAGCAGCTGTACAAGAAGGTGAAAACCATGGGATAGGAAAAGATTTAATTAAAATCGAAGATTAGAAATAAAAGTTTATATAATTGATCCAGGAGATTACGTAGATGGTGCATTTATCATTGGAGAGATGAAAAACATTAGCCCGACGACCGTCATGAAAAAAATCTTGAAAAGAATCCCAGTCAGCTTTAGGGTAGTAGCAAAATTTCGATTGTAGAGTGAGTCCGAAGAAGTACAAAATGAAAAATTTATAGAGATTATTGAATGGTTGGAACCAATTAAAAGAGAACAAGAAAAAAGTGAACACAATTTAGGATCAGCAAACAATCAAGAGAACAAATCAAAGAGTAAAGGTAAGCAACAAGGGTTGTCTGGAAAAAGAGTCACAAAGTTAACTATTTGAGTGGGAGATTGAGAAACACATAATTATAGGTTTTAGTGTTTGATAGGTCAGTTGTGTTAGAAACAAGTTATTCAGTATAGTGAGCATCAATGCTCACTATACTAAACAAATGCCATCAATAATAACAATGTTGGTTGAGGGATAAAGATCTTGTTAAATTTGGTCAGAAGTTACATCTAGAAGAGTGTAGTCTTGAAAAGTAGGAGAGACATAAAAAAACAATGTAAAAAGTGATTGAGTTAAGAAGTGTTAAACGGAAACACATATAGAACAGCCAGAGGATTCAAACCTGATTTTGCGGCAAATTAATGCGGAAGAAACCAAGTGTGTGACTATTAGAGCCTTCAACACTGAGATTTGATGATAAAAAAAGCTAAATTTAAATTGTTTTTTCAAAATAGATCCTTTAGTTGAATTACTAAAAACATTTAAAAAATTTTTAAGCTAGTTAACGAGCATTAAGTGGTCATTCAGCAAAATAGCAAGTAAAAAAACGCTGCTGTTGTTCGTCAAGATGCTTGAAAAGGGTTAAAAATGAAAAGTCTTTTGCTTTATTTAAATTCATTGTTTTTTTTGCAGTTTATTCGGGCAGTATTCAAGTGCATCTATAAGAGTTCAACATACATTTATAAGTTGCAGAAAGACTATGAAAAATACCATAATTAATGAAAAATCTGCTGTAATTTTTTTACTATATTTTTTTAACAATAGTTTATTTCAAAGAAATTGTTTCGAGTTTCAGTTTTTTAAATGTATTTTTTTTTTGTTTTCTTTCAGTTTTTCAATTGTACTTTATGTATAGTTGTTATTGTTTTACTTTAGTTATACGTGTTGTTATTTTACTTAATATATACATGTTATTATTTTACCTAATTTATACGTGTTGTTATTTACCTAATATATACGTGTTGTTATTTTACCTTATGTATAGTGTTGTTATTTTACTTAATATGCACGTGTTATTAATTTACTCTAGGTACATGCGTTATTCTGATTCTGCTTGACAAGCAAAAGAGATTAGTAAAAATATATCATTGATTTTACGTTTTCTTTAAATTTAATTTATTTAAACTTAAATTTTAATGCATATTTGATAGTTGTCATTTTAAATTTTGTTGCTGTTGTTAATGATCACACTTGTTTGTCTTTAATACTTAATTGTGATTTCTCTTTATTGCCAAAGCTCATCAAAAATGAAAAAATTGAAAAAATTTATTTAAATCCGGATCTGCATTAGTACCAAATGGCCTAAGTGCGCAAAACAGGTTTGCGAACACTGGCGTAAGTTTTTAACTCATTAATATATACTAATTTTAATCTGCATTAATATATGTAGCCGGTTAAAATAGTTTTATTGGTAAAAAAAACAATTTTTGTTGTCTTTAGGAAATTTAATAGTGCGCTTAAAAATTGGGAGAAATGTTATCGATATGTGTCTACAAATGTTTTAAAGCAGCTGAATTGGATTGTAGTTTAGCTGCTTTTTAAGCTTGCCTTGTAGTTTGATATTGTAAAAATTATAAAAAAATGCACAACTAAGTGCAAAAATATACTGAAGTATTTAGATTGCGGCAAAAGTGAGACCAAAAATATAATAGTGATATTAAATTAATAATAAAATTTGCTTTTGTTTAAGAAATTTTCAGATAAATTACTAGCACTGAAATTTTAACAAATTCATAGTGCTCTCTAACGTGGTTAAAATTAAGAGGAACTATTAAACCTCGGATGGATTGTCATAATGACAATCCATCCAGTTTGCGGCCGTGGCGCAGTGGTTAGAGCGCTTGCTTTATAAGCAGGAGATCTAGGTTCGAAACGAGCTTTGGACATATTTCGCGTTACGGTAAGAAAAGAGGCGTGAACTTTCTGGTTAAATGCGCTTCCGCGGTGCTCTGTGACAAGACCGTTAGGACTTATTGGGGCACCTAAAATAACAAATTAAAAAAAAAATGACGGTGTCAGAACAAAAACACTTATATATGCAACAATATATGCAACAATATATGCAACAGTATGTGCAACAAAATGTGCAACAATATATGATACTAGGTAAAATGCGAACTGCGAACCGCAAACTGCGAACTGGTAAAATGCGAACTTTTTTGCGAACCATCGTCCTATTGGTTGTTAATGATGTAATGTTTTATTTCCGTTAAATAGTTTATTTAGCGGAAGAGTAATCTACTTGCAATAAAGACATAAAGTGCAACAACCACTGAGCCAGCTGTGTGACTAAAGTAAAACTTATCATCATTTGATGTACTTAGTAACTCACTTTTAATTGGCTTAGGATTTTTTATTATTTGATTCGCTTAGGCTTTTTATTATTCGATTGGCTTAGGCTTTTTATTATTTGAATGATTTAGGGTTTATAAATAGTAATGAGGAAATTGCTTGGATAATAAAATAGTGTACTGAGTACTATTTGTGCTTTGAGTCAAGCTCTTTAATTAACTTTAACTAACAACTAAAGTACCAAAAACTATAATACACAAAAATCCATTGTTTTCACCAAGTTCTCTAAGTCTATCCCTAATATTCGTGGTATTCGAAGTAATTTTTCTTCTGTTAAGTCTTACCTCTTGCAAAGTTCACCAGACCTACTTGTTTTTTGTAAGACTAATATGAGTTCTGCTGTCTCATTTTGTGGTTATGGTGTTTATGGTTATCTTCATTTAATTTTTAAAGACTCTAATAGTCACATACTTGGCCTGGGCGTGTACATTTGTAAGAATTCTGACTAAAACTCTTTCCTTATTTTCTTTGTGTTGGCCCTAGGGTAGTAATCTTTTGTCTTCCTGCTGACAAACGCGCTTTTTACGTGATTTTCTTTTTACGTGGATTCAGAATGACATGGAAATTTTTATTTCCTTAAGGGCAAATCTGTCATTCCACCTCTCTTATATGGTTTAGATTTTGTCATCTCATCTAAAGATAAAGCTGAATTGTTTGCTAAGAACTTTTTATCATTATCATCTCTTAATTCCATTAGTTGCGTTCTACCTAATATTGTCGAAAAAAAGGTTGATCAATTGCTTGACATTCGTATCACTCCAGCTTCTGTATCTAAATTGATTTTTTGCTTAGACTATTCGACAGTTTGGTTTCAGGACAACATGACTATTATAGTCTTGCAGAAGTGTTTTCTGCTGGAAAGCAGCATTTTTTATCCTTATTTTTAAAAGTTCTGAGAGCGATTTGACTCGTATTACTACCGTCCTATTAATCTTCTTCCTATCATAAGCAAGATTATTGAGTCTCTAATTAACAAACACTTAATCTCTCATTAAATCTAATTACTTACTTTCTGATCATCAGTGTGGATTTCGGTCTTCTTGTTCTACTGCTGATTTTTTAATGGTAATAAGCAATAGATTTTATTGTACATTAAATAGATGTGGAGATGTTAAGACTATCACTATTGACATTTCTAAAGCCTTTGATAAATTTTGGCATATTCTTCCCCCCCCCCCCCCTAAGCTTTCTTTATATGGTGTATCAGGTAACATCTTTAAGGTTATTTAATCTTTTTTTACCAATCGTAGTATAAAAGTTATTCTACATGAACAGCATTTTTCTTCATACGCTGTAACTTTAGGGGTTCCTCAAGGTTCTATCCTTGGCCCTAAACTTTTTTTTAATTTAGATTACTGATTTCCCAGAAATTCTAATATCTAAGGTGGCATTGCTTGCTTAAAATACTACCATTTATTCTTGTCTTGATAAGAAGCCAACTTTCTATGATTGCTTGTAGTGGGCGTTTAAGCTTGAAAAGAGTCTCACTTCTGCTACAGCATGGGGCTCTCAGTTGCTGGTGAAATTTAACTCAGATAAAACTCAATTTTTTTCAGCTAATTATTATTACAATAATCTAGATCTTTCTATATTTATGAACAGTAATGTACTCGATGAGTCATCTGCCCTTCATCTTCTAGGATTAACTTTTACTTCCAATTTTTTACCAATCTTTCTTCATTTAATTTGTAATTTTTACCAGTTATCTTCATTTAATTTGTAAAGACTCTATTAGTCAAATGCTTGGCCTGGGCATTTACATTCGTAAGAATTCCCCCATTTGTCGGCAAATTAAGTTTGTAGGTTTTCCTTTGAAAGCAATGGAGAGTTCACTACAGCTTCCAAAAACGCATTCCATGGGACAAACTTTTAAATTGATAAAAAAAAAAAAGTTTTTTAATTACATTAGATAATTACATTTAAGAGCAAACTTAATTTCAAAACTTTCCGTTTTCACAAAAACTAGATAAAAGCCGTAAAAAAAAAATAGTTGCATTAGTTTAGGCAACGTTCCTTGTATTATTAGGAGAACAAAAACCAAGACTCTGTTTGCATTTGTATTTATTTTTAACTATTTTTATGCCTTCACCCTCCCACCCCTCCCCCCAAAAAATCTAAAAGTTGTAAAATATCTTAGAAATAAAAGACCTTTTTTTCTTTAGGAGACGCAAATGTAATACAAAAATACTTCAATATCCCCCAACCTCCTCTCCTCCATCCTCACAATTAAAAGTTCCAGTGTAGTTTAAACTCATAAAATCGGCCAGCCACCTTATTTGGACCTTTAGTAGACCATTATTTTAGACTTTGTTTATTATTTTAGGACTTTATTACTTTTTGTGGACCATTATTGGCAGCCACCAAAGGTGGCTGTCTAAAATAAAGTCTAAATTTAAGTTAAAACTTTTATTATGCTTGTATGTTAGTGTATTTTTATTAAGTGTACAGCACTATTATATTATATTATAAAAATGATAGGTCCAATAAAAGTAGCCGGTCAATGACTAGCCACTATTAACATGTCGGAGAGTCATTTATAGCGGCTGTCGCTAATGGTTCACTAAACGATGAGCAAAAATCCAAAGCGCCGTTCAGATGCCTGAGATATAGGCTTAGATATAGGTCCGCTGCAAATCCACTACTAAAACATTATTTGATGGGTCTAGATGATCAAAAAATTTTAAAAATCGAGAAAAAAAAAAAAAGTTCCGATATATTTTTAAAATATAAAAACATAACCCGAAATTTAAAATGGGGGACATAGATTTAGCTGAAGAGTCTGCAGGAGAAGATACAGAAATTGATAAATTGCATGAAATTGCTCGACAAATGCATAATAATTCGGAAATTAAAAAGTACAGTAGGACAATTAATAACCCAATATCAAAGAGTATTGATATGACAAGATTAGTATTTACGAATGCAAATGTTTCAGATTCTGGTGAATGTGAGGCTATGTCCATATGTAATGAAACAAGCTTAGAAACTTCATTGATAAAAACACCTCAGTATTTATCTAGTACACAAATAGGACAAATGACTTTAGATGTGGAAGTTTACTCCTCATCTTCACCTGTAAGATAATTATCAATTTTTAATTTTTTTTTTTAATTTCATTTGTTATAGTTGTTTATTGTTATAATTTCTAGCAAAGTTAAAATATTTATGGCAATTACTCTAGTATTTACAAAAACAGTAATATTTTTATAGCTTATATAAGATATGTATGTGTAGAAGTGTAGCTATTGTATACTAGGTAGTCATAGAGAGCATATTCATATAGATATCTAGGTCTCAGCATGCAAATTATCAATAGAACAACAACAGGTAAAAAACAGTTTAAAAAAAAAGCTAGAAGAATATATAGTATATTTTGAAAACTTGTAAGAATTTAATGTGAAAACAAGATTGATATTAATTTGCTTTTTTTTTAATTTGTGATAAAAATTACAAATCTATTAGTTTCATTACTATTTTGTTTTAAATATTTTTAATAATTATTCTTTTAGTGATTAGTTATAACCATTTTAATAATTTTTTCCCAAATGCCTAAAATGTAAATTGTGTAATTTTATAATTTACTATTTCCTTAAACATTTCCTCAAATTCATTATATTGAAATTTTGTATCCAATGCATCTCAAAGTTAATAGCATTGTAGAACTTTTCAAAGGTTGACTTTTATTTAAAGGTCAAAATGCTCTCTATGACAACCTATAATATATCTATATTATAATATACTTATATGAAAAACCTATATTAATATACCTACATATAATATACCTATGTTATAAGTTTTGTAACCCTACAGCTTGTTTTAGTCTAAAAAGTTTAACTATGCATACTTATGTTTTTTTGGTATGTAAATTTTAGTTTTTTTTGACTTCACTTAAATATTGCTACAATTTAGCAATAATTCCGCTTCTAAAATAAAGTTTGTTATAAAAAATGTTTTTTTTGAAATATGCAAAACATATCTTATAGTTATCATAGTAGGCAATGATATTTCTCATTATGTTTCTCTCAAAAATATATTTATTTCACATACTTACTAAGGAGCTGGTTGTTGCATACAAAATATAGTTTTGAGTTTTAAATTCTTCAAAATTAAAATTATATATATATATATATATATATATATATATATATATATATATATATATATATATATATATATATTATTATATATATATATTATTATATATATTATATATATATATATATATATATATATATATATATATATATATATATATATATATATATATATATATATATATATATATATATATATATATATATATATATATAATTTTTATATACATTTAACAATAATAATAATAATACAATTATTATTAAATTTGTGTTAAGTATGTGTATGTATAAATTTTTATTAATTTATTAAGTTGAAAAAATAACTTTATTTTTTACAATTCTTATTTTATTAACAAAATACACATACTCGAGTAAAGAGTGAACTAAGTACACTTTTCTTTTATAATGTTAACTTCTTTTAGCTTTATTTTGCTAGGATACATTTTATCATTATTCTATGCAAACTATCAATCAAATTTAGCCATTTTTCAAAATCAAAGTATTATTTAAAAGCTTGTACTTTATTATTATATTTTTTTGAGTAGGTATCACTGATGGTTTTATAGAATAAAATAAAACCATGAATACACATATTTTCTCATTCTCATACATTTCATTTGTACTGGCGACTTTGCCTTTTTCGATGAGAAGTTGTAAAATATTTCTAATTATATGTTTTATTATATGATGGTTTAGTCTAATAGCATAAGACTAGATTTGTAATTTTAACTTGTTTAAAAGTTTATAAGATGGTAAAATGACTATTTTTTTTTATAAATATTTTTAGACAAGCATTCAATAAAAATTTTTTATAAAGTAATAAAATTTTTTTATAAAGTTGATGGTAAAAAAATAAAGAAATTTAGAGTTAAGTTCTGTGACATATAGAGGTTTTAATGAACTGAAACCTCTGTAGCTTATGATGTGCAATGCTTTATATATATTTATATATTTGTATATATATATATATATATATATATATATATATATATATATATATATATATATATATATTTTACCTTCCCAAACCTATGAAGGTCACTGCAATTGAGAAGGCTACTTTTAATTGTAGTTATAACCAGGCTTGTATAGTCGAAATGTTTTTTTACAGCTCAGCTCCAGATCAGCTCCCACCATAATCACAAATTTTGAAATATTTTTTTTATCACATTTGCTAACCCAAATCCAAGTCAATTACAGCAATTAATTTTTAACTAACTTTCATGATAACAAGGTTAATTTGTTACTATCTCTACTCTTATTTGAAAAGAAAAATGTATTGGGTGTATATACAACTTTTTTATATATTATTTAACCGAAACTAGTGTTTTTAGTTCTAATTCTACCCAATCGGCACAATACCTAATAATGGCATTTTTTGAACATTTTAAAGACATCTATAACGTTCAAAAGATGTTCAAAAAACTTTTAAAAGATGTCTTTCTTACGTCCCATGCCCACTGGGTTGTATAATTTTTATTAAATGAATAAAATTATTATTAATAATAATGATTTAATGATCATTAAGTTATGCATCAATTATTTAACAGCCTAATATCAATATAAAAATGTAATATAAGGCAATATATCTAATACTGTAAAAATGTTTCCATATATCCCAGTGGGTATGCGTTGTCCAGGAAATGTATAATGGATATCTTATGGGCGTCGGGACGTCTGTGATATGTCTGACAGAGCTACTCTGGACAATGTGTGCCCACTGGGATATTTTACTCTTTTTTTTTCAATAAAATATTTGAAGAAATGCTATTTAGGGATAGTATTTTTTTGAGTTTAAAATTGCTAAAATATTTGTTTTTATTACATTTTGGCAAGACTGCAACTGTTAGAAAAAATATTTTTAATTTTGACAAATTAGTTAAAAAATGAATGAATAAAATTTCTCTACAGTAAAAAAAACAAACATACATTCTATTCACTTCAAAAAAAACACAAGATCCAAGAGCCACTCAATTTTTGTGGTCCAGCTCCACCAAAAAACAGAAGTTCCATGGCTCCAGCTCGGTTCGGCTCCACAAGCCTGGCTATAACCCTCTCTCAACTCTATAACTCCAAAACGTAAACTTTGAAGAACAAGGTTGCTGCGCGGAGAAACATATTGGCCTCAGCTTACAATGTGCAGACAATGTCCGCTCTGTAATATAAATTAATCACTAATTTATTCCTTTTGCTGATATCACTTGGCAGTTTTTAATTTATTTTTCAATAAATTATAAAACTGACATAGTCTGCTAAACCTTTAACTTTACATGTAGTAGGAAGTTTTGGCTGACTTCATTGGTAAAGACTTTGTATTTTTAAACTTAAAGCTATTGTTTAATTGAAATGTTTTTTTTTTTCTTTCATATTAAGCCTTTTTAGCCTTTTTTACTTTAGTAAATTTCAGTTTTTTCAGGTTCTCAATCCTTTTTATTTTTTTTAGTAAAGTATTTTTTGTCAGCTTTTTATTTTTCTCAAAAGTCTTTTAATTCTCAGCTCCAGATTTTTTTTTTATATAAATAAACTTTTAAAACTTTTATATATAAACCTAAACTTTTATATATAAACCTAAAAAAAGCAAATGAGTAACATTTTTAATAATCTGAGTTGATTTATTGATGCTAATTTTGTTTCAGTTTGAATCAGCAGATTCAGGCTGAAACAATTTCAAATAACTACTTTTTAATTGTTTCTTGTAAAGAAATTTAAGGTAATTTTAAACAAAAGTATATTTTATCAGTACTAAAATTCATGTTAAGTACACACAAAACAAATGTTTTTAATCACATATTATCATTTCTATTGTCACATATCATCCTCATCAACTATAATCCTCATATCATCCTCATCAACTGCTGATTCAACTTTTCTGATTTTTGGATTTTAATATTCTTATCTGTGTAATATCCAGGGGCAGATAAAATATTTTTTGTACTATTCTCAACTAGACTTATATTTATCAATAATTTTTAAGTTTCATAGTATAATACTTCAGCGTTCAAAATTTATGACCATATAAAGTTTGAACTCCCTCAATTTGAAGAGGTTACAAATTTTATATGGTCATAATTTTTGAACGCTGAGATATTATACTATGAAACTTAAAATTTATCAATGAATATAAATCTAGTTAAGAATAGTAAAAATAATATTTTATCAACTTGCTCTCACATTTTAAGCAAAGTAAGAAGGGGGGATTTTTGGTCTTTTTCCAACCATCACAATTTTTTGAAGAGCATATAGATGTTTGGAGTTTGCTCCATGTCTGGAAGTTAGCTATCTCAAAGACCAAGTAATCCTGGATCCGCCTCTGATGTCCCATGTAACATTAAATGTTAAACTGCTTTACCTGTGTAACAGTAAATGTTTGTGTAATTATAAATTTTTTTAAGTATTTTATCTCCCTTTGCTTTTGAGTAAAAATTTTTTAAAAATACCCATTGTATTTTGCAAACAAATAAAACTTGTTATTATTTTATTGTTATATCTGTGACATCACAACAAGGTTATTTACTGAATCATGAAATATATTTCAATGTTTTTTTAAAGGTATATATTTTTAGTTTAAATTTTATAAAATACTTATGACAATACTTTTGTGTAGAGGTTTACTGGATACTTGACTTGGACTCAGGTATGTAGTATTACTGTGTTATTCCGAGTACCCAGAACTGGCTATTTTTTGCAATATCTGGTACTGGATACACTAATTGATACTTTTGACAAACCTTTAGGTATGCCGTAACTATTTGTTTAAGTAATTTTTTAAGTTGTATAGAAAATTATTAATTGTATTATTTTTTATTTGCAAAAAAACTTCTTGACGACTTCAGAGTCTTACAGTGTAAATAACCGAAATGTTTTCTTCAAACATGAATTCTTTTTTTTTTTAATTTTTTCTTTTCTTACTTTATAGTCCAGTTGAAGAGGATAATAATTTTTTTTTAATTTTATTTGAAACTTTTTAAATGGAATTGATAAAAAGTTTAACCCTGCTCCCAAAAAAAGGAATCTTGTTGAGCAATTCTGCTGCGTGGTGAAACAGGTCAAGCAATAATTCAATATTGAGCCAAAAATCCATTACAGGTATTTCAACTTTATGCAGAAGAATAACAGCTTCATTCTGTATGTGCAAAATTAAAATCAATAGCAGTTAAAATGCCCCACAAAAAGAATTTTAAATGAAAACAGTTTATTTGAATCTGATGAAAACAGAAAATGAAATAAAATGAAAAGAAACTTGCATAAAAATTGTACCATCTGTTCTTACATTAAAAGTTCTTTAAATAAAGCTTCATCAAGTTATTAATATGCATTGAGCATTATGCCAGAGCATTTTGTCAACCTTCTTGTGTCCAGATTGACTATGCTTATTAATATGCTGGAATTATGAACTAAAAAAGTCTGTTACTAAAAAGGTAGAAAGGTTGATAATTTTTTTTACTTGATAAAATACTATGTAAATCTACATTTTTGGATCTAAGTTATAAATTACTATATCAACGTGCAGATGACAATGTTACCAAAATGTTGTTTGAAAAAGTTTGCAAATGTTGTTTGAAAGAATTGCAAAGAGTGCAAGGATATCATTTATTCTAAATTAGACAGTCAATCTGACAAGACATTAAACATTATCTGACAAAAAATTAAACAATAGAATAATTAAACAAAAAATTAAACAATAGAATAATTAAACAAAAAATTAAACAATGGAATAATTAAACAAAAAATTAAACAATGGAATAATTAAACAAAAAGTTAAACAATAGAATAGTTAAACAAAAAATTAAACAATAGAATAATTAAACAAAAAATTAAACAATGGAATAATTAAACAAAAAGTTAAACAATAGAATAGTTAAACAAAAAATTAAACAATAAAATAATTAAACAAAAAATTAAACAATAGAATAATTAAACAAAAAATTAAACAATGGAATAATTAAACAAAAAATTAAACAATAGAATAATTAAACAAAAAATTAAACAATAGAATAATTAAACAAAAAATTAAACAATAGAATAATTAAACAAAAAATTAAACAATGGAATAATTAAACAAAAAATTAAACAATAGAATAATTAAACAAAAAATTAAACAATGTTTATTTTTTTGACAAGGGTTTTTTTAAGATTTTAAGAAAACATCAACTTTTGAGTAAAAAAACCCAGTGAACTTGTGTTCATTTATATTGATGTTTATTTAACTTGGGGCTCCATTTCTTTAAAACATAAAATTTTATTTAGTGTTAAATATTTGATAACAACCTTAAAATGTTAAAATAAGGGTTTTTTAAGCGTAGTGCTGGATAAATTAAAACCCATTCTGTAGGTCTTACATCTGATTCTACCAGACTTATTAATGCACCAAACTTAATAATTAAACTTACCAATGCACCACCCCTTATACATAAACAGTCTGCATTATTGATATGCTTCTAGTCGTATTTGATGTTTTTAAGCAATCATGTGAGTGTAAAAAACATGTGAGTAAAGAAAATTTGGCAAACTCGTTGTTCATTTTTCTGTCAATTTTATGCTAAATGTTAACTAATATGCCTTGTACTTGTATATTATAAAATATTATATTTTTTATATTTGTTATTGTATATAAGTACCAGCTGTACAAGTTTATGTAAACTTACAAAATTTACGGGTTCAACCCAACTATTTGGTATTCCTATTAATAAAATGTTTTGATGAAAAAATGGAAATTTTTTTTTTCCTTCAACATGATTTTGCTTCCAACTATATAATTTTGATACACAGTTTTGAGTTTGTTATGAAATATCTCCAACCAATAATTGATTAAATAAAGTAGCTATGTATAAAGTCAACTATGTTGTCTTGCCATTTAAAAGATTCTTACATTTTATAGATCCAAACATAAAAATTTATCAAATTTAAAAATAGTTTAAATATTTCAAATTTAATAAAATAATTTTAATTTAAGTAATGTTTTAATTAAGAAAGCATAAAAATATATAACTATAAAACATTTTTATGCTTTCTCATGAAAATAAATACATTTTTATGCTTTCTTATGAAAATATATAATTTTATAATTATATACTTTTATTCTTTTTTAAATTTACAATTTAAATTGATTAAGTTATATACAGGGGTGGAAACTCTGTTTTTTTCCCGGTCGCTCGGCAGGCGACTGAAATATTATATGTCTTACTTGAGTTGTCTGCTATAATAATCAGTAGTTCAGTATGGTGAAAAAACTAAAGTAAAAAACTTTAATGGTAGATTACTAAAAAATGACTAATAAAAACTGTTCAATTAAAAGTAATTTTATGCTACCAAGTTGTCACTAGAATCACAGAATCACAACCCTGAAAACCCTGTAAGCCAAACTTACTCGTTTTTTTTTTATTGTAGTTGGTATCTGATTCGTTTTGTTTTTTATTGTCAATTGTAACAATTTAAACGTAAATGCAATTTTGGTTCAATTATATTTGCGTAGAGCAAAAAATTTAAAAGCCATAGAAAAAAAACTTTTCATTAAAAGAATAATTTTCTATTGTTCTTACTAGATGATTCAAAATGTAACTTTTAAATTTTTTTGATATATTCGCTATTTGAATGAAAAAAAAAACGTGCTTCAACTAGTAACAACAATGTTTTAAAAACTGAATAGTTGCACTTTGAAACATTTTAAACTCCATGCATTTCTAGTTTAATTCAGTTCTGTTTCTTTTTATTTACTTTAGTAAAATTATAAAATGTAAAATTTTTAAATGTAGTGTATAATTTACGTGCATTTTTAAACAAAGTGTACTTTACTTTTTTTGTAAAGATTTTTTTTAAATAATCACAAGGAATAATATCTTCATAATTTAAAATATGGTTTTATTAATAAACACTTTTTTGTAATTAACAAATATTCTTTTTTTTTTTTTTTTTTTTTTTTTTATTTGCATTCACTCCCAACAAGCTGCAAGCAACCACTATTAAGTTGGGAGTTACTAGGAAAAAAAAAAGAACAGAGTTATAGAGCAAGGAAACGGTTGACAGAAGACTTGAAAAGTTGAAGGTTGTATAAGTCAGGAAAACATGAAGATGGGAGAGAGTTCCAAAGGATTGAAGTGCGGGGAAAAAAACTAGATGAATAAAAGTTTTTAGAGCATGCAGGGACAGATACAGTAAACGAATGAGACTTAGCTGAATGACGAGTAAAACGAGAATTAATTTTAGTTGATGGAACTAGAGATAATAACTCCTTTAAGCAGTGACCATGATAGTATCTGTAGAAAAGAGAAAGAGATGCAACTTTACGACGATGGGAAAGAGGTTCAAGCTTAGCAGATAGTCCAGGTCCAACAACATTTACAATGCGTTTTTGGACCTTGTCAAGAAGAGAAAGTGAATCGTTAGAAGAACCAGCCCAAATATGACAACAGTATTCCATACAGGGACGAATAAGAGATTTGTAGAGGTAGAGAATGGAATCAGAAGTAAGGAAATGGCGAGCACGATAAAGAGAAGCAACCTTAGCAGAAGCTAATTTAGCAATCGATTGTATATATGGTTTCCATGAAAGGTCAGTAGTAAGCAATAATCCAAGAAGACGTAAAGAGGAGGACTCAGTAAGAGGATTGCCATTCATTAATATAGGAATGTTGACCATATTACGGTAGTTGTTTGCAGTAAGCAATTAGGTTTTTTTAGAGTTGAAACTCACAAGCCACTGTGAACCCCAATCTACCACCGAAGTGAGATCAGATTCAAGATCAGCTGCTTGTTCTAGGCGATCGAAAAGACTTTTTGTCAAGACAGGAGTATAAAGTTGAGTCATGAGCAAAAAGAGCTACTTTAGATGAAAGGTTGTCAGGAAGATCGTTTATGTAGATAAGAAACAAAACAGGGCCCAGGATGGAACCTTGGGGAACCCCAGATGTTACTGGAAATAAAGAAGAGTGTTGGCCTTCAAGGATGGCTTTAATAAACCGGTCAGAAAGAAATGATTTGATAATCTCAAAAACTTTCCCAGAAACACCATATGAAGCAAGCTTATGGAGAAGACCAGCATGCCAAACTTTGTCGAAAGCTTTAGATATGTCGAGAGCAATAGCCCTAGCCTCACCGCCTCCATCTAATGCACGATAAAATCTTTCAGTTACAGCAGTTAGCAAGTCGGCCGTAGAGCGAGAGAATCGAAAACCGTATTGATTGTCTGACAGCAGTTTATTTGACTCAAGATGAGATGTGAGGAATTTGTTGATCAAAGACTCAAAGACCTTGCTAATAACAGAAAGAAGACTGATCGGACGATAATTGGAGGGGTCAGAATTTTCTCCAGAGTTTTTGAATATTGGAACCACAGATGCCATTTTCCAACAAGCAGGAAAACAAGACTCAGTCAAACACTTGTTAAATAGTTTAGAGAGAATTGAAGAAAGTTCTGGAGAACAATTCTGCAAGACTGTGACAGGAATGTTGTCTGGACCACAAGCTGTAGACGAGTTTAATTGAGATATGACTTATAGTAGTAGGTGGTGCGATGATAAGGTGAGCCCAAAAAAGAAGTACGAGAAGAAAGATTTATAGAGATCATTGCATGGTCAGAACCACCTAAGGGAGAAAAGGGAGAAACTGAACATAAGCTAGGGTCAGAGACAAGACATAAGTCAAGGAGTGAAGGTAAATGATTAGGGTTGTCAGGAAAACGAGTCACAAAGTTAACTATCTGAGTAAGAGATTGAGAAACGCAGAAGTTAAAGGCTTTAGTGCCAGCAGGATCAGTGGTGTTAGAGCCAAGCCATTCAGTGTGATGGGCATTAAAATCACCAACAACAACAATATTGGCAGAGGGGTAAAGAGAGAGGGCATGGTCAATTTGATCAGAGATAACATCTAAAAGAGTGCAATCATGGGAAGAAGGAGAACGATAAAGAACAAAGAGAAAGGTGATAGACTGAAGAGGTGCTAGGCGAAAGCACATAAAAGAATGGTCAAAGGATTCGAACCTGATTTCACGACAAATAGGGGAATTAATGCGTATGTATACCCCTAAACCTAGCATGTGACTATTGGAGTCTTTACGAATCAAAGGATAGTACCCATCAACACCGACATCCGAAGAAGGAATTGCAGAACTTAAATTTGTTTCACTGAGTGCATTCTTGTTATCCTGCCATGCTACCAGCAGGTTTTTTTTTTAATTTAGGTTGCTTTTTAAGAAAATGAGTTGTCTTGTGCCACTGAACGACCATAAGGTTCCACCCCTGATATGCTATTAAATGAATTTTTTTGTAAAGTATCTTTAATTTTTTATTTGCTCTCAACAAAGCTGCAAGTTGCCACTATTTCAGTTAAAAGTTACCAGAAAACAAAAAACATTGTTAAAGTGCAAAAAAACAGTTGACTAAAGTCTTGAAAAAGTGTAAATTATATAAATTGTGAAAATACAAATATGGGGGAGAGTTCCAAAGTATTGATGTGCAAGAAAAAAACTAGATGAATAAAAGTTTTCAGTGTGTGAGGAGACAGATACAAGTAAAGAAGATGCAACTTTGCTTTGACAAGTCAAGCGAGAATGAGTTTTGGATTGTGGAGCTAGAGTTAATAGCTCATTTGAGCAGGGACCATGATATTATTTGTAGAATATAGAAAGAGATACTACCTATGGCAATCGGACAATGCCTCAATCTTGGCAAATAGAGCAGGTCCAATTATATTTTCAATAAATTTTTGGATCTTGTCTAGAATTAAAAGGTATCATCAGATATGAACCAGTCTAAATAAGATAACAGTATTCTATAGAGGAACAAATAAGCAATTTGTAGATATTGATAATGAAATTATAAATGAGTTTATAACAAGCTCAATAAATAAAACCAACCAATCAGATTCTAAAGTTACAATGCAATGTATATATGGTTTCAATGAGAGTTCAGTAGTCAAAGATAATCTAAGAAGATGTAAAGTAGAGGACTCAGTGGACTTAAAATTCACATGCCACTGCAAGCCCCAAGCTATTACACAAGAGAGGTCTGATGTCACATTATTTTTTAGAGTAAAAGCTTTTTGAGATGGATCTCAATTACAATAGTTTTAGATAAATTTTTTTTTGAAAATACATAGAAAGACAAGGAAACAAAATACAAAAAGTAAATAAAAAAATTAAATCACAATCATATTATCCTTATGCATTATGCATTTTTGGTTTATCGCTAAGTTTAAAAATCCATATTTGTGTTTAGTTTAGCACTAAGCTAAGTGCAAATATTGCACATATAATAGTAAATTAAAAATTCATTCTAACCTCTAGTTGCAAGCTATTCCTAGAAGTCCACAATTCTAAGAAGATAAATCAAACAAATGCTCAAAATTACAAAAACTTTTTGTTTGCATTTTTGTATTTTCCTCCAGCAGACAATACTCTCTTGAAAAGTCTAGAAATTTTTTTTGGCTACTGATTTTTCATTGGTCAGGATTTATTCTACTCCATAGGTTAATCAACTCAGTTGTCACTTTAAAAAAAATTTTATAGAGTTTATATATATTATATTTTAAATATTATGTTTGTCAACCCATGCATGCTTTTAAAAATAAAGTATGAATGTGTGAAAAGTGTAAAAAAATCATTTGTCTATTGGCTGGAAAAGGCTTAAGGAAGTCGATACTGCAAAGAGTATACCTCCTGCTTCATTACATTATATTTACTTTAAGTATAAAATAAATACTTGAGATAAAATCTATTATATTATTAGTATATATATATATATATATATATATATATATATATATATATATATATATATATATATATATATATATATATATATATATATATATATATATATATATATATATATATATAAACACACACACACACACTACCCTCCATAATTATTTGAAGAATCATATTTCAAAGTTATCTAAGTTTTACTTTAATTATTGGCAGAGAAACTGACTGCAAAATAGACTAGAAAAATAAGCTATTTTACTATTGATTAAGTTTACATAATAAAAAATAAAACATCAAATTAAATTACTTTATAATTTACTCTCATCTATGTAGCCACCCCAGGCAATAATAACCGCTTCACATATTTTTGGTATTCTACATTACAACAATTCTAATTTGTCAAAGTCAATTTTATTCTACTCACTATTAAGTTTTTTTCTCATATCCTTTGCACCATTAGGGATTAGTTTTTTTTACAATTCTGTTCAGTTCATCCCATAAAAGTACGATAGGAGACAGATCTGGTGATTGGGGAGGCCAAATCATTCTATTCAATACTTGATCATTCTCTAGCTTAAGTAATTTCTAATAAGTTTAGAATAACTCTTTGAATTGTTATTTTTTTTAATTTGACTTCCTGAAGGTATAACACGACTTTTTAAAATGTCTAAACACGCTTTTTCAGCCATTTTCCTCTCTATTTTTACAATGTCACCTTTAGCATTTCCTCTTAAACAACCTTGAACCATCCTCACAATACCATCTTTTTTATAATATTCCAAACTGTTAAATTTGCAAATTTTTCTGTATGACCTATAGAATATTTTTCTTGCCACAATGTGAATATTGCAGATCGTTTTTCTACGGTCAACTTTTTCTTTTTCTGCCCATTTTTCTGTCATAATATCAAATATTTATATAAGTTATTAAACTATTATTAGTGCAAAGCTAACTATCGAAATCAAAATTATCAAAATTCACTCCAGCAAAATTATAGCTTAAATAAATCTCTTGAAATAAAATATACAGTAATAGTTATGCTTATGTTATATAATCTTCACAAAAACATCAGACTAGATAATTGCATGATTTATGAACGATTAATGTAAATATTGGAAAAAATACTTGCATGATTAACAAAACAGTACGCTTATGTAAATAAATGCCTAATCCTACTTTAACCAATGAAGCATGTAGCTTGTTAACTACTTTACTTTTATCAAAATATTATCTAAATCTAAATTATCTAATAACATAAAAATAAAAAATAAAAAGGTACTTGGTGTAATTAAGCTGATTTACAAAATATTCGAATTCTTTTATTTGGAATTAGCATGATTTTGTCAGCATATTATGTCCAAACAAGATCTTTAAATGCTATAATTTTTTTTGCTGAAGGTTTTTATAATATTTAAAGAAACTTTTGTTTTTTTTATATAATTTTCAAAACTTTTTTACTACCCGTAATAGTGAATCTAAAGAACATTATTTTGGAGTCTTTAGATCAATTCCGCTAATCGGCATTAATAAAAATTTAGTTAAAATCTTTTGAAAAAGTTTCTTAATTTACTACTGATCCTAGTTCTAATCGGTTCTGATGTATATCAACTATATATAGTTGTCAAAACACAATATTTCTATCAATTTTCACAAAAAATACTGGAATTCCGACCAAGAAAGAGCTAATAATTATGGAAAATTGCCAATAAACAATCAGAACAGATCATATTATTAAACTATAATGTTCATTTTACCTAAAAAACTTATTAATATAAAATCTTATTTAAATTTAGACGAGCTATTGGGATTTTAAGATGATTTAAAAAAAAAAAAAAAAAATTATCGGTCTGGATTTTTTTGCTACAAACATTTATATTTTATGATGCCGCAAAGTTTATCATTTTAAGTTTTTTCGTCTTTTCATTATTCACAGACTAGACCAATTAACGGAAAACTGTCACAGTCAACAAAGTATCATACAGACGCTCTATTATTTTAAAAGTGCCTTAACTACACCGAATATTAAAATAAAGCATTTAAAAGTTAATGTCATTTGAATAATTATGAACATTAGTGTATATATATATATATATATATATATATATATATATATATATATATATATATATATATATATATATATATATATATATATTTATATATAAAAGCCTCGACGGCAAGTGAGAGCTTTAGCTCTCGCTTCTCTCGCCTACAGTCCCCTAAAATGGTTTATGGGAACAATTTACTGCTCTTGCAAAAGTATAATTTTTTCTCTCAAAAGTTCAATTATCATTATAACTAAATGAAAAACACAAAGTCATTTTTATAAAAATAAATTAATTGCATAATAAACTGCAATGCTTTTTA
>NC_061159.1:23760779-23780779 GCF_022113875.1 Hydra vulgaris | reverse complement strand
TCAGTTTAGAATGTTTAACAGGGGCGTGGTGGAATAGTTGTAAAACTCTAAATTTCCTTATTATATCAATATTAAATAATTTTAACTTTTAATTATTTTTAAAAATACTAAATTTAATAAAATACTTAAATTTAAATATAAAATAAGAATTTTCAATTATTGACCTTTGATTTTAATTTTTGTTATTTAAAATGCGAAACAAAACAACTTTACAGTTCTATAGATTTTATATTCTATATAGAAACATGTTGTATACTCATTTTTATATTCTATATAGAAACATGTTGTATACTCATTTTTATATTCTATATAGAAACATGTTGTATACTCATTTTTATATTCTATATAGAAACATGTTGTATACTCATTTTTATATTCTATATAGAAACATGTTGTATACTCATTTTTATATTCTATATAGAAACATGTTGTATACTCATTTTTATATTCTATATAGAAACATGTTGTATACTCATTTTTATATTCTATATAGAAACATGTTGTATACTCATTTTTATATTCTATATAGAAACATGTTGTATACTCATTTTTATATTCTATATAGAAACATGTTGTATACTCATTTTTCTTGCACAAGTTTAACTTAGTTGTAGAAAAAATTTCACAAATAAAGAACAACAGTATTGTAATAGTTATTGTATTATATATGTTTTATATTTTTTATGCATATTTAATACATTATTTAATTTATTGTATTATGTATTTTTAATGTATATTATTTATTAATGGTTTTTTTTTTTCAATCTATTTTTGGCATATTAAAATTTTAAGCTGGTTTTTTGTTATTTTTTTTATTTATTTTTTTTATTATTTGTAAAAAAATTGGAGGAAAAGGTTCATACATACATAAAACTACTTAACATCCATAAAACTAATTGAAAGTTTTAGCACACATTTTATGGATGACGTAAAACTAATTGAAAGTTAGCCATCTATATTATAAATGACATTAAACTAATTGAAAGTTAGGCCATCCATTTTACATAAAATAATATAAAATTTAATGACAATAAAGTTTGATTAGGTTTAGAAATTATTCTATATTTAACACCTATTAAATACTCTAATGACTAAATACCTTACTGCTTTAATTTATATAATTACAATCAGTCATGTTTAACCAAAAAAATAATTTCAAAACTTACAATACAATATTTTAAATTTCACGTGCAAATTTTAGGTAAAAATGAGTCAATCATTAACTTGTGTAAGTATATTTTATATTTATCAGAGATTTTTGAGAGCAAATTAGCAACAAACAAAAAACAACCAATCCTTTTCTAATCAAAATGCAAGCAGAGAACTTGTTAGATGAACATTAGAAAAAAAGAGCTTGGGTTTTAAATTGCTGTAGAAAAACCTAACCTGTTGATCATGGACCAGCATCAAAGACAAAAGATGGTGCAAAGGCTGTTTACATTGAACAGTAATGATTGGGAAAAAGTGTTTTGGAGCAATCAGTCAAGTTTTCAGGTTATAAATCCCCCCCCTCCCCTCCAAAAAAAAAAATTGTATTGAAAGATTTACAGCTAAGAATATTAATGCTGTTTACAAGAAAGACAACAAGGTAGTGGAGGCTCAGTAGATATTTTTCTCACAAAAGCCTTGGTATTTGTGAGCTATTTAACTGATGGATTAATTAATATGCTTACAAAAACTCACTATAATCATGTTTGTATCCATCAATGAGGCAATTTTATGACCCAAAAAATTTTTTCCAGTAAGACATGGCTCCAGCAGATAATTTAACAAACAGATAATTTAACAAACCGGTTCAACGCAAAAAAAAAATCAATTTGTTACTTTGGTACCCTAGATCACCAGAACCTTAGAAAAGATATTTGGTTTAACCAACTGAGCTTATGAAGCAAGACTATTATCCTTGCAAGATTTGCATGAAAATGATTAAATCAACGAAGAAACTAAATAAAGGACTCTTAAAATATTAGATTTGTATGTATATATATTTTTTTCAATTTTCTATTCTAACCTAATTTTTATGCAATAATTTTTTGATTAAGTAATTAATCATTTGTAATTACTTTTTTAATGAAGTTATTTTATTAATTATGTTGCTAAATGGTTTTTTTTTTTAATTTTGCTATCCAGATTTTATTCAATTAAAAAAAAAAAAAAAAAAACAATTGATCAAAATTATTATTTTGATTAAACTTTTGTGGATAAATTCTATTTATTTATAATAAGTTAAAAAAAAGAAAGAAAAATGCTTTTAGATTGCACTTAAAATTTAAAAATTTTCATCAATCATCAGCCATTTATTACTATATATTAAGAATTATATGTTGTCGATGATTAATTAATTGATTAATTTCACAGTTTCAATCTATAATTAGCCATTTATTTCCATATATAGCCAAAATTTAAATATCATCTAAAAGTTTTTTTTTCTTTTACTTATACTTTAATTGTTTTATTTTTTATTTAAACTTTAGTATTTTATGATAATAGTTTCACTTACTGGTCTTGCTGAATAATCAATGATTAGTTTTTTTCAAGTTTGAAGAAAAAAAAAATTGAATAGAAAAAACATTACCCAATGGTTCTTAAGACTAACCCTCAACAGCTTGGCCATTCTGGTATAATAAAACATAACATGATATTAATTTTTCTTTAGAGATTTCGAAGGAAACAGCATTAAAAAAGTATAAAAAAGTGGATCAGGTTTTTCCTGAAATTATGAAATCGTTTAAAGTATATCCGTGGTATGATCTGATCAATATAATATGGTACTGATCTGATCAATATGACCTCTCTTAAGTTGTAGAACAAGAGTTTTGTAGAACAAAAGTTTTGTAGAACAAGAGTTGATTGTTACTTATTATCATACAATGAGAAACAGCAATAAAACTAACAACTATAAAATATTCTCAAAAATATGTAAATATAAGTATAATTTATTAACAATATGTTATATTTACAAATGATTCAATTTAGTTATATGTGCATAACTGTGTTTCAATCAATAATTAAGAATGTTTCTGCATTTTTTTATATTACTCCTGAACATTATTTACTTGTTATAAACATTAAATTGAATCGTTGTTTGAATATTATTACTTGTTCACATTAAGGTTTAAAATATTGTTCTTGGCTAATATTAACCTTGACAAACCTTCCTTAAAATAAATCAGAAAGACTATATATATATATATATATATATATATATATATATATATATATATATATATATATATATATATATTAGGGTTATGACTTTTTATAAACCCCATGCTCCTGTACTGTAGTTTAACTTTTACCTAAAAAGCACGAAATGAACTATTATTTGCATTTTTTTTTCAAAAAATTTCACCCTGCCATTGAAAAATCGATTTTGACAAAAGTACTACTATGTATTCAAATGTGTTTAGAATATCATAGTCATGTAATACAATGAGTTTTCAATTCAACAATCACTCAGACCGTTGACCTTGCTCTTGCTTGTTGCACAGAAGGAATTAAAGGTGCAATTTGTCTTTATTTTTGCATGATGAATAAATTTCCTCCATTACTTTGATCGCGCGCTCTGCGCATTGATTACTTTTGGGTATCTAGTATCAGGGTTGGCATTAAAAAACCCACCCAATAAAACCCACCTAAAAAAACCCAATAAAACCCAGGCAATCTGGGTTTTTTTGAAATATATCTAAAAACTTATGAACTATTATATTATTAATATATATTATTATTAACCAACATTTCTGAAAACGTGTTATAGAGCTACCTATAAAGGGAAATTTTCAATTTAAACACAACATTATTTTTATTTAACACAATTTTATTTTGGAAGCCAAACAAATTCATCCAATCGGAGTTTTTAGAATACACATTGACAAGACTAATTACATTATTGGTATACTTCTTGCAAATACAACTTTACTTTAATGTAATATTCACTTTATATTCTAAAAATATAAACTTTAATATAAAAACATAAACTCTAAACTATTTTTGATACTGTCTATATATTTGCACAAGCTTTTTAGCCTTTTCACATCCTAATTTATTTCTAACTTTTGACCAAATAAAACCAAACGAAGAAAATATTTTTTCTATTGATCCTGAGCTAGCAGGGCATGTTTGAAGTTTAGAAATAAATTTGCAAAATCCTTCAGGCAATTTTTTCTGAATTGATTTTTCATTTCTCTGGTTAATGATAGACCACCAATCACTGCACAATGTTGTTGATATAATTTGATTGCTCAACATCCTTTTAGGAAATGCATCACAATCCTTTAATTTCAGCAAAATCAACCCAGGTACAAAATCAGGATAATGATTGTAATTTTCAATCGGCAGGTTTTTGCCTATAAAAAAAAAAATCAGATTAGCATATAGGTATAAAAACAATTTTTTTTTAAAGCAAAACTTTTTTTTTTTAAGCAAAACTTATTTTTACCCAAAAAGTGAGGATTGGTCATGTATGCAAGATAATGGATATGTGTCATAGCATCATTACATCTCTTTTTGATAGCTGTGTGGTAATGACTTAGTTCAGGGTGATTCAGAAGTGAGAGCCACAACTCAACACATTCGGATAGGTGACAACTGTCACTTTGCATCTAGAAAAAATTTAATTTTAAATTTTTTTAATTAACATAATATATTTATATTTATTACTTTTCCTTTACACCTACAAAATCTTATTATGTAAAAAAACTTTAATATAAAAAAGTTAAATACTTGATCTAAAACAACACCAAATATTTTGAGTTGGGTTTGAAGACTGTTAGCTTCTCTAAATATTACTCGATTTTCAATAATTTTTCTGATTTTGATAGGTATATCATGATTATCTACTATTTCTACATAAATTTGGGTTTGAAGACTGTTAGCTTCTCTAAATATTGCTCGATTTTCAATAATTTTTCTGATTTTGATAGGTATATCATGATTATCTACTATTTCTACATAAATTTGGTAGTTTTTTATGTATGTTTCTATACAGTCAATTTGGGAGTTCCATCGGGTATTGTTTGGTAACTGGCATATGCCCTCCTTTCTCACGCAACCATCCCTTAAAATAAAAATTAAATAGTTAATTTTAAACTTTTATATATTTTTTATACTTTAAGTTTAACCCACAAATACAAAATGCGGTTGATGTGTATTACGAAAATATTTCTGCACTTCAACCACATGTTTGATGACATCTGGGTGTGTTACTTCTTTTTCTAAAAGGTTTAAATAATGTGCAGAACACCCATATGTTAAAAGATTTGGATACGTTTCTTTGATTGAATCCTTCATTTTTTTCATCTTATTTTCATTATCTGTTACCACAGCAAATACTTCTTTATTGTATGTTTCTTTAAGATCTTTAATGACATTACAAAGGAGTTCGGTACAATACTTGGCTGTTTTTTTATTTGATGCACAATCAGTAATGCATAAAATTTTAGAATTAAGTCCGTCATATGCACTGTGAGCAATAATGGGATCATTAGTAACACTACTCCATCCGTCTTGCATAATTGTTATTGTTTTCTCTTCTTGGGTAAGTTGATCCATCATTTTTTTGTTTACTTCCTCATAAACTTTTTCTAAGAGCTCTTCTCCTAGCATTTTACGGTTAGGTGGTTTGTATCCTGGTCTCAATGAACTGATCATGTCTATAAATTCTTGATTTTAAGAAGTTTTAAATAATACATTTGCACTGAAGAAAAATTTTGCTATTTTTATATCAATATTTTCTTTCTGTTCCATATTAGTTGATATTGTGTATGATGACATCAACCGCTGCTTCTTACAAGGTGTTAACGAACTTATAGAACTTACAGATGCCAAAGAACTTTTTCCAACTTGAGATGATGGTCCAGCTATTAGAGAAGATGCACTAATATTTAAATCATTATTTGGTACATCATCACAACTTTTATTTAAATATTTTGACAAATTGAGATTTTCCCCTTCTGTATGCTTGTGTAAAAACTTAAACTTTTTTTGGCAATGTTTTAAATGGGGTTTTACTCGTTCTATCTTGTTGCTAATCAAAGCATGACAATAGTCACAAGAAACCTTTGTACTGTTTTCAACTTCAGTCACTTCATCCCATTCTCCAGCTTTCTTTCTCCCACTTCCCATCGACATTTTTAATTATAAAAAATATTATTATTAAATCTAAAATAAATCAATACATATAGGTTTATCATGATTTTTTTTTATTTTGTTACATTTTTAGATTTTTTTTAAACTGTAATTAAAAAAAACTTATTGAAAATAATTTGAGGTGTATAAATTTTAAAAACTTATAAAATATATTGTAAATAAACTTAAAGTTAAAAATGATATTAGTTTTCAATATTATTAAACAAACAAAAAAGTTTTTTTAACAAAAATAAAAATAAAAAAAACCCAAAAAAACCCAATAATACCCAAAAAAAAACCCAAAATTACCCAAAAAAACCCACTGGGCTGGGTTTTTTTAAAAAAAACCGGGTTTTTGCCAACCCTGTCTAGTATGGAGGCTCTCACTTCCAGTGATTTTTGAAAGAGCTTAAAGTCTTTTTGTATGGATTCAGTATTTCAGCCAAATTATTACAGTCGTTTTCATTGTACAGTTGGTCTGTAAACCAATAGCCTGCCCAGCCATAGGATATAAATGGACATGCTCTCTGCAGAACTGTCCTTGTTGAAGGAATTAAAATGAAGGCCAGGATTGCTAGTATAGCTCTAAAGTTCCACCTCGCATTGCTGATGTTGGGTATTTTCTGAAACCTGATCAATGGAAAATGTCCCTTTTTCTCAAAAAATCGGAACACTCGAGTAAGATAAAACAAAAATTTCATATCATCTCTCCAGCCTGATGTTTCAAGAATTACTTCTGTTCTGTTATCAAACTGTTTGTTCAGTTGTTTGTACTCCTTCAACAGTTTAGATACAAATGGATATTCGATGTTTGGCGATTGTGTTTTATTTCCAAGTTTTTCATTCATCACCAGAGGATTCAATTTAATACATGGTGTTGACAACTGATAAATTGAGGTTTGTTGATGCGTTTCTCTTTGAAAATTCGTTGCAATATTACAACGCCATTCTTTTTTCCAGTGTTAATGCTGGTGGTATCTGCAACAATCATCTGTATTTTTTTTTTTTTTATTTTAATTCACCTCCTCAAGGCCGAGACGGCCACTACAGACGAGGAGGCTACTTATTTGTGGCTATAACCCTCTCTCAACTCTATAACTCCGAAACACGAACCTTGACGAACAAGGCCGCTGCGCGGAGAAACGAGTTGAGCGCGGTACTACCAGGGACCTGGTGGGAATCGAACTCGGAACCACTCATTTATGAAGCGAGCACTCTACCACTACACCACTACCGCATTTAATTATATAGGTTAAATTCATCGAGGACTCTAGAAATTCCTTGAGCAATAGTTAAAGCCCTGTCATCTACCAAGCCTAGGACATCAAATTTGATTTCTCTTCTTTCATATTTAAGGATGACCACTTGATAATCCATTCTGTCGATGTGCTTGCCATCAAAGTGCAAGGACCAACTTTCCATAATATATGCTTTTCAATAATTTCTTCCTTCAGCTAGATTGCTTCTTTGATTGTTAACTTATAAATAGCTGATTGACATGGAGTTGGGATGTCGATGCCTTTACGAGCCAATAGCTTGCATATGTTAGAAACTTTGTTTGTTGATACTCTTGTGGAGGTCACCAAGTTGACTGCAATTTTGCTTTTATGATGTTTTCTGCTTGGTTTAGTTGTCTCATCTTATTCTTCTTTGTTTTCATATTCACTGTCGTCAACCTCAGAGTCAGAATCACTAGTAAGATAATGAGTTGGATGACTCATTAGAAAGTTTTTGTCTTTTAGAGGGATGGATTGTTTCTTTACTGGCCGCATGACCTGTAAAGTATCCCACTGTTCTTTTCCTTTCCACTTGGAGATGGTATAATCACTTGTCTTCGGAAGATAATCATATTCCATCCACTTTAGTAATATCAAAAATTTCATCAAGGGGTTTGTAGCTTCCCGGCTTGACACATTCATCATAACATTTCAGTGTTTTATCAAGCTTTGCTCATATAACATTTCATCAAGCGTTAGTAGTAGCAGTATTAGTAGTATTAAATATTTTGATTATTTTGATTATATAGAAAACATATACAAATATTTGAACGCAATAACAATAATATTTTATTGTTATTGCATAAAACATACCTTAAAAATAGATTGCAACAACTTGACACCAAGCAAGCAAGATCTTTGTAATGGATTAAATAAATGACTAAATGTAATTTGAATGGCATTTGAAGTGACCTTTTTTTACAACTGAGAGGAATTGAACATGTTTTCAATATTTTCTAATAAAAGTTCATCAATTTACGACACAGGAAATTAACTTATATACTTAATATATTAAATATATACAAAAGTATATATTTTTCTCTAAAAAGTTTAATTATCAATGTAACTAAAATAAAAAACACAGTCATTTTAATAATTATCTTTAACAGTTCTTAAAATCCCTGCATTCTATTACAATAAAAAAATATAAAGCTTTTTTTATAAGCAATAAAAACAATGATTGTCTAAATACTTAGAGAAGCAGCTCGCATAGCTCGCCATGTTTGTTTTAGAAGAGCTTTTCACCGCTCTTGCACTCATTTCTTCCCGCTGAGGCCTGTATGTGTATATATATATATATATATATATATATATATATATATATATATATATATATATATATATATATATATATATATATATATATACATATATATAAAATGCATGATTGATTTAAGTTTTAATAGTAAAAATGTTTTTTTAATATACTAGTAGGCTTTTTCAAAAACAGTACTTTTCAAAAAACAGCTGTTTCTCTTTTAAATTTAAATAAAAAACAGATTTTTTTTATTGTTTTTAATTATTTTTCAAATTTTCCAAATCAAAAATGTTTTTATATTAATCCCATTTTATTATGTCACTAGTAAATAGCTTTTAATAAGGACATTTTATTTCTTATAATAGAATTTCAAAAACTTCAACCATTTAGGTAATTTGTTCTAGAGACATTAAATAATATTTTGGTGTAAATTGGTGTAAAATGGTGTAAAGGTTTATGCCTACAGAAAATGTATAGTTAACCTTTGATGTTAGTTTGATGCAATGTAATGCATCATATTAGTTATTGAAGATTTTCTGTTCTTTTACCGATGTTCTTGAAAAGTATGAATTCTGATTTGAGCTTCTTTCTGATCCTACAAAATGCACTGACAGTTCTTCTTTTTGTATATTCATTTCATCTTTTAGTGAAAGATTATTAATATTAAACAACTTGTTTCTTCGCGCAGCGGCCTTGTTCGTCAAGATTCGTGTTTTGGAGTTATAGAGTTGAGAGAGGGTTATAATCACTATTAAGTAGCCTCCTCGTCTGTAGTGGCCTTCTCGGCCTTGAGGAGGTGAATAACAAAAAAAAAAAAAAAATTTGCTCAAGAACTCAAGAACTTTTCTTTATATCATTGACTCAAGTATTTTTTATTCACAGCAGCTCCATCTTGTGTCAATCCAATAACATCTTTGGCCATATTAATGCCAAAACCAACTGTCATTCCACTGCCTCAACCATATACCAGAACATTAGCCAAGAATATGCACAAGACTGGTTTTCAATGTATTTTTCTCAACGCTATGAAGATTCTTACTAAAAAATTGTCTTCCTTTTACAGTGGTATATTGATCAACACTCATGTTGTTTTTAACTTCATTTGCTGTTTTTAACTGCATTTTGAAATGATTCTTCTATGTTGTTGTAGAGTTGCCTGAACACTTAATAATTTTATTAAATTGTCTAATGTTTATATTGTGTCTCTTATTCTTTAGTAAGTGCTTTAGCATGTTGGTCTTCTCCATAAGCTTTTTTCTTACAGTATATCAAGTAACATCTTTAGGATTATTGAATCCTTCCTTAATAATTGTAGTATAAAAGTTGTCCTGGACAGCATTCTTCTTTATATCCTGTAACTTCAGGTTTTATTCTTGGCCCTATACTCTTTTAAATTTACATTAATGATCTTCCAGAAATTCTCACATCTAAGGTGGCATTGTTTGCTGATGATATTACCATTTATCTTGATAGGAAGCCAACACTTTCTGATGCTTAGAGGGGGCATTTGAGCTTCAAATTATCTCACTTCTGCTACAGCATGGGGCTCTCAGTGGCTGGTGAACTTTAACTCAGATAAAACTCAATTTTTTCAGCTAATCGTTATTGCAATAATCCAGATCTTTGTATATTTATGAAGGATAATGTACTCGATGAGTCATCTACCCTTCATCTTCTAGGATTAACTCTTACTTCCGATCTTAAATAAATATTTATAATAGTTTACTACTTAAAGCTATGCATAATTTCAAAACAGAGTATATCAGTTGTAGGGCAAGTTTTTGAAATTTTTTTGTTATTAAAAAAAAAGCCTGATATTGGCATTTCTTCCCTGGACATCACTTTGTTTTGCCATATTTATTGAGGATATTATTGAATTTTCTGATTTTTTTATTATTCCTGCTAAAAATTTCAAGGAACATGATGGATTTATTTGAGTGAAAATTTCTGCAAATTCAAATTATTATTTTTTTTATTATAATATCAGAAATCAGTGTAGTTTGACATATAAGGAGGCTTGCTAACTTAGTCCAACAGAAAATGTTATTTTAAATGTTTTTAAAGGTCTATAAAAACTATATTTTTCCCCCCTCTAAATACTACATTGCATTAATTAAAATATTCCTCCTAGAATGGACAGGAATATAAAAAATGTTTATACTGATCTGTTATAACCATTATATTGTAAAATTGTTTCACCTGGTATCTCTCTGTTCATTTTGTGCTTGTAATCTTTAACCTACTATGTTTATTCTTTGTTTTTAGTGTATAAATTAGAAAGTATGAAAAAATTGCAACATTATTTATGATTGTTGCTAGTAGAAAAATAATGGATTAAAGACAAAGCTCAAATAACACCATGCAGAAAAATCATAAGAGTTAAAGAGAATCATATATCAGAGGCATAGGTGTATCATAGCAGCAGATTGGTTTATTATTACAAGAAATAATAAATGAGGACAGTATTAAAAAAAGGAAGGTTTCGTTCGAATAAAGTTAGTGAAACAATAGGCAGAAGGTTAGATAACAAAGTTAAAAATGTAAAAAATGAACTATGAAATGGAAATAGTTTGTTTTATTAAGAATAGAAATATAGCGCACCAGGGACTTTCTAAAAAAGAAGTTTCCAAATTACGTTGGGTGACTTGTAAACTTGTAAAGTGCATTTTAAAAAAAGGTGGAAGAAAGTTTTCAAAATTATTAGCAAAAGTGCAAAAACTGACATTAAAAATGAGAGGTAAGTAATTTTATTCTTTGCACTTATTTCTTTTCCAAAAAATTACGACAGCGTTAAATATATCATAAATGCTGTACATTATTATTAAAATTATTTAGACTTTCAAAATCATTTGAAAAGACTAAATTGTACTAGGGAGATGGCTGCAAGTCATCTAGGTACACTTTTTTTTGTTACATATTGGTTTTTTTAGCTCAGCCTCACTATAAAAAGATATTGCCAATTTCATTTTTAACTATTCTACAAATTTGTTTTTATTCTTGAATAAGTTTTTATGCTTTGTACACATATTTAGTTTATGTAACATGAATCTATTCTTAATTTTGAATTTTTTTTTATCTCAGATGCCTTAGTTAATGAGTTGATTGGTTGTAACGTAGAACTATGAAAAAATAAGAATTTTGCATATGGTTTGGTAATTTTGTAACAGAAAGAGTTTTCAATTACAATGAAACACCACAATTTGTCAACTATGGTTTACAGGCTACTACTACTGAGTTAGTTTATGCTGGCAAAGCAGAGACATAAAAAAACAGTCTTTAATTTTTTTTTGTAAAAGTAAATTAATTTATTTGAGTCTTCACCTGATACTATTAGAGTTACACAGCTACATGACCAATACCAAATCAACAGCTCCATCAATACAACAATAACACACAATACTTTTTTCTCTTTCCAGACAATTAATCAAGAAAGATTTATAAATATCTTAGGAACAATGTAGAATAATTGCTCATCAGCTAAAAATATCAGCAGCTGCTAATAGATTTGGTAGAAATAAATTATTGATGATATGCAACAGGATAAGTTTCAACAAGCAGCTTACTTTATGATGATGTCGAACCTACTAATGTTTTCTATTATCTGCTACTACTAAGAAAACAAGAAATGTGACCTCAAACAAAAGAGCCCTAGCAACAACTTCAGGATTGCAATTTAAAGTGGCACAAATAAAAGGACGGTATGGTTCAGCAAAGTATTGGAAATCAATGTATGAAATTTCCCAATATTTTTGAAATTGATATGAAATTTTATTTCCAAATTGAAATGAAAATAAAATTTCCCAATGAAATTTACCAAAAGTTTACCAAAAAAGTCTTAATAACTCTTGGATGTATTCAGATAAAATGTTTGTTTATTGCTATGTCCCTTTTTAGAACTTGTGTTTAATGTTACTTAAAATATATATTGTTATTCTATCAAAAGTTTGTATTTCAATGACATTAGTGAAACCCATAGCTGAACCCAAGTTTATACGTGCAGTATTTAAGTGGATATGTGTTTTTAAAGGTAATCTACTGGTACACAGTAAAAATAAACTGTATAAAGTATTCTAACAGTGAAAACGTAAAAATATTTGCAATATAAAGTTTGGTTGTCTGTGTAGCATAATTATATGTTGTTGACATGACTGAAAACATCAACTATTTGGTCAAAAGATTATATCTACTGTTTTAGTTGCTTTTACAATTAATAACTTCACTTAAATTTGTGTGCAAATGAATTTTCAAAATTACTCACTACACAGTAAAAACAGTTTGTCACTAAATTAGTATATGCTAAGTAAAAGCACTAAAAGTGAGACATTTTTATAATTTAATTCTGGAAACTTCCTTAGAGAAAAGTGTTAAAAAACAGTAAAAAAGCGAGTGTTAAAAATTAGTTGTTTTTTGTTTTTTGACTTAGACAAAAAAAATGTTTTACTGTTACTGCCTAAAAGTTTTGAAAAATCCTATATACAAAGAAGATAAAGACTGACTCTTTACAATATCTTCACTCTGACTGACGCCTAATTAAATGATGATGTTCTGTAATTCATGGGTTGCAATTCAAACTAAATATAATCAATTCTACTGTAAAGTGAATTGAATGCTTAAGTTCTATAAAATGGTTTTTTCAAATTTCTAGTCCAATATTTGTATTTGTGGCAAGGCTTGAATTAAGCCAGTAGTTCTTTTTTAAAAAAGTTGTTTAAAATGTTTGACAGCAGTCATTTCTATATCATAGTTAATGCATGGCCCAGGAAATCTCTATCAGGAAGTGAAACAACTAACATATTTCTCAGTTTAATTTAAATTTTAGTGTTTCTTATCTACTTTCTCAATTCTATCATACATAGTATGCAGATTAATAAATATAAACAAGCAAAATAATTTCAGTAACTCCCAAAACTGTGCCTTAAGACCTGAACTTTCCTTTTTTGCTATATCTTTGGTGTTTGAAACTTCTTGAGATTTTTTTTTAGTCTTGACAATGCGTTTACTACTGCATTAAAGCATTAAAGTTTACTTTCAGTTTAGTGTTCAGAGGTAATTTTTTGTTTTGGTAATGCACAGTATGTATCACAGCTACCATCCCTTTAAAGAAACTTAAATGAAGCATAAAATACTTAAAAAATTAACAACAACAAAAATTGTAGCTTGTGAAAAGTTACAATTTGATAAATGATCTAAATTTAAATATGAAAGATTTCTCTTTTAAAGAGACCTCTTAGTAAAGAAAAACAGTTTCAGAACTTTTTATAAAATTAAATTTTTTTTTTTTTTTTGATGATATACTTTATTAAATTATATTCTTTCGCTTCACATTCACATCTCATATTTTTGAAAGACTTGAAGTTTTAAACATATGGTTTCCTTTTTTACCAGATTTTTGTACAAAAGGTTCACGTAGTTCTGTTTATGATATGAATTTATCTTTATGGACATTTACACACATTTGGTTTATAAAAATTACATTTAGGGATTGCTGTATGCCTTAAAGCATTGAGTGGGTTCCTAATATAATTAAAAAAAAAGTTCTTTAAAAATCAACTTAGTTGATTAGAGTCGTAAAAGAAGATGTAAACCTGGGTCTTAAAAGAAGAAGAAGATAATATCAAAATTTCAAAATAATAATAATTTTATAAAAAACATTTAAAAAAAAAAATAATAATCAAAAAATCTTGAATAAATGCACTATTTTCATTATTAGTTAAAAAGCGTCATTAAGTGTCTGAATAATTTTTTGTAAAATAATGACTTTTGAAATATTTATATAATTTTAATTCTTTTTTCTTTTTTTTTGTTAAAATTTTTTTTATTGGCACTCTAATAAATACAATACTATATATATATATATATATATATATATATATATATATATATATATATATATATATATATATATATATATATATATATATATATATATATATATATATATATATATATATATATATATATATATGTATATATATATATATATATATATATATATATATATATATATATATATATATATATATATATATATATATATAAATTAGTAGAAAATCACTTAGCAAAATTTTTTCTCATTTAACACTGTGTTTCATCAATAAAGACTCATCAGAAATGCTTTATTGATCAAACACAGTGTTAAATGAGAAAAAATTTTGCTAAGTGATTTTCTACTAATTTGTAATTGCTCTGTTCTTTTAAGAACATTGAGCACTCTTTTTGTAGAATACATTTTAAATTGTTTATATATATATATATATATATATATATATATATATATATATATATATATATATATATATATATATATATATATATATATATATATATATATATATATACATATATATATATATATATATATATATATATATATATATATATATATATATATGTATGTATGTATATATATATATATGTATGTATGTGTATATATATATATATATATGTATATATATATATATATATATATATATATATATATATATGTGTGTGTGTGTGTATGTATATATATATATACAGGCCTTGGCGGGAAGCGAGAGCATTAGCTCTTGCTCTCGCCCTCACTCCCCTGAAACGGTTTAAGAGAGCTATTTACAGCTCTCGCAAAAGTTAAATTTTTCTCATAAAAGTATAATTATTTTTATAAATAAAATAAAAGACACAATGTCAATTAGAAAAAATTAATTGCATAATATACTGAAATGCTTTTTAAAAGACACGGTTGTTGCAACAACAAAAAATTATAATTAAAAAAGAGCGCTGATTTAAATGAGGAGCAGCTCGCACAGCTCCCCAAGTTCGTTTTAGGAGAGCTTTTTTCCGCTCTTGTACTCATTTATTCCTGCCAACTATGTGATTTTCACAAAGTTTCATGCTGTTACAATCATCAGGTCAAATGCAAATATAGTTTGTTCGTTTAAAAATTATATACAATTGAAACCATACAGAAAAAATCTATATAGAAAAAACTTTTTTTATTGTTACGATCACCTGTATCTAATCTTCAGGTTTGTCGTTGTTGAATAGAAATTTATTTTTATGATGACACTTGGAAATTAACTCTGTTTTTTTATTAAGTAGCTCTTCAGCATTTTTATAAAGTAAAATGATTAGTTTTTCATATAAACAAAGTAAACATTTTTTTGTTGTATTGTTATAGTTGGGGGTATTTTTTAGAATAGACCAAGTTGATTCAGATATTTCTTTCAGTTTTTCCTTAGTTTTCCATATATGTTTTGAGAGAGTTTTGAGAGAGTTTCATTTGAAAGTTTATTTTTAAGTGATTGCTCGTTGTTTGCATACCTCTTTTTTCCTTCTGATAAACCAATGTATGCTTTGCTGGGCATGTTTGGGGAAGATATTTTACATTTGTAAATAATGTTTTTTGCTTTTCTGGGCGTGTTTGGGGAAGATGTTTTACATTTGTAAATGATGTTTGCCGCTTTTCTTTAGGGAGATTTTCAGTTGTGTTAATTAAATTAATTTTTTTGTTGTGATTTTTTATGATTTTTGAAATGTTGTTTGAGCAGCTGTAACTAATTTTTATTTAAGGTTTATGCTATGGGTTTGAAGGTGGGAAACGTTTATCTATTAATTGCAAAAAGATTTGGCCAACATTGGTAGAGACGCTTTTATTGTAGGGTGGGTTAAACCAAATTATGTTCCTTTTTCTTTTGGGAGGTGTCTTATTTTTTAGGTTGTACTTTAAGTTAAAGTTTTTAAAACCGTTTTGTTCAAGTGCTTCTTCATATTCTGTTTTTGATGTGTTAAATATTTTGCAATAGTCGACCATTAATAGAGAAAGGGACTTGCTTAAGGACTTGGGGCACTTAAACAAAACGGTTTTAAAAACTTTAGCTTAGAGTACAACCTAAAAAATAAGACACCTCCGAAAAGAAAAAGGAATATAATTTAGTTTAACCCACCCTACAATAAAAGTGTCTCTACCAATAGTGGCCAAATCTTTTTGCAATTAATAGATAAACATTTCCCACCTTCAAACCCATAGCATCAACTATTCTCCTTGTGGTCAGTTAACGCCTTATGTATGGTCTTCTTTACTGCTTTGCAAGCAAGTTTTGTTTGAATTAATTAATTTACTGCCTCATTGTAGCTTTTAACTAGAATCTGGTAATTTTCATACACAGGGCCTTCATTGAAAGTTGTTATCCAATCTGTTGATGATATGCAGGTTGATAAGGAGTTGTAATCTGCTTTGCTCCAGATAAATCGTTTTTTCATCGGGTTAGTTATTGTGTAGTGCCCGTTAAGAGCAAAAAGTCTGTGTATCATGCAATGTGCTTGACCTACAGGTATATTGCCTAGATGATCTGCTTTAGTGATTTCATTAGAGCCGTCTGGTTTGTCTGAGATTATTAATGCAAGCGTGCTACTAAAAGGAATTTCCCTATATGGGTGAAATGTTGGAAATGTAACCAGCTAGGTGAAATGACACTTATTAAGACATTCTTGGAATTTTAGATCGGTTGGGTGCCTGTAGGCTACATAGGCAATGGTTACTACAGCACTTTTAATGCATTTCAGTTGGTTTGTAAGATGTTTCTTTATAGTTGAAATCTCCATAAAGAAGCATTGGCGAGCAGCCTAGTTTTTGAAGAACTGTTTTTGCTGTTGATGATAGCAATGATTTCAATTTCAAATTTTTAAATTCAAAATTCATTTTGAACTCATAAGTTTCAATTCTAAATTTATTTAAAAAAATGAGGCAACATTTCTTAAGGCAAGCTCCAATAGTTTTGCACCATCAATTTGGCATTGTGAGTACATTATCAAAAGGAAAGTCAACTTTATTGTGTGGTGAGTCTTTTTTTAAGAATTTTTTTAAGTTGCTAGCTGTATAGTTAAACATGTAGTGCAAAAACATGTAGTTCATGCAGATGTATGCTTGTTGACCTTGCTGACTTGCATTTTTGTGTGTGTTATCCATACTCTAAGCTTGAAGGTTTTTTTAATTTTGTAAATATGGATGCATTCATGGTATGATTTTACAATGAATGCACCCGAGTTACAGTGCTAAGCAGTGCGTAAATCTTTAGATCACTGGTCTTCCAGATCTAGATTGATCTTGCAACATTAAGTTGCCATTATGTTATCACAGACATCGATAGGATATATTCTGTGTGGCCTTGTCTGTTAAGCGCCCTGGCTGAAAATCATAAAACAGGCAGTGCTTATCAGGTTTTTAATGATTTTTGCGATATAAACAAGTTAAAATGCAAAAATTTTATTTGTTTCATAAATGTAGTCAAATCATGGAAATTTCTTATATCTTCTATAAACTTCTAAGAATTTTAAAAAAGTTATTTATTTCTTTTTAGCCAACTTAATTTTATTGTGTTTTCTGGTTTTAAAGTTATTTTTAATCTTAAATACTTTTTGTTTGAAGGTTACTATTGGCTCACCTGCATCAAGAGTTCTTCAAATCAAAAGGGTAAATTTTTCAGTTATTCATATTTTTTGATAAGAAATTTTTTTTATTATTAACACATGAAATATGCTGAAAATTTAGAAACAAAACCACACTCAAAGAAAATTAAGACAATTCATATAGATTGAAAAAATTTTCTAACGAACTATGTAAAATTAATAATCAGAAAATATAAACACTGCTTTTTTTGAAAATTTTCTATTTGAAGATATTTTTACTTCTGGTTTTTTATGTTGCTCTGTCTTGGTAGTCATTTGGAGGATTTTTTTTAAATTTGTAATATACCCTTTAGATAAATATAAAAATATTAAAAAAAAACATCTCATAAAGTTTAAGTTTAATAAGACCACACAATTCTTATTCCTTTGCTTTCTCTTTGCTCTTCCCCTGCCCTAGGCATTAAATTTTCAAAAGTAGTCAGCTTCACCGATTCAGGAGGTAAGTTAAATTAAAAAAAGAATTGGAATTTATATATTTGAGTAAAAACATGATATCATTGCTTTTTTCTTAAATCTTCTCTTTTTTTTAGTATTTTAAATTGAAAAATTACAATGTTTGATAATACATTCATGTTGACAGGTTATATTTGAAAAACAGATAAGTTAAGTTCACTGTGTTTAAGTAAAAAAATTTAAGGGGTGGCCGCAACTTTTTTGATGATGGCTAAAAAAGCTTTTTAACTGTTTACTGGAGGCTGAAGGTTTTTTAAAATACTTTATTTAGAAATATATATTTTTTTAATTTATTAAATGTATTCTTGAAAGGAATATCATGCAAGTACATACTATACATATGTTACGTACAAAATATAGTTTATTGGTAATTGCAAACCTGCCCTTTTTTTCACTATAATTTTAATATCAAACAGCAACTGCCTGGTTGCGATACTCAACTACATTAGACTCATTTTAAGTCAAGCATAAGTTTGAATGAACTGTAACTGACGGCAAAGCTTCTACTACTTTTTCTTTATTAGTTCTACTAATTTTTCTTCAGTAATTCTTATCAAGATTGCAATTTTTGTAAGTGCAAGTTATTATCTGTCAGTACAGATCTTGTTATAGATTTTGCAAATTTCATCAGAGAAAACACTTTCACACAAGTATGTGCTACATTAAAAGACACCTATTATATTTCCATTGTCAACTAAGTTGCTTCTTTTATTCAAGATTTGTGTAAAATACCATCAAATTTTGTTGATTATATACGTCTCTCAAAGCATTATTGCATGAACATAAATTAATTCCATTTAGAGTTTTTCTGGTACCATTTCAATTTCAACAGAGAATTTTACTGTGAATAATTTGATTTTGTCAACATGTTTCCTAATATCTGCAAATCTTTTTAAAAATCTCATTTTCAGTTCACCAGCACGGGTAACAAATTCTGCCTTGTTTCCAGGATTCAGCTATGTGCGCTCTGTTTATCTTCCTCAATTATTGGTGAACAAATTGCTGCATCATTCTAACAGGTCTTTTCTGAATGATCATTTACTATGACTAAAGACTTGTTATACTTCTAAAAGCTTTTAAAAACAAATTAAGTAAACCAATACTTATGGGAAAGAAAAGCCAATTTTTTATCTTTTGTTCCTCCAATCCAATTCTATCAATTATAAGGTTTGAATATTCATCAATTAACAGAGCAATCAAAGAAGGGTTTTATTATTCTCTATTCCCATTTTTAATATTATCTTTTATCTATTTTTATATTATTTTTTATCTAATTTTGGTTTGTTTTCTGAATTGTATTAGGTTGAAATAGGCATTTTATAAATGCAAATAACTCCATGTGCATTTGGTGTTGCTTTTACATTGTTTCTGGTGTGTCGCATTTATAGTGCTTCTGGTGTGTTGCTTTTATATCAAAAAACTGTGTTCTAATAGTGTTA
>NC_061159.1:23740779-23755779 GCF_022113875.1 Hydra vulgaris | reverse complement strand
AGTATTATCTGAATTGATTTCGCATGCTGATAATATTTTTGTATATTTTTTTAATGCTTATCAGATTTAGTTTAAGTAAAGCTTTTGCACAACACTGCCTGCCAAATATTGAAGTACGCTTAATTCTTAATCAGAAAAAATAATGGAAGTTGAAATTTGTGATTAGAAGCTTGGGTATGGAAAGTATTAGTCAGTAGTCTTTATACTTTTATGGCAATTTATTTTCCTAAAAATAAGCATTAAAATTTGATTAATGATTTTCTGTATTGCCATTCACATTGTGACTAAGGTTCAAACCAAGGAATGCCTAATATCAAATGTAATTGTAAAAACTTTTAATTTGATAACTAACTGCTTTTAAAACTCCTTGTAAACAGTGGCATAACACTGGCCCCAGTGCATAAACACTGGCCCCAGAGGCCATGCGGGAATCAGGCTGCATGGGCCCTTAGCCTTTTATTTTTGAAGCGTCTTTTGGTAAGTTATTCTGACCATTGCAATCGCCTAATAAGTTAGGCGATTGCAATGGTCAGAAAGGAAATCGTGATCATGAAAATGTTAAATGAAAATATTGATATTGCTCGTAAAATAAATACTTTGTTCAATTAAAGCATTTAAATGTTAAATTTATATTTATTATAATTATTAATTTATTATTTTATTTAATTTTATTTAATTCCGACCATCAGATTATTTAATTTTTATCTAACCATGGAGTTGAAAATATGGAAATAAAGCCTTTTGTTGAATTCTTAGGTTTGATATCTGACCATTTTATGCGGTCTAAATACAGTGTTGCAAAAAATTATCTGACTAAACATTTTTAAAAATATTTTTCCTTTCAAAAGGTCCGGTGGTTGTGCGAGCCATTCCAAGATCTCATCATTATTTTCAGCAAACCACTCCTTAGTTTTAGTGGCACTATGCTTGGGATCGTTACCTTGCTGAAATGTAAAATCAGATCCTAGCCAAAGTTTTTAAGCAGATGACTTCAAATTTTGCTTTAATAAGTTTCTATATTGCACCTGATCCATTATAGTATCAATAAATTGGAGTTTTCAACACCTTTCCAAATCACTGAACCCCATACCATCATGTTACTGCCACCATACTTGACAGTTCCTCTCATGCAGCTTAATTTGTAGGCTTCTCCGGCTTTTCTCCAAACTTTTGGGCTCCATCAGATGACTTTAAGTTGAATTTTGATTCGTCGTTCCACAGGATCTTTTTCCAGAAACTTAACGGCATGTTTTTGAACTTCTTAGCAAACTCCAATCTTCTTTTCATGTGTTTCTTATTCAAATATGGTTTATTACGCACAAGTCATCCTTGAAATCCCTGGTCTTCGATATGATTTCTGATTGTCTAATAGTATAATTTGATTCCATAATTCTCTTCAGCTTGCTCAGCCAGTTTTCGAGCAGAAATGAAGTGATTTTCTTGCTTTTATAATTAAGTTTCTATCAAAACTCTTAGAAGTCTTTTGTGACCCTTCTTTTGTGGCTGTTGCTCTGATCGCATTATACTTCTTCATTATCTCGGATACTGTATTATGAGGAATTCCAGTCTCTTGCTGCACCTGACGATAGGTTTTACCCTGATTGACTAGATTGACAGCTAAATTTCTCTGAGAAACAGTGACTTTTACCTCCAACCATTTTACTTAAAAAAACATAAAACCTTTTTTTTATACAAAAACTTTTTCTACAAAAAAACAATTTTTTGTTATGCAATTTCATTAATTGTGTAAAAATTTGCTAAATTATTTCAACAAATTTCACATAAAATTAATTAAACTTACCTAAATATTGCTTGATTGGATAATTTTTTTACAAGCCTATTCAATACTAAGTTTCTTTTAGGACAAATAATAAACCAACTGAAGCATAAATCAAAAATATGAATGCTAAATAACATACTATTCCCAATAGCATTAAAATGACAGACAAAGTATTCATTGTTTTTAGTATAATTTAGAGCGTAAACATTTTTTTGGGGGAAAAACTTGTTTGGTCGGATAATTTTTTGAGACACTGTATATTTTCAAATTAACTTTTCTAAAAAGTTTTACTATTAAGAATATCTGTGGAATTGACAAATAATTAATCTACTATTAATTGAATATTAAAAAACAAGTAGGCTCATTTGAATAGCTAAAGATTTAGTTCTCTTAATAAAAAAATTGCCGTTCAATTAACTAATTCAAGTTTTGTTTTTTTTAATTGAAAATCCGAGTTATCACATAAAAATTTATTTAAAAAGGTGATTTAAAAGCTTGAAAATTATTTTTAAACAACAAAAACTTGTTTTTAAACAACAAAAACTTGTTTTGTATGAACGCAAATATCAACAAAATTATCTAGTTTAATTCTTCTTGTTTTATTTAACATAGTAAAGCACATGTTTTTTGAAAAAAAGTTAAGTACTTAACAAATTCCAACTTATCAAACTTTAATTTAAACTTGATATTGGTTATTTATAATATTAAAGTATTTATATTTCCTGGATACTGGATTATTTAGTGTTCAGTTACATTATAAAAATACTTTTAAACACAAAATAATGTTTACTGTCGAGTGATGAAAATTGTTCATAGATTTTTATAAATTCTCAACAATTATTCCTTATTTTTTCTTCGTTCTTTTAAACACTTTACTTTCATTTTAAATCAATTATTATTCTATCGATGCTGATAAATCTCTTTTCATAATGCAATCTAATGCTAATTAGTTTACTCAAAGTTACATGCCATTATAAAACAAAAAATATATATAACAATCAGATGATTACACGATCATCTCATGTAACTATTTTTCAAGTAAATGTCCACAACTTGTTGTTGTTGTTTTTTATTATTATCTTTACCATTTTAAAAAAAGTTCTGAACCGTATCTTGTCCTAATATATAAAAAAAAAAAAAAAACTTTTTTTATTTATGTTAAGGGATATTCACTCTGCAATCCAGTTAAGTAGAAGTTGGGATGAGATATCATGGCTAGTAAGTTAAATTTAAAAATAATTTAATTTAGATTGTATGTTTATATAAATATTTATTACATTTCTTCGAGATTTTTAAGGAAAAATATAAAAAAGTTTTTTAAGTGTTTCTATTACCTAATATGAAATTATGATTTAATTGTTTTTGTATTTTATAACAGAATTTATATCACTACTTTTAACCAAACACCTGTTATTTTTTTGTAATTAGTTTTATTATTATTAGAATGTAGTTTTAAATTAATCATATTAAAGAATATATATTTTTTATTTATTTTCACTTATTTTAATATTCTAATAGTTTCAAACAAAAATCAGTCAAGCCATAGATAAAACTAGTCGAGCCTAAGACAATAGCTAGCTTAGCCTTAGACTTAGCTTAGCAAGGATCTTAATTAGAGATCCTTGCTGTTTAAACATTGCATTTTCAAGTTATTTTTTTGGAATATTGTTATATTTTTTGATGAGCAGTTTGTGAGCACTTGTCCAGTTTTGAATTTCAGTATTTATCTTACTTGATAGCTGGAAACTTATTGTATCAGAAAGCACAATTTCTAATATTTTTCAGAAGTTCCCAGCAAGTTTTATTTTCAAATATTTTCAAAGTTTAAAAGAGTTCCAATTAAAAGTGAAATCATGTTTGTTAAACAAATCTATAATAGAAAAATCTAATTCACGCTATGCAAATGATGTTAATGAAGTTTATGTTTGGCCTGATTGATTTCTTAGTGTTTTTTGGTAAATTTGCTAAAAATTAATGTGTTGGTTTTAAAAATGCAGTGTAGCCTGGTATCTATGGTTATGAGAGAAAATAAGATAAAAATGTAAAATGTAAAGGAACACTATTTTCTGTGCAACTGTATTTTTTTATTCTGGACAATTTGTCGAATAAATATTCAAGTTTGTTTTAAAAATGTAAGGCCTTTCAAAAATGCACTAAAAAGAAAATTTAAAAGATGACTTTATTAATTTAATCTAAAAAAAGAAAATGTTAAAGAAAAAGAAAAAATCTAATCTCAAAAAACTAAGATTTGAAAAGCAAAATAAATTTATATTCATTTTTTTAAAAATTACAATACTATGCTTTGTAAACTATTATAAATTATAAATATATTAAATACATAAATTATTAAGTTTACTTATTACTTTATTAAATAAGTAACAAATTAATTTTAATGATTGTTTACAATTATGCCTATTTTATTCAAATTATCAATGATTATAATTACATTATAGAAATACAATACATATATAGAAATGTAATTACATATAATTATCTTTGATAATACATATTACATATTATAATGAAATATATTACATAATAATACATGATAATATATATTACATGATGATTCATATTACATATTATAATAATATATAATTTTTTATAAATTTTTTAAAACTTTCTCTATGATTACTTATATAAACACTTTTGATAGCAAAAAACTTTAGCGCAAAAATAAATGTTACATAACATAATTCAAATTTAATAATGAAATAAAAAGTATTGGTTTCTATAAGCATTAAAAAACTATTACATTTAAATTTTTATAAAATAAATTTAAAAAGGGGTTTTAAAAGCTAAAATATTCATTTGAAATTTATTAAAACCATTGGACAAAAAGTAAAATTAATTCTGAAATATAAATTTAAGTTAATAATTAATTGCAACGTTTTGATATAAATTATAAAAACCTGGCTGTTTGGCTGTTTCAAAAAATAATTATTGCTTAAAATCAATACCTTTTTTTTAATCTAATTTTTTGATAAATTTTTATCATTGTTAAATTAATATATAAATTATTATTTTTAATAAATTTTAACAATAAATTTTTTTGAGCTAAAATAAAAACGTAGCTGTGTTTTTAACTTTATTTTCTGTTTATAAAAAAATAAAAAATGCAAAAAATAAAGTTTATATACAATACTGAATTTATTAATAATTTTGGAACAACTATAATGATTATAAAATAAATGCACACAAAATGGACAAGTGCCAAACAATGTCCGGCGGCTATATATATATATATATATATATATATATATATATATATATATATATATATATATATATATATATATATATATATATATATATATATATATATATATATATATATATATATATCAGTTGGGCTCAGTACTTTCTGGCCAGATATACTCAGCAATATCTCGAGAAATACTTAAAGAATTAATTCCAAATTTCTTTTATAATGAAATTTATTGTATCATTTAAAGTTTTTAATCGGCCTGTACAGATTTTAGAGGATGCTTAGAAAGTAATCAAACTTTTTTTAAAGTGCTATCATGGCCTGGATCTTGCTTTCAGTGACCTTTTTCTATGCTGCTATCCATTTTTGCTTAAAGTTTTGCTCATCTTTTATTGATTTGTTGCTTTTCAACAAGATTCCTTTTACAATTGCCTAATAACTCTTGATGACTCAGGAGGATTTGCATCTTTTGGGATGGTTTTGATGCTGTTTTGATTATATTACTTCATAATCTTCTTGGTGTTGTAGACCAAATCAAGCCAAAAGATAACTGTCTTGCTGTGTTTATTGATAAATGGCAAAAAATGTTATTGAGCACATTCAGTGATGTACAAATAGGAAGTCAAAGTCTTTTGAGTGATGAGTGGAGCACTCTTAAGTGATGAGTGGTCGCAAGAGCAAATTGCTTGCCACACAAGGATCTTCAGAGTAAATATTCAGTATAAATTTACTTAAATTTGTTGCTTTTTTTATTCTAATTGACTTGTTTACAATTTAACTAAAAGGTTTGTATTTAGTGTTGTTATCAACTTCAACTAAATCAACTAAAAAAAAGACTGTTGAAATTAGTCGACTTTGAAAAATAAAATAATCGATTTAACTCTCTTGAGGTCTTTTCTAATTCATAGCATGTTTGTAATATTTATACCTAATTAAATTTTTGGTTATATATTTCATTATTATTATTAAAATTTTTTTTTTGTTTACTCTATGTTTGTGATTTTCATAAATACTTTTAATCAGGGTCGTTCCAAGCTAGCTTGGGGCCCTAGGGCAAAATTCAATTGTGAAGCTCCTAAATCTAAATGTCATCTATACAATAACATTGTAAATATGATTGTATAGATTTTGATATTTAGTAAGTATTTAAGGTGGTCCCTAAATAATTGGGGTCTAAAAATAAATTTTTCTATTGTCTAAGCCCTGCTCTCATTTTGTTTTGCTTTATTATTATTTAAATGATATGATGTTAAAAGATATATAAATAATTTTATTATTTTTATTACAATTTATTTCTATAAAAAATTTATTCCCATATTTTGACTAAATTGATTTTTAATGAATAAAACTTGTATTATTATTAAAAAGTTTGTATTATTTTAATTATTTTGTTTGTATTATTTTACTTAGAATTTAATTAAAACGTTCATTTTTGGTTTTTTATTTTAATTATTGCATTAAGAACTTTATTTAAAAGGTTTTTTTTGTTTTTATTTTAATTTTTGTATTTGGAATTTAAATAAGATGCTTGCTTTGCTGTTGTGCTTTTTAAATTAATTTGTTTAGAATTTTAATAAAAAAAAAAAAAATTCTGTTTTTATTTTAAAAATTTTATTCAGAATTTAAATAAAACATTTGTTTTGCTGTTTTTAATTTAAAAATTTTATCTAGAATTTAAAGAAAATATTTGTTTTACTGTTTTTGATTTATTTGAAATAGCAAATAAAATTAAATTTTAAAATTCTGAGGTCGAATAAAAGTTTCTCAACTCAGATACTGTCAGGTTGGCATTGCCAAATGCAGAACCCTATTCTGAGGAATATATATATATATATATATATATATATATATATATATATATATATATATATATATATATATATATATATATATATATTTATATATACAAATAATTTTATATAATTATATAAACTAAATAAAACTATATTATATAATAACATATATATATAATTATATTATATATATATATATATATATATATATACAAATAATTTTATATAATTATATAAACTAAATAAAACTATATTATATAATAACATATATATATAATTATATTATATATATATATATATATATATATATACAAATAATTTTATATAATTATATATATAAATATATATATATATATAGTAGTTAATTTCTGCGTTTTTTTTTACATTTTTTAAACTACGTGAAACGTGAAACTATATATATAATTATATTATATATATATATATATATATATATACAAATAATTTTATATAATTATATAAACTAAATAAAACTATATTATATAATAACATATATATATAATTATATTATATATATATATATATATATATATATACAAATAATTTTATATAATTATATATATAAATATATATATATATATAGTAGTTAATTTCTGCGTTTTTTTTTACATTTTTTAAACTACGTGAAACTAGACAAACTAGAAACAATACTTAAAACCAGGCTTTCATAGGAAGGCGTGCGATTTCACGTCGTTATATGACCACGTAAATTACATTTTACTATGACAGTTTGACCCCAGCTAATTTAAAAAACTTTTTAAAAACGCGCTAAATGAAAAATATTCTAAAAAAGTGAAATGAATTACATCAAAACTTCTAAACAAATGTTTTAGCAAAACGATTTTTAAAAAAAGTACCAATTTACTGAAAATGTTTTTTTTTTATTTTTAATATAATTGACAGTTGTATATAATTTTTAATTTATAACATAAATTGTTTAAGCGTTCATTTTTAAAATAAACATTATTAAAAAATTGTTTTGTTTTTATAAACGATGACATTCTATGACTGCGAAAGTCTTTTTAACGAATTTAAATATAAGAATAATTAAAGTTAATGCATTTCAAAAGATAAACAAAGTTTCGTTTAAAAAAAAAAGTTTTAAAAAGCTGTTACAATTTAATAAGTTTGATCTTAAATGCTTTTATATTATTGAATGCTTTTTAATGAAGTAAAAAAACACTTCTAATTAAAAGAATTAATAAAATGTTTTTTTTTTTTAATATATTTAATTATATATGTGTCAAATATATAAATATATATGATATATATTTTTTTTAATATAAATAATATATATATATATATTTAATTATGTATTATTTTTTTATGAAAAATGTTCAACCTTTGAAACATTAAATAAATAAAAAATATATACAAATGTTGAAAACAAAGATTGAAATGTTTTATTAATGCATAAATTAAATAGACTAAGCATTTTAGTTCGATGAGTTTTGTTTTAGTTGCATTATATATATATTTATTTTTTTGTGTTTTTGCTTTAACTAAGTATTTTTTTTATTTTCTTTTTTGGTAAGGTTTTTTTTCTTTTTACAATTTTTTTTTTAGATAAGTTTAGGTAAGTTTTTGTAGCACATTTTTAAGTTTTAAAAATATGTTAAAAGCCGTGGTCAAATCGTTAAAACAAATTATTTTTTGTGTGGTCATATAAAGACATGAAATTGCACGCCTTCCTGTGAAAGCCTGTTTAAAACTAACAATTTCCTTCATTAATAACAACATTTTTCTAAAGTTTGGGCAATTTATAGATTCCATCATAATAATATTTTTCTGGTTTGGCTGCCATCCATTCATCATGTCATTTTTTGATATCTTGACAATCTTGAAAGCGTTGCTCCAATGGACCATGAGCCATTGACCAGAAAAAGAGTGCAGTAAGACTTCCCATTTGATCTCTTTTAGCGTGTCTTTTACTGCTTTTGCAACATGCGGCCTTGCGTTATCATGAAGCAGTATAAGTTTGTTGTGTCAATCCGCTCATCCGCTGGTCTCTTTCATGATGCGACTGCATTAACTGATGTTGATAGTGTTTTGCAGTGACAGCAAAAAAATTATACCAGGAACGTGGTGGGACTTCGACTCCCACCACCTCCCTGGAAGTACCGCGCTCAACTTAATTTCTCCGCGCAGCGGCCTTGCTTGTCAAGGTTCGTGTTTCGGAGTTAAAGAGTTGAGAGAGGGTTGTACCACGATTTACAACAAAAAAAAAAAAAAAAAAGAGTAGCCTCCTCGACTGTAGTGGCCCTCTCGGGCCTTGAGGAGGTGAATAATTACATTATATATATATATATATATAGTAAAGTGAGTCTGTAAATATAACAGGTGAGGCAACATCTTCAAGCCATAATATAATAACTTTTACCACAACAGTTTTGCAATATGATGGCAGTTGCTGTTACAAAGTAAGTAAGCTTGTGTTGTGTCCTAGGCATATTTTTTTTAAGAGTTCTACTTTTTGAGTTAAGTACAATAGATTGCTATCATACTAGTGTTCAGCAGAAGCAGTTCCAAGTGTACAACACTGTGCATGTCCTAGCACACCAAAACCATCACCTTTTTAGAGTGTTAATTAGGTTTAACTTTTCAAGTTTTATACTTAAACTATGGATATACTCATACTATGTGTAGTTAAGGTACTTTTAAAATATTATAGCATCTGTAAGATATTTTGTTGACTACGACATATTTCGGTTAAATGGTCCTTTAAATGGTCAGGTCTGTGAATTATGAAATGATGAAAAGTATTCAAATGATAAATTTTGCGGTATCATTAAATATAAATGTTTGTAGCAAAAAAACCATCTTAAAATCACAATCGCTCGTCTATGTATATACCTATAATATGAGTATATACAAACTATGTATATACCTATAATATGAGTATATACATAGTTTGTATATACTCATACTACGTGGTGTAGTTAAGGTAATTTACAAATTATTTGAATACTTTTATTTGGAATTAGCATGATTTTATCAGCAATATTTTTACTTGCTTCTTAAATTTAAGAAGCAAGTAAAAATATTGCTTAGAAGTAAAGTTTTCTGTACAGTCTGAATCAAAGTAACTTTGAGACTATAACAAAATTGAAATTTCAAAAAGTAGAGTTTCCTCAACGGTCCAAATTAAATGTAGTTTTGAGACCATAATAAAAGCAACACAAAAAAACATACATTAACAAATAAGTAAGAAAATAACTAAATTGAAGTTTCGAAGAAAGCTTTTATGAATAAATATTTTTGTTAAAAATAAATCTACAATAAAAGAAGATTAGGCAATTTTTGGCAAAATGGGTATTTATTAAATTAAATAACATAAGAAATTTACAAAAATACAAAAATAATGTATAGAGCGAGAAAACATTATTTATATCATTGTAATATCACCCGAAAAACTTTTTATTAACCACCCATTTGGCTAAAATTTATTACAAAATGTTTACTATTAAAAGATTGGAGATTTATTTCAAACAAATCAGTTTAAGCAGTGCAAAAATAGACAGTGAAAAATTTTTTTGATTATTTTTCAAGCATAACAAAAATAATAATTTTTTAGGAGAGAAAAAAGTTTGCAAAAGAGATGTTTCAGCTGAATTTCGCTCAAATTTCAAACATCTCTTAAAAAATTCTTGTTTTTTGCTCTCCTTTAAAATTGTTTTAGTGAAATACCTATTGCCATTATTTACCTACCAATGTTTGTCAAAGTTCACTTTATTTTACCTTTTTTAATAATTTAGTTTTATCAGAGGAATACAAAAAATATACTGAAAAATATTGTAAAAAAATAAGCACACAAACATTTTAATTGATTTCAGTTCTGCTTTCAACACAGCTGTTATTAATAATTTATTTATTTGTATGTTAGTTGAACAGTTTCCTATAAAAGGTTGGATTAAATTGCTTATGGTGACCAGTTAAAACTCATTTAAAGTCTTTTTAAATATTTTGATAAGATCTTTAAGTTAAATATGCAGAATTGGATCAAAAAGTAGTAAGTAACCAAATGGAAAACATTAGGTGTAAGAAATGTTCAAATTGTGATCAACGATCAAACTGCGATTCTCTGTTATTAATAACAGAGAAGAATAAAAGTTTCCAAAAGCTGCGTCACAAATACTTTAAAAGTATTTGAAAAGAAAGTTGGCATCCAACCACATGTAAGACATAATTGTAACTAAAAGACAATTAAAATTTTAAAAATTATTAAATGAGACAATTTAGATAAAATGATATCATAATTAAATCATGACATCATTAAAAGAAGAGTTTTTGCAATAATTTTGTTCATCAATATAATTTATCTGTTTGTTCATAACTGGGTTTTTTTTTATTCAATGAACAAACATTCTTTAATATTAAGTTCAAATTTGCTGGAAAGAGAATCCAATATAAAGAAGCAATCGATAAAGGTCCAGGAAAATAATTTAACTATGACACTAGTAGTACGGTACTTATGCATTTTTGCCAAAGTTTGTGTTTCAGAGTTAAAGCCTTGAAAGAGAGTTGCAAACCTTGAAAAAGATATAATCATATATGAAAGAAAATAAGAAAATACATTTTATAAAATAAGTAGCTTTACATACTGTAGTGGCACACTTGGTTTTAAAGATGTAAATATATTTTTATATAAATGGCTGTAGTTTCAATCTGCTTTAACAGCTAAGGGTGAATTCTGCTTATATCATAAAGTTGCTCTTGTTTTTTGTTTTAAGTGAGTTTGTATATTTTAAAAAAAAAAGTCGAATGCAACTCAAATCATTAAATGATTTTTTTTGATCAAATGAAAGATGAAAGAGGTGTTTGTGGGGACATTTTCTGTAACTGATTGAGGCTTGCAGCTGCTTGTGAGTATTCACTTGAACAAAAATACTGTAGACATTCCTATATTAACAGGACTTTGATTAACCTTTACTACTGACGTCTCATGGATGTCATATATACAATCGATTGCTGATTTGGCATCTGCTAAGGTTCTCTTTATTGCGCTTGCCATTTTTGTACTCCTGATTCCATTGTCTACCTCAGATTACCTTAAGATATACTTTATTGTCTACCTCTACCTCTTATTTGTCTCTGTATGCTGTATTCTAATGATGCTTTTTCTCTTCAAGACATGGTCCAAAAATGCATTGTAAATGTAGTTAAAACCTCTATCTTATTTAAACCTCTATCTGACAAGATTGAGCCTCTTTTCTATCATTGTAAATTTGCATCTCTTTCTCTTTTCTATAAATACTATTATGGTTGCTGCTGATATAAGCTATCATCTCTAGTTCCACCAACCAAAACTAATTTTTACTGGACTCGTCATTAAGCAAAGTCTCATTCTTTACTGAATTTGTCCTGCATGCTCAAAAAACTTTTATTTGTCTTGTTTTTTACCCACCCACCCCCCTCCTGCTTGAACCCTTTCAAACTCTCTTCCATGTTTTTCTTAACTCATAGAATCTTTAATTTTTCAAGTCTTCTGTCAACCGTTTCCTTGCTTTTTCCTTTTGCTTTTTTTTTTTTTGCTTTTTTTTTTTTACTCTAGTAACTCCTAACTTAACAGTCGTTGTTTCCATAAGTTCCAATTTTGCAAATATAATTTTTGTTGTTGTTGGATTTTACATTATTAATTTTGCTCATTCAAACTTAAAATTAATTATATTAATTGTTGGATTTTACATAATTAATTTTGCTCATTCAAACTTAAAATTAATTATATTATGTAACTTAGAGATTTTTTTAAAACCAATAATTTAAGTATTTTAATTTTAATAACAGGGTGACAAAAATTATTCTTCAACAAATGAACTTCGTGATAAAAGAGATTGTGTTGAAGACATATCATCCCCAGTCCGTTTTATTGACAAGGTAAGAGATTTTAATCATAGATTAAGATCATTAAGTTAAACAGTTTGAATGTTCAGAGATTTTCACATTAGTGTCAGTACTTAAAATTTATAAGTTTATATATAAACAATGGCGTAGCAACAGGGGGAAAAGGGAGCAAAATTTAAATGTATATATATATATATATATATATATATATATATATATATATATATATATATATATATATATATATATATATATATTTTATATATATATATATATATATATATATATATATATATATATATATATATGTATACCAGATATATATGTATAAACTAAAGAATCATTTAACAAAATTATTCTTATAATAAATAGTAACATTTTTTTAATAACGATTTAATGAATGCTTTCGAGTCTTTACCGTAAGTACCAATAATGAAATATCAAATTTTTTGCAAAAGTGTATTTATTAAATCATAAACATTATTATATAAAATGATTTTATTAAAAGTTTTTAATGAATTTTACTTAAACATTATTATATAAAATGATTAAAAGTTTTTAATGAATTTTACTTAAACATTATTATATAAAATGATTAAAAGTTTTTAATGAATTTTACTTAAACATTATTATATAAAATGATTAAAAGTTTTTAATGAATTTTACTTAAACATTATTATATAAAATGATTAAAAGTTTTTAATGAATTTTACTTAAACATTATTATATAAAATGATTAAAAGTTTTTAATGAATTTTACTTAAACATTATTATATAAAATGATTAAAAGTTTTTAATGAATTTTACTTAAACATTATTATATAAAATGATTAAAAGTTTTTAATGAATTTTACTTAAACATTATTATATAAAATGATTAAAAGTTTTTAATGAATTTTACTTAAACATTATTATATAAAATGATTAAAAGTTTTTAATGAATTTTACTTAAACATTATTATATAAAATGATTTTATTAAAAGTTTTTAATGAAACTTAAACATTTTAATATTCTTTAACTTTTTAATAAGAATTCTTTTAAAACTTTACACATTTAAGCCTTACTAAATGTCGAAGAGGTTTTTACAACTTTGCACTTAATGTCTTATATATCTATTGTATATCTTGTATAATCTTGTATAATATTTTATATCTTATATAATATAGACTTCAGCAGAAATGATGGGCCAGTGTAAATTGACTTACATATTTATAGAAGTGACCACCTCTACACCCCTGTGTAAGTCAGTTTACGGTGGCAAAATAAAGCATACGCAAAGTTTTTGGTAAAAAGAATGTTAAATATATTGTTTTTTATTTAGTTATTCTTTAGAAACTTCTTACATAATGTAATTAACATGCACTTTGAAATTATTCATGCATTTCGTTTAATTGATTGAAAAACTAGTTTATCATACTTTTTAGTTTGTCTACAACTAGTATGTCTATAAGTATGTCTTAAAATTAGTTAAATGAAAAACTATGGTTTTGACGATAACTGAAATAAAGACAACAAACCAAACAAACAACTGAAACTTTACTCGAAATTAAAGAAACAAATTGAAACAAATACATAAAACAAAAAAATAAAAATATATGCAAAAATCATACAAATGGCTCTGAACAAAACAAAAGACTTTTTAAACAACTTATCGCTCTCCCAATTGTTATTATATAGTGCAATTATCAAAATTTTAGATAATTACTGATTATAATATATTAAATTGATTATATTATAATCAATCCACCAAAGGCTTTGGTGGTGCTATGGGTTGATAGCCTTTTCCCCTCCCTTAGATATTTCGGACTATTTTTTTTTTGTAAATTTGTATATTTTTATGATTTGTGGGCTTTCCTGCTCATAAGTCATTAAACCTAAAAATTGTCTCCCTACTTTACTAGATGATCTTGATCCATCAAATAAAAATTTTAAAAATCACTACCACAAACCCCCTTTTCCTCCAATTTTCTTTCTAGATAGTCAAATAAATAAATTGATCTCACCCGCCACCCCATCCCCCACCCTCTTCTTTAATAGATGGTCTAAATTCATCGTTAATAATTTAAATTTCTTTAAAAAGCCTGATTAAAATCATTGAGGCAGGCAGCCTGCATAGCTTGCCAATTCAATTTTATATGGGCTATTCATAGTTAAATAGCCTATCTAAAATGTGCACTCATTTACTCCCGCTGAAGCCTATATATATATATATATATATATATATATATATATATATATATATATATATATATATATATATATATATATATATATATATATATATATATATATATATATATATATATATATATATATATATATATATATATATACATATATATATACATATATATACATA
>NC_061159.1:23675779-23738279 GCF_022113875.1 Hydra vulgaris | reverse complement strand
TTACTCCAAAATTTGTGCAAAAATTGTATTGATCAAATTCGAAAAAATATTTTCATAACAGCGAATCTTTGGAAAAATTTCAAATTCTCAATTGCAAAGACGCGTGTTGACATTACCTAAGGTAATTTTTTATAAAAGTAGAACCGTATTAACTGGTTTTAACCATTTTTAATTGTAAGTGTTGAATAGTCGAGTTGCAACATAAAACTCGCCACTTCAAACTTTTCTGTGTTCTTGTTCATGTTTAATAATCAAGTCGTTGCTTGATAAAACTCGACTTTTCAAAATTTTATCTGTTTTTGTTAATTTTTGTTACGTACTTTAAAACATCTTAATAATCCAAATAATGCTGAGGCTCGTTTTTAGTCTCGTACTTTTGCGACATCTTTTCAATTCGTTCCAAAAATCCATCATTTATAAAGAAAACACTCAAAAATGAACAACAATATTTTTTGTTGAATACAATTTTTTTTTATAAAGTTTAAATTTTTTGTGTTTCTGTGTATTTTTATGCTCTTTTGTTTTTTAAAGCTCTTTACTCATTTTCATCTATGCTAATCCTCTCGTTTTACTTGTACCCAATTGTAAATAATCGGCATTTACTGCACATTAAATTATTAATATTTAGTATATAGAGAAATATATAAAATAAAATGTAAAGTAGATTTTTTTTAAAGGAATTTGCTTTTGATTGTTATTTTGGTTACTTAACTTTTAAAAAAATGTTGAAATATAGAAAACCCTGAAGAATAAGAATTTATATGAAAATATTTATTGCGTTCGTTTTTACCTGTTAGTTATTATTGTTGGGTTTTTTTTTTTTTTTTTTTTTTTTTTTTTTTTTTTAAGTTTACTAATTTTTATTTCAAGGTTTGGGAAAAAAAGTGCCTCTTGGAAGTCGAAAAAGAAAATAGACTTTATAATTTTATAAAACCGCTTTTATCTTCTTTCTTATCCTCGATTAACCATATTCCTCTTGGTATTGAGTAAGAGAATGGGCAAAACAACGATTTTTAATCGTTTAGATTTAAGCTATAATTTTGAACCTTTTCCATAAATTGGCATCGTGTACGCGTAATAGTTGCTGTGTTCAAAATAGCTTAAGTGTAATAAAGACTTTTCATTTTGTTATACCAATGGAAAAACTTTAAATTAATTATGAGTAGGGTGGGGTAATCTAAGTCTATTTTTTTAGCTACTTTTGATATTTAGCGAAAAATATGTTGCAAAACAGTTTACAATCTTAAAATCATCATTAGACATCATTTTTAATAAACTATATTAAAATATGATTATATATATAATTTTTAAAGTTGTCTAAGGAGCTTCGGTTTGAGTTAAGTTCAATAGGCCTAAATTTCCCCGTTTACATCATTAGATGTTTTTCAATAAATATTACTTCAGTAGATGTTTTTCAATAAATATTACTTCTGTAGATGTTTTTCAATAAATGCAAAAGTATTAAAATATCATTACATCTTAAATGATTATCTAAATGAATCCATAGCAACATGAATCTAGAAACATAGGCTTCTTATTTATACTAGTTTTCATTTTAATAGTAAATATTTTTGTATAAGTATTAGATTCTTAACGGAACAATGCACATTGACATATAGCCCTATCCGACAATGCCCTATCCGACAATGTTGTATGCCCTATCCGACAATGTTGTAGCCCTATCCCACATCGCCCTATCCGACAATGTTGCTTATTTAAAAAAAAGTATCCATCGTTTTGTCGTAAAACTAATTGAACCAAATTCTCCAATTATTTTTTTCTTCCAAATGAAACATTTTCTATAAGCTATAGCACATTTTCATACACTTTTTTTTTTTTTTTTTTTTGAAGCCTTAAGTTTTTGATTAAAAAAATCTCTGTTTAATTTTGGAATCAAAAATATAGTTAAGAATTTTTTTAGTAAACTGATAATTAAAGTTAAGAGTTATATTAACCACTTACAGCATACAGATAAAAAAAAGCATCTATCTAAGCCTTTTTTCTGAAAAATTGACCAACATTGCCCCACCCTTATCTAGTTAAACAAAATTAGAAGAGCAATTTTTCTATTATTTTCTTTTAAGTGGTCTTTTAAGAAGAGTTTATAAAAAAAAATATTATCAAAATAAAAAACTTGAACCAACAAAATTTGAATACACCTAACTCTGCTGATTTCATGATTTAAATTTCGTATTTCGTGGTTTAAACTTCGTCCAGTGCATAATAAACGACAAAAAAAAAAAATTCACGCAACCTATCGAAGACCTGCAAGCTGATATTGTGGCAATATTGAAAGAAAAGTTCTGGTTTTGGTGTTTATGAGAAAAGAGAGAGTCAATTAAAATTTTAATGGAGGAGAATGTCCCGAGAAGTCTGATCCAATAATTTGTAGAAAACACATCGGCTGGTTATTAGCATTTAATGCTAACTGCGAGAGGTGAGTCGTTTTAGCTGATTTTAATTTAATTGGTGACTATTTTGTTATATTTTTTTTTACCTGTAATTTATTGCCGGGTGATAAAAAGAAAATATAATATCGATTTGGCACACGTTTTACTTGTTAAAAATTTGTACAATAAAAATGTATAGTTGGTTTATAACTATTTTGACTTGTGATTTTTTGTGATTTTCTTTTTCTTTTTTGTAATAGTTTTATTTTTAAGTATTTTCAAATACTGCGATACACTCTGATCGACAAAGTGATCTCAGCGTCGGAGGAGAGGTAGGGAGTGAGGGTATTTTTTGCGGAGCCCTTGGTCTACCATTTTTTAGAATTTTAAAATTTAAATTGAAAAGAGAAACTTTAGGAAAAACACTCCCACCCCCTCCCCGCGCGAATTTTTTTTTTTTTTTTTTTTTTTTTTTTTTTTTTTTTTTTTTTTTTTTTTGTTTACACTTGACATAATATATATAAATTACATATTTCTCAAATACAAACAAGGCTTCTAAAAGAAGATCACAATGATCTTATCGTCAGAAGCCTTTTATAAAAGAGAGTACGCATAATATTATTAAAAAAAAAACGTTATTACAATGAGCACGTAAAAATAACATAAAAACATTAGATCGTACTTAGATAAATAAAAATAAATCGTAAGCAAGTATAAAACAAAACTTGAAAATAAAAATTATTTTTTCATCACAAGATAAATTAAAAATATTCTAAGATATTTTCAATAGAGAGAATGAGATCTTTTAATTTATTTTTGAAAACAGGGTAAGTTAGTGGTAAGTCGAAGTTGGGCAAAATAATTTTGTTCCAGAGATGAGCTGCACGATAAGTAATACAAAATTGATTGAACTTTGTTCGACAGAGTGGTTCATTTAAATAATTATTATTTCTCATGTTAAACTTGGTTAATGGTTTCAAAATAAAAAGGTCTTTAAAAATTGAAGGAGATAAATCATACTTCCACATATAAACAAAAGATAAATTTTTATATACGTTTAGTTTATATATATCGAGTACTTTCATTTGATTAAAAAATATTGAGGAATGTGCGAACCGATCCGCAGAATTAATTAAACGGATTGCATGTTTCTGACGGCGATAGAGATATTGTAACTTGCTTTGATTTGTGCTACCCCAGGCAATAACTCCATAACTTATATAACTATGAATAAAAGAGTAATAAAGTTTTTTAAATTATTTTTATCTAAATGAGTACGCGCCTTATATAAAATTCCGATACTTTTTGAAACTTTCGAGCAGACATAGTTAATATGATGTTTCCATGTGATGTTCTCGTCAATGAAAACCCCCAGGTATTTAGCTACAGAATCACTTTTTATTTCAATATGATTGATAAAAATTTTTGGTAGATTTGGGGAAAGATAATGTTTTTTGGAGATAGGGTAGAAAAGAATCCATTTTGTTTTGCTTACATTTAATGTTAATTTGTTACTTTTAAACCATTTAGATATGTTTTGAAGTTCTTTGTTCATCACGGAGAATAGTAGATAGATGTCACTGTTCGAGAGAAATAAGTTTGTGTCATCAGCAAACATAATACTTAGAAGATTTGATGCTTTATGCAAGTCGTTGATATATATTAAAAATAAAAGAGGGCCTAAGATGGAACCTTGCGGAACACCACAGGAAACATCTAAAAACTGTTTATGATTAAGTTCATTACAAGAAACAAATTGTTTTTTGTTAGATAAATAACTTTGAAACTAATTAATTACTCTTTCATTTATTCCGTAATAATTAAGTTTATAAAGCAAAATATTATGATCGACAGTATCAAATGCTTTTGAAAGATCGATAAAAATTCCTAATGTGAATTGAGATTTTTCAAAAGAATTGGAAATTTCACGAACCAACTGAATAATTGCATGCTTAGTTGAGTTATTGAATAATAAATCATTTAAACTAAAATAATTAAATACTCTATTGAACATGGTTTTTTCTAGTATTTTTGAAAATATAGACAAGATAGAGATAGGCCAGTAATTACTAATGTCAGATTTGTCACCACTTTTGAATAGTGGAATAACTTTACCAATTTTCAATTGATCAGGAAAGATTCCTTGCTCGATTGATGATTTAAAGACTTTAAAAAGAATATGTCTTATTTGTTCAAAACAATTTAAAATTATGTTACCATTGATTTCATCCGGTCCAACTGCTTTATTTTTTTTAATGTTTTGAAGGCTTTTAAAAACCGGCGACGTTATCTTTGCACTTTTATTATGAGCATATATAATGTTAATATAATGAACTTAAAAAATCCAAATAAAATCCAAAATCCATATAAGAGCAAAAATCATAAATGAACAAAATAATTGAAGCTAAGAAAAAAAATATATATATATATATATATATATATATATATATATATATATATATATATATATATATATATATATATATATATATATATATATATATATATATATATATATCGACGGCTTGAACATTTCCGAAAAATATCAAACATTTATCAACAAATTCAACGAAGCAACCTCATTACACGTCCCATCAACGACCACCCCTTATACTAACAAACACAAAATATGGGTGACCAAAAATGTTGCAAATGCTATCAATTTGAAAAACGAACTCTGGGGCAAATTTATTACAGCCAGCCGAATAAACAAGCCAACTCTACGCGAACAGCATAAAAAGCAAGCAAAACAGTAAAAAAATTAGTTAAAACAGCCGTTCTGGATTACGAAATGGAACTGGTAAATAATAGCAGATATGACCCAAAAATAATCCACTCGTACGTCAAAAGCAAACAAGAAACACGATCGCATCCGTCAACTTGAAACAACTAATAATCAAACTTCGAAACTGCAGGTATTGAACTTGAAAAACTTAATACTTGGTTTAAATCTAACAAATTATCATTGAGTACAGAAAAAACCAACTACATTCTATTTCACACCAATCAAAGGAAAAAATCTATACCAATTCCATTACCGTCTCTAAAAATAGAAAATAAATTTATCGAAAGAACCAAAGCAACAAAATTTTTAGGAATACTTATCGATGAAAATATTTCATGGAAAGCTCACATAAACTTATTAAACACCAAAATAAGAAACAACATTTGCATGCTTTACAAAGCTAGACCGATGCTACCCCAAAAAAATTTAAAGCTACTTTATTTCTCCTTCATTCAAACCTATTATACGTATGGTAATATAGCATGGGCAAGTACCCATAGATCCAACCTAGTGGCACTTTATCGACATCAAAAACATGCTGCAAGAATAGTATTTAATAAAGATAAATTTACTCATGCCGAACCTTTGCTAAAGCTTCTAAATGCACTAAATGTCTACAAAATTAACATTTACCAAAATTTGATATTCATGCTCAAATATAAACTCGGACTTGTCCCATTACATTTTTCAGAAGAATTTTTTAAATGCAATAGAAATAAATATGAAACTCGAGGAATAGGAAATTTTAAAGTACCATATAAAAAAACAAAACTATCACGTTTCTCCATCTCGTATCGCGGCCCTTACCTCTACAACAAACTAATAGCTAAAAATACTATAATTACAAAACTACTTAACCATAATTCTCTGAAAACACTTTTAAAAAAACTTGTTCTAAACTTAAACAATTTTACAAACGTATATTAAAACAAATAACTAAAAACCCCTAAAAAATCCACTTTAAAGCAAAGTAAATGTTAGATTTTATTTATATTTCGTACATGTCAATATACTAAGTATAACAAACCATGTAACTATATATTTATGTGTATCAAATACAGCTCTTTTCCGTTTTTTGTTTTTGATTATCTAGTAGCTTTTTATGTGTGACTCTTATGCCACCATGAGACTTTGACAAACTGAAATTTCTTAATAAATTAAGTATACAAAATATCGCAACTAAAAGCGGTTTCTTGATGACAAGACCAAAATGGTCTTCTGCAAGTTTCCCGCGTCTTTTAACAGTGTTACTTTTTTATATATATTATTATTTGTATTAAAAAAAGTTTTCTTATTATATGTACGGTATTTTTTTTATACAATGTAAACGAACTAGTTTATATTTATGATCACGTATTTGTAAAGCTTTGATAAAAAAAAAAAAAAAAAAAAAAAAAAAAAAAAAACTACGACAGGTCCTAAAGTAATCTGCAACACTCTTAACGAATACTTTCAATCAGTTTTCGAAATTGAACCGCTAGAGTCTATACCAACATTCAACACTCGTTCCACTAGCATAAACCAACCGACCACACTCGCATCATACGAATCCGTCAAAGAAAAACTTTTGGACCTGAATAAATCCAAATCAATGGGCTTTGACGGTATTTATCCACGTGTCCTGAAATACTGTGCTGCAGATTTTGCTATCCCACTGAGCATTATCTTCTCTGAATCGCTTAAAGCTGGAGAAGTACCGTCTCAATAGAAAAAAGCCGAAATTACTCCTATTTTCAAAAAAGGCTGCAAATTGAACCCCTCAAACTATCGACCTCACGCACTTCTGTCCCTTCACGGGTAATGGAAAGTTTTTTACACAAACACATTACTGGCTACTTAAACAAAAATAAACTCATCAGCTCTGCTCAACACGGGTTCCGAAAAGGAAAAGGTTGCGTCACAAACCTACTCGAAACATGCGACATCCTGACTGAAGCTGCCTGCAAAGGTTACTAAACCAATATCATATTCACAGACTTTGCTAAAGCATTTAACAAAAATCCGCACCGTTGTCTGCTGCACAAGCTAAAATCATATAGTGTCCGACAACTTGCACGATTGGATCAAAAGCTGGCTAACCGGCCGGCTACAACGTGTAACCATTGGTAACAATAAATCTAATTGGAAAACTGTCTCTAGCGGTGTGCCACAAGGATCTGTTCTTGGACCACTCCTGTTCCTTATCTACATTAACGGTTTGCCAGACAAAATACAACACTACTTTAAAATGTATGCAGATGACTGTAAAATAATCGGAACTATAGTATCAAACCATGACATCATAAAACTCCAAGCCGATATCAACAAAGCAGTGAAGTGGTCGCACACATGGCTCATGTCATTTAATGTCGAAAAGTACAACGTCAGCAACAAAAATAAAATCGACTGCAATTTATACAATGATTAACCTGGACGGTTAATCATTGTATAAATTGCTATCATGCACGTCATCTGAACGAGGCCTACGCGTTTTTATAACGAGCAATCTAAAAGTTAAAAAATAAGTCTGTGAGGCTGCATCAGCTGGCAACTGAATGTTTAACAGGCTCAAGAAGGCTTTTCGAGGTCGAGGTTCTGCATTATGGCGCACACTGTATATTTCGTACGTTTGCCCACACCTAGAATTCGCAGTTTTTACTATTTTTAGCTCAAGACATTGCCAAACTTGAGCAAGTTCAATACCAAGCCACAAAACATATTGCTTTCCTTAAACACCTTTTGTATGCTCAAAGACTATCAAGCCTTAACTTGGCAACACTAGCTGAACGACGAGAAAAAGGAGATCTTATTGAACAATATAAAATCATGACCAAAATTGATAAAGTTAACTTTCACCTCCCTCAACTTCAACCTAACACGGAAAACAAAGTACAGTTTTCGGCCGCGTGGACACAATAAAGAACTAAGAGCACAACTTGTCCGAAACTGCGCTGAAAGAAGCAGCTTCTTCACCAACCGTATTGTAAGATTATGGAATTCTTTAACCCAAAATGCGGTGGAATCAAAGAATTTGAACAATTTTAAACACGAACTTTCTCTGCTACGGCATCTTCACTTAAGCTGAAATTGAAAAGCTGTATTTTCATAACAGAGAAGCCTGGTGTGCCGCTTTTTGTCAAAAAAAAAATTTGTAAATTTATTTTTGACCATGAATGAATAAACCAACCAAATATATATATATATATATATATATATATATATATATATATATATATATATATATATATATATATATATATATATATATATATATATATATATATATATATATATATATATATATATATATATATATATATATATATATATATATATATATGTATATATATATATATATATATATATATATATATATATATATATATATATATATATAAAAACAATAAAAAATAAGCTTTTAAATATATCCTCAAGTAAATTTTCTTACTGACTTTGTTGAATTCTGCGCATAACCTTGGTCTTGCTACCTACAGTTTTATAAATAATTGGCCTTAACGTAAGGCAAAAATTTAAATCTTTGGTCTTGAAAATTTTACTGTTGGCCTTGGCCTTAAAATTCCTATTCTTGGCCTTAACCTCAAAAATCGGGCTTAGCCTTGTAATTTGTGGTCCTGGTCTTGGCCTTGGCCTTGTAACATGCGGCCTTAGCCTTGCTACTTTTGGCCTTGTTAACAACTCTAGTACTAACAAATAAAAAGAACAAAAAAGATACCGTTTTGACTATTACAATTAGATAAGCCAGGTGAGCAAATAATACTTAAAATATACATTTAATATTATTAAGATCATTATTTAGCGTGATGTTGTTTTTATTCGACTTAGATACGGTAATCTTAGGAACAATTTTTATATCTAGAAAAGTTAACAGAATGCAAGGTTAGAATTATTTTGTTCTATCTCCATGTTTTTCCTAACCGAGAAAATCAAGATCAAAGTTTTAATTGGATATATATATATATATACATATATATATATATATATATATATATATATATATATATATATATATATATATATATATATATATACAGGGCTGGCGCGAGTAGGTGTCACAAAAAAAAAAGTCCTCGCTTTTGAAAATTTGCCGACTGCCATGACGACATTTTCCGACTGACTGTCTAAACCTATTTCCGACTAACCTATTGACAGGGTTTACATTTGCCGACTAACTAGTCAAAAAGAGTAAAATTTGCCAACTAAGGGTCAAATTTGCCGACTAAAAATCAGTGATGGGGGAGGGGGGGTGTCATAACCCCCTATCGCGCTGGCCTTATATATATATATATATATATATATATATATATATATATATATATTATATATATATATATATATATATATATATATATATATATATATATATATATATATATATATATATATATATATATATATATATATATATATATATATATATACAGTGAGTTCAAAAATTATTGGCCCACCTTTGCATAACTACTTTATTTTTGCTGGCATATAAGAACTATAGGAGAGAATTACTAAGTGTTAGTATCATCGTGTCGTCTGTTATCACTAGTATATATACAACAAGTTTCAGCTTTTCAAATACTTACGTTCTTGTTTTATTGAGAAAACAGTATAAGTTAGTTCAAATATTATGTACAAATTTATTGGCCCAGAGAAAAGAAAAGAAAATAATACTTCTAAAAAGTTCTAGAATTTTCGTATTTTTTTCAGAATGTTATAGAATTGTGTCGACGCTCTATCTAGAACCACTAATCATAGTATAAATACTTGCGGATTTCTTCACTAAAAGATAATTTACTAAAATGACACCTAAAAAGAAAGAACATAGTAATGACCTTCGAGCTTTAGTAATTCAGCACTATCAAAACGGTGATTCTCAACGAGAAATTGCTGCTAAGACATTACTTCCTCGAGAGACAGTACGATACATAATTAAGAAATACAAACAGACGAAATGTATCGGTAATTTATTCGGACGTGGTCGAAAAAAGAAAACAATCGAAACATTGGATTGATTGGTAGTACGCAAAGTTAAGTCCGATCGACGTAAATCTGCCGATGCTGTGAAGATCGAGGTCGAGACCAAACTAGGAATATCATTACACGCCAATACCATTCGAAATAGACTTCACGAAGCTGGACTTTATGGTCGTGTAGCACGAAAGAAACCATTAGACAACAAAATCAATCGGGTTAAACGACTGAAATACGCAAAAACAATGTTGAACAAGCCGATAAGGTTTTGGGAAACTGTCATTTGGTCCGATGAATCGAAATTTAATTTGTTCGAGTCTGAAAAGTAATGGTATGGAGTACACTTAAGGAAGAATTCGATCCACATTGTACTGTGGCTACGGTCAAGCATGGTGGTGGTTCTGTTACCGTTTGAGGTTGTTTCACGCGAAATGGAATTGGTGAATTATGTATTTTGGACCATAAAATGGACCGATTTTATTATCGTGACATCTTAGAGCAGCATTTGTTACTATCGATTCAAAAATTTAATTTTGGACAAGATTTTTTTTTCGTCTACGATAATGATCCCAAGCATACATCAGGTCTAGTCAAGGATTGCCTCAAACAAAAAAATATTTAAACATTAGCTTGGCCTTCATCCTCGCCTGATCTCAATCCCATAGAACATCTATGGGATGAGATCGACCGGAGGATGAAGAAACACAAGCCGAAAAATATCTACGAACTTGGAGACTTCTTGAAGAACGAATGGAATAACGTCGAGTTGTCTGTTCTCCAGAAACTTGTTAATTTAGTACCAAGTAGATTACAAGAATGCATCAAGATGAAAGGTTACCCAACACGGTACTAGATTCGATGAAATACCCGTTTCACGATGGACAAAAATTTTTTTCTTTTCTCTGGGCCAATAATTTTTGTACATAATATTTGAACAAACTTATACTGTTTTCTCAATAAAACAAGAACGAAAGTAATTGAAAAGCTGAAACTTGTTGTATATATGCTAGTGATAACAGACGACACAATGCTATTAACACTTAGTAATTCTCTCCTATAGTTCTTATATGCCAGCAAAAATAAAGTAGTTATGCAAGGGTGGGCCAACAATTTTTGGATTCAATGTATGTATAAATATATATATATATATATATATATATATATATATATATATATATATATATATATATATATATATATATATATATATATATATATATATATATATATATATATATATATATATATATATATATATATGTATATATATATATATATATATATATATATATATATATATATATATATATATATATATATATATATATATATATATATATATATATATATATATATATATATATATATATATATATATATATATAGTGAAAACTAAATAATTATTAAGATATATTTCAATTACATAACTAAAAGTTTCACGCAATAGCGATCATCAGATGTAACAACAATAAAAAGTAACGACAAAAATTATATACAAAAAATGCTATGGAGTGTCCGCTTTGATGACATTAAAGTTTTTTATTAGAAATTTATTTTCATGGCGGCATTTTGACGCAAGCTCGGTTCTTTTGTTAAGCAAGTTCAATGGCGACGTAATAATGTGGTATTTTTCTGTCAAGCATAAATTGCAAAATTTACCACCAGGTTTGAATGGCTCTGCTTGATCGAGGATATTCCATTTTAAAATAGGTTCTATACCTTTATTTTTGCATTCCCACACAAATTTCGAAAGTTCAGTGGAGTTGGCCTTACTTTCATAAACAAAGGAGTTTTTATGTTTGTACCACCTGTCTTTGAAAGTTTTCTCAGTAAGCCCAACGTAATAATATCCTTCTTCTTCTTGGTGAGTTTTTGCGTTGCAAATATAAATAAGATTTTTTGTAAGGCATTTTGTATTGAGCACTCTTACTGGAAATATTAACATAATTCCTACAATATATATATATATATATATATATATATATATATATATATATATATATATATATATATATATATATATATATATATATATATATATATATATATATATATATATATATAAAACTTTTGAGCAATAATAACATGCTTTATCTGGTTAAATTTTGTTGTCGTAAAAACATCCGCTACCATTTTGGTGTAAATAACTTTTGATTAGATAAAACGGAGATAGCACATTGAAACTTTAATTTTTAAATAGAAATAAGGAGATAGAACAAAAAGCAATGTCAGGTATAGTAAGTTAATTTTTTTTTTACTGATTTGTTTGTAAAAAATAAATATTTTATCTATAAAAAGAAAAAAAATTGATCTAAATAATTTTTTTTGATTTTTGTGGATATAGAACAAAATAATTCTAACCTCGCAAGAATGCAAACGAGGTAAAAAAATTTCTCTTGCATGTGCTAGATGCAAATTAATAGTAAAATTATATAATAAATGTGTAATAATTGTATTATTAGTGAAACTATATATTAAATATGTTTATTGTTGTTACTAGAAGTAGCCGGTTTTTATCGTGTGGGAAGTCTGACAAGAAATCTTCGTTTTTTGCTAATGTATTTTTTGATCTACGGGAACAAATTTGTTGCTGTGGCCTTATTTGATCTTAAACACAGACAAATTAAATATTGCCTAATTTTTGCTGGTTATATTTTTAGTTTAGCAGTTCTTAAAAAAATATTTGTTTAGAATTAAATTCAATTTTTTACAATTGCAATTTGATAAAAAATAAGATATTTATAAAGTACTAGCTGAGATCGGGACCCGTAAAAATACAGGATTCGTAAAACACAGGTCTCTACTAATTTCAAATATATTCTTTGCCGATTATTTTTTATATCTATTCCTTATTTACTTCAATATTTTTTAGTAAAATAATTTATTCTGGAAAAAAACACTTTAAGAGTAAAAAAGTTAACACGCGTACCTTTTCCGCATTCGTAGAGCTAATAACATAACTAGATTTGTTTTTCTATTAAATGCTTTTCATTGATAGCTTAGTTGTTAAGTGTTCTGTCATCAGTGTTGCTTTGGGGGTTTAAGACCTCCTTTTAGCGTAATAAATTTTGAAATATTTTCAATCTTGCTTATATATTTATAGCAAAAAAAGAATGATATAGCAAAAAAAAAATTCTTAAATTTGAAATTTTGAGTTTTCTCATTTTATAGTTGTATTAAAACATAGTCATAAAAAAAAAGAAGTTTTTTTTTATGATTATGATTAAAACTAAAGAATAATATTAAACTAAAACTAAATGTATATAATAATATTAAACTAATATAGAATAATATTAAACTAAAACTAAAGAATAATATATAACAAAATATTTTTGCTAAATCTTAGATTACCGTTTAATATTATTAAACGGTAATCTAAGATATGGCAAAAAAAATTTGTGCATTGACGTCGGTTTGTGGCGAAATAAATTTTTATGCGTCAAGTTTCCTTTCGCATTTATCTTACATTTTTTGATTAATTTTAAAATTCTGTTGCATACAATTGCAAAAAAAGGTATAAAACTGGTACATATATATCATTTCACTTTTAAAAGTTACATTAGTAATAAATTACAATAGTAATAAATTAATAGTTTTTGTCTTTATTATAATATATCCCATAGAAATATATTCCATATGTCTTTAACAGAAGAAGTTTTCCTAAAAAATTTAAATAAAATCTTATTTCTAGTTTTTTTTTTGCCATTAAGTGAAGTCACGCACGCCATTAAAATTGTGGCTTCAACGATTTACGAAAAAATGTGTCTATTATTTTTAATGGTCTAAGAAGCAGATGACATAATTTTAGCAATCAGAAATTATCAAGAGAGAGACAAATCTAAAATTAAAGTTTTAAATTTTCTACTTGCATGTCAATATGTTTCATGTTTTTCAATCTTGTCAATTTTTTAAAATATAATAACATACCGACAAAAAATCAAAACAAAATAGCTTGAGCAAAAAAGACTTGCAATTATTAGAAAAGTTTTATTATATTACATACCCAGTGGACACGGACGTAAAAACGACGTCTTTTAAATGTCTTATAAACGTTTTAGACGTCTTTGGAACGTTTTGGACGTCTTTTGAACGTTCAAAAGACGTCCATTTTTTGGTCCGGTGCCCACAGGGTAAGGTCCTGAATAAAACTTTATATAAGTGGATTTTCTACATTTTATAAACAACATATGTAAACAAATAACATATTTGTTTATATATATAGTGTTTATATGGATGGTTAAGCGCAACAAAGTTTAAAAAAAATTAGTTTATATTAAAATTAAAAAATGATTTATATGTTTCTTTGCAAACACTATACTTGCAAACACTATACTTGAAATTTTTAAGTGCACCGAACTGCAATTACTTTTAATTTTTTTGGTTTAGTAGCTTTTTTTAAGAGCTTTTAAATTTTGCATTTCAATATAATCGTTGTATCATCCATACTGCAGCCGTTTTTTAAAACGTTTATGGTAAAAAATATCAATTTTTACTTTTTTACAAAATAATGTAGTTTAGATGTCTACAAACGTCATTTTATACATGTTTTCAAAGAGTTTTGAAAAAATTCATAAAAATTATTCGAGTTAATTTTTATTTTTTTTTTAATAATTTTTTTTTTTAATTGTGTTTTTCTCAAAATACGTAATAATAAGTATATTAAGGCGTTTTGAAAAACGGCTGCAGCATATATTTATTTTAAAAATCTTTTCGTTCGTTAAAGTGTTTAATATCGTTACATATGTTTGTATATAATCTTTATAAAACTTCTTAAGTAATTTGTATTTTAAAATAATCGAAAAAAATAAAAAAAGAATTGCCATTGGTAGGACTTGAACTGCGGCTTACTTGTTCAGAAGCTTCCACTCGGCCACGCTGGTACGTTGTTAAAAGAAAATTTTTTAAAAATTATAATGATTTTTTTAACGTAATGATATGCAGTAGATCAAAATTAAGGACAGCTTGACTCAATGCAATTTTCAAGTGAAAATCAAACTGTAAAACTTTATAAATATTTTAGTATGTTTTAACATTACCTAAATTGAAGTTTACGTACGTTACATTACTATTATTATTGTTATTATATATATATATATATTTCGTCAATAAACAATCATTTTACAATGTTTTTTGTAAAAATTAAAAATTAAATACTTATATTCTGACAGGAGCAAGCAGAAGACAATGCGTCTTATCACCCTGCTCCTAAGTTCGTGAAAATATCAATAAAGTTTTACGTATTAACTTCTAAAAATATACGTTGTATAAGTTTTATAAATATTACAAGTTTTGTACATAATACAACACATCACAGTTCACAAAATATACATAGGCCACAAGCATATATACGTGTTAACAAATCAATATATAAATGTTTTTTTAAAAATAAAAAAGAATGTTTTAATTATTTAAATCTAATAAGTATAGTTTAACGACTCTTTTAAATAGTTTAATTGAAATCATGTTTTTCATGTCTCTATTCAGGAAATAGTTCCACAAACGTGGTCCTCGACATGTTATTGAGAAGTCTGTTTTTCTAAGGGATGTTGTAGGTATGAGAAAATTGCCAATGGAATATCTTGTAGAGTATTTGTGATTAATTAAGGTGAAATGAGGCTGAAAATATGTTGGAAGCATGTTGTTATAAATTTTAAACATAAATAACAGATTTTGATAGATGTTTAGTTTATAAATATTTAAAACATTAATTTTTTTAAGTAAAGGCTCGGCGCATGCATATCTACCTGCATTCAAAATTAACCGGCTCGCTTGTTTTTGTTTGGTATTAATTTTTTTTAAAGAGGATGAATAATTACTTGCCCACGCTATATTGCAATAACTAATGTGACTATGAATAAATGAAAAATACAAGCTTTTTAAGCACATTATATTCAAAAGGTGCTTCGTTTTAAAAAGGATCCCAAAAGCTTTTGAAACGTTGTTTTCCACAAATTGGATATGATTTTTCCAGTTTAAATGATCGTCAATTATTATACCTAGGATTTTCATTGAATGAACTCTTTTTACTTTAATGTTGTTTATAAATAAATCAGGAAGTTTCAGGGGTATGTTATCAGTTTTCGAAGGTTTTGTGAACAGAATGTATTTAGTTTTATCAATTTTTACGGACAGTTTATTGGCTTTAAACCATTCGTTGAGATTAATTAGCTCTGTGTTTACAGTAGAAAAAACAAATTTTAAATTAGACCCCGAAAAGAAAATATTAGTATCATCAGCAAAAAGAACAAAATTAAGGAATTTAGAGGATAAGTGGATGTCATTAATATATAAGAGAAACAACAGAGGACCGAGTATTGAGCCCTGAGGGACACCACAACTAAAAACTTCTAACTGCGTATAAGTTAAATCATACGTCACACATTGTTTACGATTTTGTAAATAAGACTCGAGCCATTTTATATTAGTATTTTGAACTCCATAATTTTTTAATTTATAGAGAAGGATTTCGTGGTCGACAGTGTCGAACGCCTTCGACAAATCAGCAAAAACTCCAAGTGTATAATTATTGCCATCAAATCTTTTCAAAATATTGCTAGCCAAATCCATCACAGCATGCTCAGTGCAATGGTTTCTCCGAAATCCAAACTGTTTAGGATATAAAATATTGTTTTTATCGATGAAGTTATATATTCTATTATACATAATACGTTCAAGAACCTTTGAAAAACAGGAAAGAATTGAGATGGGTCTGTAGTTTGATTCTAAAGAATCGTCACCGTTTTTATAAATTGGAATTATTTTAGCAAGTTTTAATTGATCAGGAAAGTCCCCGTTTTTTAAAGAAAGTTTAAAAATAACGAAAAGAGGCAATTCGATAATATCAAAGACACTTTTCAAAACATTTGTATTAATTTCATCAAGACATGCACTTTTATTTTTCTGAAGCATGTCAAAAGCTGAACGAAGTTCTTTAATGGAAAGTTCCGAATTGTCCATAATAATATCTGATTTTTTCAAAAAAGACTAGAATGTTTTGCTACTTGGAGAGATTTTTTTGGCTAAATTTTTCCAAACATTTATAAAAAAATTATTCAGTCTCTCAGCAATTGTTTTTTTATTAAAAATTTCACCTTTATCAGTTTTCAGTCTATTAGGAAAGTCACTAGATGTAATTTTTGTTTTCCCTGTTATTTCTTTTATTATAGTCCAAGTTTTTTTAGCGTTTCCAAATGATTTCTGAAGTAGTCCAGAATAGAAGTTTTTTTTTGATTGCTTTTTTATTTTTTTTTAAATAGTTTTTGTATTTTTTATATTTAGTTTCGTTTTCATAGTTTTTGTTTTTTAAATATTTTTCGTAAAGCTTTTTTTTTTTTTTTTGATGATCTTAAAAGACCTTTAGTCATCCACGGGCTTTGCACACTTTTGGATTTTATAGTTTTCTGAACTTTAGGAAAAGCCTTTTCATATTGCCTTGTAAAGACGCGGATAAAGAAATCGTATGCGCTACATGTGTCATTGCAATCATTCAATAACTCCCAATTGATTTCACGCAAAAGCTGTCTAAAAATCGCAATCGAGCCTTTGTTTACATGCCTTATGTATACTGTTATGGGTTTTTTTATTTATACAGCATTTAGTATTTGTGGTTAAAAAAACAGGGAAATGGTCACTGATATCCGTTTTTATTATACCACTGTTGATTGTCGAGTTACTATAATTATTAGTGATAATATTGTCAACGATAGATGATGTTTTTCGAGTTACACGCGTCGGCTTGTTAATCATGGGGTAAGCACTAAATTGAGAAAGAGTGTTTATAAAATTTTTGACGTGGTTATCAGTGTTTAAATTTATCAAGTTTAAATTAAAGTCTCCGAGTAAGTATAGATGTTTTTTAGAGGTTTGAGTTAATATTCGCCTTAAGTCATTTTCAAATTGATTGTAACTGCCATTAGGTGGTCGATATAAAACTGTTATAAACGAATTTTTTTTCTTTTTGGTTTATTATCTCTATAGTTAATGATTCGCAATTTGAGTTATTCACACTTAGATTATCTACTTTTTTATACGTCAACGAATTGTGAATAAATATAAGTATGCATATATAATAATAAATATAAGTATGCATATAAAAATAAGTATGCATACGCCTCCGCCAATACCGTTTTTTCTTGGTTGGTGAACAGACTTGTAATCTGTTAAATGCAAATTAGAGTTACTCATATTTTCTCTCTGACACCAGGTTTCTGTAAGACAGATTATACTGAATTTAATACTTATATTATTTAGCATTAATTTTAGATTTTCAAAATTGTTGCACATGCTTCTAATATTTATATTTAGTAATGATATGTAATGTAGTGATTTAAATAAAAATAATTGTAACCTCATGAATTTTAAAATAGTTAGTTTCTTATGAATAATTGTCAAGAATGTTTACGTCAGGATCAATGTTCTTTGAAAAGTGACGTACGTTTACCAGAAAATGTTTTAAAAAAATTATAGTTAATTGTTTCCGCCATTTATAAAGACAAGAAAAAAAAATAAAATAAAAATTAAAAAAAAGTTAAATAAATAAAACTGCATTACTTTTACTTTGGAACATTGATTGAGTATTTTACCGCGTTTTTTAAATGAATAATTTTGTCATACCTCACTGCAAGGTTTTCTCCCTTTAGACGTCGTTCTTTGACTTCTGCAAACAATTTTTTCCTAATATCAACTGTCATTTTAGAGAAATCTTCGTTGACATATATATTTGATCCTTTTAATCTATTCGTTTCTTTCAATATTTTCATTTTATCTTTATAACTTTTTAATTTCATCACGATTGATCTTGTACGATTATCTTTTTTAATTCCAGTACGATGTGCACGTTCAATGTCGATTCCCAACAAACCTCGATTTTTTTCAAGAAATATTTTTACTTTTTCTTCCGTTTGTGCCCAAGTTTCTTTATCATTTTCCGGTAACCCATCGATTCTTAAGTTATCTCTTCTTGTTCTATCTTTAACGTTTCTTTGTTGATTCTTTAAGAGTTGTAAACAAGTTAATTCCTTTTCAAAGCTGTTGTGGCAAGCCGCAACTTTTTGATCAATAAGGTTTTCTTGAAAATTTAAACTTAATTTAACATCTGCAACATCTTTCTCGAGTATTTTAATTTTACTTATGTTTTCATTTAGAATGTTTTCAATTTTATCCAGTCGCTTGTTAATTATTTTCGTATTTCCGCTTATAATATCTAATACGTTTTTTTCTTGTTGTTTGAGTAATGCTTCCGTTTGATTTTGCATTTCTTTTTTGAAGTCCATGAACATTTCTTTTAACATTTTTTTAATTTCTGATAATGCTGCCATGATATAGAAAAATCGAGTTCAAAAACAAAAATATCTACACTTTTACAAAATACGAAAAAAAATGTTAGTTTATATATATATTTTTTTCGAGTTTGCAAATTTAGAAAGATTTTTGAAAGCTGTTATAAACACATCCGTTCACTACGCAAGCTGAGTTGCAAAAAAAGATATTAGCATAGATATTAGCAAACTTGATATAGATATAGCATAGATATTAGCAAACTTGTTTGTTCACGTTTTTTTATAAAACAAAGTGCTGCGACTCTTTCTCGCCACTACCTCGGTTGCAATGGCTGTCAAGGGTTCGTGTTAAACACGCTCGAATTGGTACTACTACTATTACTACTACTACTACTACTACTACTACTACTACTACTACTACTACTACTACTACTACTACTATTAGTACTACTACTACTACTACTACTACTACTACTACTCTACTACTACTACTACTACTACCAATGCCGGCGCGAGTAGGTGTCAAGTGGGGGGGGGGAGGGGGTGCCATTACAACTTTTGCCGACTAAAAAAAAAAAAAAAGGTCCTCGTTTTCCAAAATTTGCCGACTGTCACGACGACATTTACCGACTGTCTAACCTATATCGAAAGAGTCGACGTCGACATTTGCCGACTAACTAGTCTAAAACGGTTTAATTTGCCGACTAAGGGTACAGTTTGCCGACTAAAAATCATTGATAAGGGGGTGTGACACCCCTCCCCCCCCCCCCCACACCACCCTATCGCGCCGGCCTTGACTACGACTAACACTACTAAGTTTAGCAATAATATATAGTTATGAAATTAATTTAACTTTTTTATTTAATTTTTTTAAAACTATTATACTATCCCCTTATTAAAAATGTTTAAGACTTTTTTTCTGCAATATTTTTAAAAAATATTACTTTTATTGCTCATTTTTAAATTTTTATCTAGTGGAAATGTCACAATCACGACTTTAAATTTTTATCTAGTGGAAATGTCACAATCACGACTTTAAATTTTTATCTAGTGGAAATGTCACAATCACGACTTTAAATTTTTATCTAGTGGAAATGTCACAATCACGACTTTAAATTTTTATCTAGTGGAAATGTCACAATCACGACTTTAAATTTTTATCTAGTGGAAATGTCACAATCACGACTTTAAATTTTTATCTAGTGGAAATGTCACAATCACGACTTTAAATTTTTATCTAGTGGAAATGTCACAATCACGACTTTAAATTTTTATCTAGTGGAAATGTCACAATCACGACTTTAAATTTTTATCTAGTGGAAATGTCACAATCACGACTTTAAATTTTTATCTAGTGGAAATGTCACAATCACGACTTTAAATTTTTATCTAGTGGAAATGTCACAATCACGATTTTAAATTTTTATCTAGTGGAAATGTCGCAATCACGACTTTAAATTTTTATCTAGTGGAAATGTCACAATCACGACTTTAAATTTTTATCTAGTGGAAATGTCACAATCACGACTTTAAATTTTAAACGACTTTAAACTTTGAATTCAAAGTTGCTTAGCTCAAACATCAAAAAAGTTTGTCTACAGCCTTCAATTATTGAAGATATCAATAGATGTAACCATATAGTCGTGATTGTGACATTTCCACTAGATAAAAATTTAAAGTCGTGATTGTGACATTTCCACTAGATAAAAATTTAAAGTCGTGATTGTGACATTTCCACTAGATAAAAATTTAAAGTCGTGATTGTGACATTTCCACTAGATAAAAATTTAAAAATGAGCAATAAAAGTAATATTTTTTAAAAATATTGCAGAAAAAAAGTCTTAAACATTTTTAATAAGGGGATAGTATAATAGTTTTAAAAAAATTAAATAAAAAAGTTAAATAATAATAAAAAAATTAATTAAACATACTTAAATATGGAGTTTTCTTCATGTTTCATGAAACATGAAGAAAACTCCATATTTAAGAATGTTCATATATATGAAGAATAAGGATGCTATGCAAAAAGTTGTGGTGATTGGAGACTGGGAACAACAAAAACCCCAAAACGTTAACCCCCTCCCCAGCCACAAATAAGGGGACAAAGAGTCAATTTTTTTTTTGTTTTTTCACGTTAAATATATATGTCTATTAACAATGCTTTACACATAAACACAAACTTAAAAATATGAGTAAAATGATACGTTAATTTAAAATTAAGTGTTGTTTATTAAACAAATAGTTTAAAAAAAGCAATTTGCAGAACTGAAATTCCATTGGGATTTTCATATTTTCATTTCTTTGTGATAAGTTTTGATTTTGTCATCTCAAGTAACATTCGCAATTAATATTTATCAGTTATTCCTTATAGCTTTTGAATAATTTAAATCTTATATGTAGTTTAAATATATATGTTAATAATGTAGGCAGTTTTTGGCAATAAAAAAATTATTTTTACTGCGAGCGCAGTAAAAAAATATATTGTGCAGAATGAAATGTAAAAACTTACCTTTAATCTTGAAAATGAAATTCCTTCTAATTATTATGCAAAACAACACGCAAATGGACCACTATCGTAATAACGAAATAAAAAGTTTAAAGCGGAGTTAAAACGTTTATAGATATAGATAAGAATGATACTAAAGATTCTTACAAAATAAAACTGAAACCCATATATCATAATCATATTTTCATAACTTTTTTTTTTTTGTAATTATTTTTAGATGCCCTAAGTAGAGCTAACGGTGTTGTCACATAGAGCTAAGCAAGTGCTCTAACAACTGCGCCACGGCCGCACTTCATTAATGAAATCCACACACACACACAAAAAAAAGACTCTAATTTTCTAATTTGATGACGAGTGATAAATACCAAGTCCTATTTGCTAAATGAACATATTTAAAAAAAGGTCCAAATTTACAGCTGGTTCTTTGAATGAGAGTATGTCACTGTCCTGTATGTCCTGCCCTCCTTCCACACATGCTTTACGCACCGGCCTTGACTACATCTAGCTATCAGTATTTATTCTGAAGAGCGTATTTAAAAGAAGTAAGAAAATTTGAGAATTATTTTGTCCTAATTTTAAGAGTTTTAATTTTTCTATTGTAAATATTCATTTAGATGCAGTTATTAGAGTTAATGTAATACAATATTTTGAAGTAATTTTAAGAATTTTGAAAGTAAAAAATTGTTTTGATACCGTTTTTATGATTTCGATAATATAAAAAAATTTCGATGCAAATTATTAGAGATTCGAAAGTGAAATATTGCTTCGGTGCTGTTTTAAAAACTTCGTATAAATAATTTCGATACAAATTATAAAGATTCAAAAGTGATAAAATGTTTCAGTGCCCTTTTTAGAATTTTAAAGTTTTTGACGATTAAAATATGTTGATAGATTATCGTGAATTTCGAAAAGTGAAATTCATTTCTGTTCAAAATTAAGTAATTAGAAACCGTTTCAAACTTACTTAAACAAAAATAAAATTTTGAAAAGTTTTTTTTTTAATTGCAAAAGTATAAAAAATATGCAATATGCGTCTTTTTGTATTAAATAACAGAGGTGCGAGGAACATTGTTTTTTTATTTTAATAATACCTAATGGAGCAAAACTGCAATACTATCTCAAAAAATAAAAATAATTATTAACCAAATTGCAATTTCAATACAAGAAAAGTTAACAGGCAAAAGATCGGGGGCGTTGAATAAATGAACTTTGTTATATCTAAGGAATGAATTACTTTTTTTTTTCGTTTTCTAATCTTTATGCATTAGCAACACCACTTTTAATTGAGGACTCAAGTTTTAGAAATTTTGTTTTTATTAGCCGTTTTAGAAAACAAACAAAAAAAAGAACTTAAATAACTAAAACTATAATATGTAATTTAAAAGTCTAATAATAAAAATAAAAAACTAGTAATTGTAAAGAACACGAGCACCAACATATGCATAAAATTGCTGAGCATTAAGAGAAATTAAACTTGTATAATCTATTATTTACAGATTCAATTTGTAAATCAACACTCGGTGATGAATAGAAAATTACTAAATTAAAAACCTTCAGCTATAATTGAAAAAAAAAATCATAATTATAAAATAAATTTTAGTTATGAATAAAATTAAGTTAAATTTAGTAGAAATGAGTAATGAGTAATAATATCACGCCACAAGTTTAGTTCTTGTATTGCACAATAGTATATACAACAAAATTATATGCCATAGCAAAATAACAATATTATAATCAAAGTTAACTTGAAATTTAAATTCCTAAATTTAGAAAGTTAAATTTTTCTCAGTTGTGAAGTTGCTCTCCAAATCCATCTATTATTTTTAGCAAATATGTATATGTATATGTATATGTATATGTATATATATATATATATATATATATATATATATATATATATATATATATATATATATATATATATATATATATATATATATATATATATATATATATATATTATTACAAAGATTCACTTCCGCAAATACTCTTGGCTCAATGCAAACTTGGCCTCAAATTTAAAAATATTTTTTTTAAAAAGATTTTCAATAATAGTATTAAATTTTAATAAGTTAAAGTTGACAAATTATTAAAGCAAAAAAGTTCCAAACACAGTCCACAACAGACATGTTTACATGTTTAAACATTTATTTTTCAACAATCTCATGCTTCAATAGTTAACTTAATGAAGACTAACTGTGTAGCTCGCCTAACACAGAATGATCGCAGTTTTGAACTTTTATGTTCCTTTCGTAACTGCATAATCCCATTGCATGATAGTCTACATGAAAAAAAAACTTGTAAAACAAAATAAAATAATATTAAGTTTATAGTGAACTTAACAAATGTATACAAGGGTAAAATCATACTTCTACTTTACGTATTTATCCATAAAACGCTTGTGAAACTCAGAGCGAAGTGTATCGTTAATAAAACCCTTGTTCTAAATAAAAAAACAAAAAAATTAAAATAACAAAACAAAAACTCGAGAATTTGAAGAAATAGAACCTTTATAGTCTGGGTTTTATCATTAATTTTTTGAATTAATAAGAAATGCGAACAAATGCAATTAGTTTTTTGCATTCCAAGAATTGCAATTTTTACAGAAAAAAAATTATTTAAAATGGGAAAATATTTAACTTTATCTTTAAGTAACAAAACAAACACTTTTAAACAGAAATTATGTAAAAAACTCATAATTCATTTTTTTTTTAAATGTGGTTTTTAAGGTACCCCGAGAAGTCCTTACGGTCTTATCACAGAGCAATGAGGAAGAAAAATTAACTAGGGAGTTCAAGCCTCCTTTTTTAACTGTCACAAATGTGGCAAGAGCTGAGCATAAGGTCCGAGGTTCACATCTGAGTAAACCTCGTAATTTATGATTCTGAGCTAGAATATAACGTATTTAAAAATGGTGAGAAAAAACCCTAAAATTTTATTGAACCTAAAAGTAAAATTATTCAATTTAAATGTAGTTAATATTATTACTCATTAAAAAAAGGGATACTCGATGCAAATATGTTTTAACACTTTAAACCACTTCTAAATAAAATTTAATTTAAATAACTTAATACTTTAGCAGTCAAAGATGGTCGAGTTTTTAGAAACTTGAAATAGTTCGGCCAATATGTATATTATCAATTAAACTTTATTTAAATTTATCGCTAGGAGATGTCAGCATGGGTTCTAATAATGATTTTTACAAGTTAAATTAAGTGTCTAATTTTATGTGACGACATCCATAGCAATATATGTTTTATTCTATTCTTACTGGTATTTTGAAGAGACTGGTATTGAATTTTTTGAGTTAATGGAATTTCGGAGAGACTTAAATTAGTATTACAAACTTATATAAATATCTTATCATATCTATATATATATATCTATTATTATCTTATATATAATTATAAATATTTTGTGAATGTGTGCATGCAGTTCATTCTTTTAGATACTGTAATTAACGTAAAATATATTGATGCTATTCATATACTTTAAAATAAAAATAAAGAAGTCCTAATATAATACTTTCAATAAAGAAGTCCTAATATAATACTTTCAATAAAGAAGTCCTAATATATTATTTTGAAATAAAACTTAAATAAAGAGTCCTAATATAATATTTTGAAATAAAACGTAAATATAGAAGTCCTAATATAATATTTTGAAATAAAACTTAAATATAGAAGTCCTAATATAATATTTTGAAATAAAACTTAAATATAGAAGTCCTAGTATAATATTTTGAAATAAAACTTAAATATAGAAGTCCTAATATAATATTTTGAAATAAAACTTATATATAGAAGTCCTAATATAATATTTTGAAATGAAACTTAAATATAGAAGTCCTAATATAATATTTTGAAATAAAACTTAAATATAGAAGTCCTAGTATAATATTTTGAAATAAAACTTAAATATAGAAGTCCTAATATAATATTTTGAAATAAAACTTATATATAAAAGTCCTAATATAATATTTTGAAATAAAACTTAAACATAGAAGTCCTAATATAATATTTTGGAAGCAGTTGTAAATGCCATGAGTTTAACTCTTAATAACAAGCTATCTAATTTTATAAGCATTCTCGCCCAAAGTGGAAGAAGAATATACACTTATAAAATAAAAGCAATCGGTTTTATCGATTGCTTTTATTGATGAGGAGAACTCTGCTTTTATTCTAAAAAAAATTATTTGTTCTTCAAATCCATTTATCAGTAAATGTGAAAAAAAAAAAAATTCATGCACAAAAAAAACATTTGATCCAGAAGTGATACAATTTTAAAAATCAACTTCATTTCTTTTTACAATAGTAACCAACATCCTTGTGAATACTTAAGCAAATTAGTTTTTGTAAATAAGATGTAAAAAAAAATTATCTAACTTTCTTTTTTTTTAAGAACCTGTAATCTCTGGTTGCTATACAAAAAGATATACATAGCACACAGACAAAATTATAAAAAAATTGTTTTCAAGATTGCAAGGTTATAGCTTTAACTTTTTTTTTTGCGCTTATTCTTTAGTACTTTCAAAAAAAATTAATATATAAAAAAAAATTAATTAAAATAAAAATATATATAATAAACTGGTTTCTAAGAGCGCTGGAACTGTAGAGCAAAAAGTAGTAATTGGCTTTGTGTAATTTAAATATAAAAATTAATTATTTTATCATCATTTAACATTAATATCAGTCTAGTTTATAACTTTAGGATTTTAAGAAAGTTGCTCAAACAATCGAATAGTGCCACTAGATTCCTAGCATGAAAAAAATAGTTAATCCCAAACCGTAGAAAGCTGCAAGAAGAAGGATGTTGTCAAGCATCGCTTGACAACATATTGTACAACATACACACCTTATACAAAATCTCTGAAAACTTAATTATTTTAAATCTATTTATCTCACTTTTTTCCATTTTTTAAAAACTACTATTACTAAAATACTATTTTTTATATACAAATTTTGCAAAAGCTCTTTATCATTTTATTTTATATTATATGATTCCCGCTACCCCTTATTAATATGGAGGATTCCCCTCCACATTACTCGATGGAAATCAAAGATAAAACAAGAGTTCTAACCTTAGGCTTGTCATCATCTTTTGCACAATTTTTAAACACAACATCGTCATCCCATCTAAAATAAGTTTAGTTTTTGATTAAAACAAATCAAAAAAAATTTAAAATCAAAATCTGATATAAACATCTAAAAACCTCTAATAAAGATAAATTTTATATATAAATATAAATTATATATAATAATTTATTATTATATATAATTTATATTTATATATATATATATATATATATATAAATAAAGATAAATTTTCGTTTTTTAAATGCTCTGTGACTTTTTTTGAAATATTTTTATTTTTATATCTCATCACTAAACAATTTCAGTAAACATTGTTCCTTAATATATAAATTACATATAAGGAACAAATAAATTGCTTTGTTAGAAAACCACATAAATTTCAATAAACCCATATGACTAATATTACAAATGTCAAAAACTATATAACAAATGTACACATAAAAATAATATAAAAAATGTACACATACTATATAAAAAATATCATGTCATGCTACAAAATAAACTTTATCTCACAATATGTCACACTAAAAAGTCACACCCCATAATAAATGTTATCCAGAATGGTGTAATAAAGTTATGATATCTTGTAAACTCACCTCCTCTTTACATTGAAATCCCCTGTCATCTGTTGGTTATTTTGAAGAAGTGGATTTCCTGTAAGAAGATTTTCAGTACGAATTCTTTCTTCTTCTTGACGCTTTTCTTGTTCCTAAAAAATGAGATTGGCATTGCAGCAACATGAGCAACTATGCAAATCAACTTACACAACATTTTCAATAACAAACTATTATATGAACTATTTTATATGAATAAAATGAATAACAAACTATTATACAATAACAATTTTATATGAATATCAGAGTATAATGAACAAAACAGATAAAATTATGAGATTAACATAAATTATGAGATTAACTTGAACATTTAAGGTGATATCTGTATGAGAAACAAAATTTTAACCATAAAAAAAAAACTCCTGTGTAAACCTGCTAAGCTAAAAAGTAAATAAATTTAAGAACATTAAAATACTTTTTTCATTAATTCTTCAGCTCTGTCTCTTTTTATTCTCTGTAGCTCAGCAAGTAATTCAGCAGTATCGTCTTCATCACTAAAATAAAACTTTTTACACTAATCTAACAAAAAAATGCATTGATATTAGTACTAAAGTTGATATCACTGATATCAGTACTAAAAATGCACTGATATCAGTAAATATCAGTACATTTTTATGGAACATGTCTGTGAATCTCATAATTATGCACTTATACACAAAAGTATTTTATAAAAGTTAACTATGTTACTATGACATGTTACTATGACAATTTTGAAAAGCATTTATTGTTAGAAATTCACTGCAATTTAATTAGTACTACAATTAGGAAGTAGTCAGGAAAAGAAGACTGAAAAAATAATCAGAAGCTTTAAACAAACTTTTATATAATTTAATATTTTAGCTTTTAACAAACTGTTTTATTTTTAATGTATTAAATAATTAAAAAAAAGAAAAGTTTTATATAGAAAATAAAAAAACAAAAATAAAGAAAGTCCTTGTTGAAATCTTAAACCTTTAATTCTTTTCATAAAAAAATAAAAGCTATATCAGATTTAATTTAAGAAGAAATGAATACTTTTAGACGTTGAAACTACAGTTACTAAATATTGAATAAAAGTGTGAAAAATCAAATTAGACTACATATGATCATGCGATAGTGTAGTTGTAGAGAGCTTGCTTTGTAAGAAAGAAGTTCCAAGCTTGATTCCTACTGGTAGTATATATTCTGAATTTTTAAATCTTGTATTTTATCTTAGTAATTAGCTTCTAAAGAGTTAAGTAACCTCAAACAATATCACTAAAAAAGGCTAGCCAAACATTTTATCTCTCATGCATGGATCTGATCTTATAGCATCTCCTTTGTCCTTGGGAGACAATAAGGGAGAGGCAATAAGATCAAGTTCTTTACAATTGGTTCTTGACAGAACTAGTTGTAAAGAATTTTTCCTCTAAATTTCTCTTAAACGTAGTGATCAAATTCAACCTGTCAAGAAACAGGTTATTCTATTATTTGATCTGTTGCTATAGTTGAATCTACATCTGTTGCTATAGTTATATCTCACTTTAACTCTTCTACAACTTACAGTCCAGACAACATTTTCGTCATTGTTTTCCTGCTGCTAGAAAATGGCACCTGAAACACTTATTGTGCATTAGATATTTGTGGTGAAACAAAGACTTCTCAATATGCTCACTTCATACGATGTACATGATATAGTTTGCTAAATTATTGAATCATTCCTTTCTTATTGCAGTATTAAAGATATCTTTGATGGACAATACTTCAGTTTCTTTTATAGTAACTTCACAAGGTTTCATCCTTGTTCCGCGTATATAATAACAGTCTTCTCTAAAATGACAATAACTGACGTTATTACTTATATCTATAATGACACACTTATATCTATAATGTATGTTTATCACCCTCATAATACAGACTACATGATAACTACTTATAAAACAAATAGTTCTACTCCATTACCAATTCTGTCTATACATCACATTTATGCTCGACACTAACAACAATTTAGTAGCATAACAACTAATGACTCTTACTTATTTCTCTAATATGCCCCCTTTTACTGTTGCCAAAATGTTCAAAGACATACTTAACATATTAGAGGACTTGTTGTTTGTAGAAAGATATCTACAGAAGGCTTTAGAACATACGATAGGCATTGAATCACTTATAATAAGTAGTAGTAATTTAATTTTTGTACATCATATTTGCTGATGGAGAAACTCCAGTTTTGAAAATATATAACTATATATCTTTGAAAAAAAGTAATCACTTTTTAATCACTCAAAACAATCAATTTTGAATTTGATTTCAAAAACTTGAAGTTAGCAGCGGCTGGATTATAATCCTCAATAATTTGCACAATTTCCTAATATCATTGATCTTATTCTAAAAACATGTGCTTTAATTTTTCCAAAAAAAAAAGATGAATAATGAAAGAAAAGATTGCTGCACCAAGTATTATAAAATTGAATTTAAAATCCAGCTGAAAAATAAAGGTGTGGAGCAACAAAGAGTGCAATTAATGTTCTATTTCATTTTGTAGACATGTCTGTCTTACTTCAAAAAATACTTTCCTTAAAAAAAAGTGAATAATGTCATGAAAAAATCATCAATGGAATTGAACATCACACTTATAGATTACAATTTCACACCTTATCCAACTGTGTGTTTAGATGATATGATATAACTTTGTTAAATATGCAATTCAAAAAAAACATAATTTGACACAAAACATTTTATAAAACCCTACCCTCATTCCAAAGCATTAATTTGGGAAGAGGGTCAAACTGTTTATATATATATATATATATATATATATATATATATATATATATATATATATATATATATATATATATATATATATATATATATATATATATATATACATATACATATACATATACATATACATATATATATATATATATATATATATATATACATATACATATACATATATATATATATATATATATATATATATATATATATATATATATATATATATATATATATATATATATATATATATATATATATATATATATATATATATATATATATATATATACACACATATATATATATACATACATTGTCAAAATTTGCTTACTTTATTTACTACATCTTTTAGTTTTGGATCGGCCTTTTTATAAATCGAAGTGATTGCATTTCTTTAAATATTTTGTACATGGAAGTTTTGTCAGCGGATATAAAGTTTTATTAGATTTACTTAAAGATTTAATGTCATTATTTATTTTTTCTTGAAATGTGTTGCTGACATTCCGAAATTTGATAGTTTTAACGAGATTTATTAAATCTTTTTCAAATAAAGATATTTCTTTAATTTGTGGAGGGGACTTTGAAGAATTTAAAAATTATAGAAAATATACACTATATATATATATATATATATATATATATATATATATATATATATATATATATATATATATATATATATATATATATATATATATATATATATATATATATATATTAGGCACCAGGTTTATACTTGTTGAGCACTCTTAATTGTACTTTACATAACATCAACATGCAAACTAACAATTTTAATTATTCCCTAAAAAATATTCCAATCCCAAGAAAAAAAAGTTAAAATATTTCTTTAATCCAAAAAATAGAACACTTATTAAAAAAATTTGTTGGAAAGCCCATTTTTTCTTAGAATCTGAAAACAATAAAAATCCTAAAATTGAAAATAACCAAAAAGAAAACTTTTGATTCAAAAGAAAAAACACCCTACCATTTATTCCCAACCTAGAAAACTTTGAAAACGATTACACTTGATCAAAACAACAAAATTTTGAAATATTAACAATGATTTCCAAAAGGAACTAAAATTAGACATTAATAATATAAAATCAAACCCTAATATTTTAGTTTTTGCTGATAAAACAAGCAACATATACTTAATTGCCCCAAGATAATCATCATAAATTACTGCCCAATAATATTTCTAATAATTATGCAAAAGCCCCGAAAAACTTTAAAAATTCAATTAATTTAGAAGGTCAAAACATCGCTAAAACAATTAATTTAGAAACCAGTCGCACCAGTGCAAGCGTTACCACACTAAAAGATCACAAACCAAATTTTTAAAATAAACTCCCTCATAGGCTACTAGTACCTTCAAAAAGTGAACTAGGGCACATTAGTAAAATTAAATTAGACAAAATAAATATTATTCAAAAAAAAAAAAAATTTACAACAGTGGAAAAATACCACTGATGTTATAAATTGGTTTTCTAAAATTAGTAATAAAAATGAATGCACATTTATACAATTTGATATTAATGATTTTTACCCCTCAATTACAGCAGAAATTTTAAATAAAACAATAGAATTTGGAACTTGACAAAATCAGAAAAAATATTATAAAAATTTTCAAAAACATTGGCTTCCAAATTGAAATAAACATTAATTTAAAAATTGTGAATTTTCTCGATGTCACATTTAACCTCTCAGAAAATTCTTATAAGCCTTATAAAAAACCTAATGATAAAATATCGTATATTAATATAAATTCGAATCACCCCCGTCAAACCTTAAAACAAAATCCTATTTCAATTAACAATAGACTAAATCAAAACTCTTCTAATGAAAATATTTTTAACTCTTCAAAACGCGTGTATAAAGATGCTCTTAAAAAAAGCGGATTTTAAAATTTTGAGCTAAAATTTGAAACAAAAATTGCAAAAAAGCGAAATAGAAATATGATTTGGTTCAACCCTCTGTACAGCAAAATGTTTCAACAAATATTGGAAAAGCGTTTTTTAAATTAGACGACAAACATTTCCCTCCCTCTAATAAATTGCACAAAATTTTTAACAGAAACACTATTAAGCTAAGCTATAGCTGTGCAAAAAATATCAAAAGAATTATAAAAGGACATAATTTTGAATTGATTAATAATAGGGTTCGGACTGTCTGCGCAGATCTGCGCAGATGCCGGCGCCGACAAAATTTACTGCTTTGCAGACATTTTTTTGAAATCAACAAAAAAGTTTTAAACTTAAAAAATGTTTTAAGTAATATTTTAACTTTATTATAAGTAATATTTTAACTTTATTATAAATTCAGTGATGAGTAACAATAGGAGTTTTCAAAGATTCTTACAGTAATAAAAATATATAATGCTGGCGCCTATTCGGTGATTTCTTGACATTCAATTTCATTGAGAGTTGCACCTTCTTCAAGAATGTAATTAGTCTTGTCCTTTGTGTCCATACCAGCTTTTCAACTCTCTTATTCGTAAGACGATTTCTTAGTCGCGAGTGAATAAATCAAAAGGTCGACCAAGCTCTTTCTGCTGTAGCCAATGAGCAGATCATTTCGTTAATAAGCTTAGCAATTTCGTAAAGAGCATGATATTTATTGCCACCGATAATGTTCCAATAGTTTCGCGCGTTCATCTTGAATATTGTTTTCTTTCTTCTCTCAGGCAGCGCAGCCATTTCTCCTATAAAAGCAATCAATTTTTCCTCAGCAGTGTCAGCAATTTCAGGTTTGATCTTTTTAACAAATTCAACTGTAGCAGTGATAAAATCGGTTTTATATTCATTCAAATATAAACCTTCTGCGGCATTTTTGGGCGTTAATATAGAAGCAATTCCAATACCTGGTGTAAAGAGAAAATCGAGGCAAGATTACACTTTTTGTTGTATGTCTTTATCGTCTATATATGAGTTGTGCATTTGACCAAAGTAATCATACACGAGAGACAATGGAGCTTCATCACTTTCTAGCTTTCCGATCACGTTGGTTGGAAATTCAATGCTTTTGACAAGCTTAGAGAGACGGTCCCAAAATGGGTTAGATTTTATCAACGCCATAACATCAGCAGATGTATTCTTTGGTTGAATTTCCTTCAGTAATGTACTTTCTTCGTCTACCAACTTAATAAGAACGTATTTTGATAGCTGGAGACTGCTCATTGATTTATAATAACTAAACCATCGTGTAAATACAGGCATGGACAATGAAAGAGAAATATTTGCTGCAATTTGTCTTTCATTAAACTTTGCTTTCATGATGTGATGATTTTTAACATATTTGATGATTTTCTTTGCATTTTTGACTTTTTTTGTGGCCTCAGTTGTAGAAAATATGTCCTTTACAAGCAAGTTGACTCCATGAGCTCTGCATCTGCTAGCCGAGATGTGTGGATATTTCTCCTCGATGATCCTCCACGCTGATTTCATAATAGGAGCGTTGTCGCTAATGAAACTAGTAAATTTTTGTGAGCCAATCTTCTCAAAAAATTGTAAGATTGCCGCGGCGACTGCAGATGAACTTTGAATGATTCCGGATGTATTTATCGAGGTGTAAAAAAAAGGCTTCTGATCGGGCGCTTTAATACAAAAATTCACTATGTGATCGCCTCTTCGTTAAGTCGCTCGCCATCGCGTACGATGGATTGAGCGACTTAACGAAATCCTTAAAGGCCTCCAATTCGACTAAACGAAATGGTAAACCAATACGGTAAAAGAAATTAGCAAGCTTCGTGTCGATATCATTTTTGAGCTCTTCATTAGTTGGTGGATGTACACGCTGCGTGAGTGAATCAGAAGTAGACGGAAGTTGCTGAGAATCATTGATTAGATGTGACGATTCATAATTACGCTTAGAAAACAATCTTTTTTCCTCGACACTGGCGTTTGGATATGTTGATCTTTTATGCGCTGCAAGGCGTTCCTTTGACCATTGAACAGTTTTGTTGCATGCTAAACAAGTGCCAGTACACTTCTCTCGATCAAGATTTGTCAAATACTTCGAAAATTTGATGTTTTCCATTTTAAACATTTTGAATGACGAAAATAAACGATTTCTTAATTCTAAATCACTTTAAATTGTAGTAAAAAAAAAAAATTTATATCGATTGATTATATGTAGCTCGAACCAAAAAGAAACAGATAAGTAATGAAAAACTCGTAAAAAGTAGATAATTATGCAAAAATAATTTCAGACATTTGATTCAGATAAATTAAATTTTTCTTTTACATTAGTGTCTGCGCAGACGTCGGCGCAGACGTATGCACAGATATGCGCATATTTTGTCAGCGCAGATCTGCGCAGACACATTTTCCAAACCCTAATTAATAAAAATTTCTCAGAGAAAAAAGATCTGAAAATTGTAAGCCAAAAATTTGACTGCACTATGAATGGCAAATGCTTATCAAAATATATCATTTACAAATGGATTGTTTCCTTGCAAAACAACCTTGACAAACAATATATTAACTTAACTGAAGGCAAATGGAAAAAAACGTTATGCCAACCACTAACAATCTTTTAAACATAAAAAAATACTCAAAAGAGACTATGCTGTCAAAATATATTTGGCAACTAAAAGAAGAAAATGTTAATTTTAAATTAAACTGGTCTATTCTAAAAATTGCGCCTGCCTATAATAACATTTCCAAAAAATGTATACTATGTTTACAAGAAAAATTTGAAATTATTACTCATTTAGATCAAGAAAATTTACTGAATAAAAAATCTGAATTAATTTCTAAATGCAGACATAAAAATAAGTTTCTTTAAAAAAATAATAAAAACAAATGACCAGTCTAAAATTATCCTAGTTCTAAAGAATTCTTTTTATGATTTTTTAATTATCTAATAGAAAAAAAAAAAAAAAGTCCTCAAATTTTAATTTGGGTGGCGTATATATATATATATATATATATATATATATATATATATATATATATATATATATATACACATATATACATAAACTTTAAGTGACATCTTTAATAGTATGTGTAATAATATTATAAGCATTAAAACGTCATATACAGTATCATACTATTTATTTCTTTTTTTACGTGATATTTTGACTCATTTAGTGAGAGCCATTATTAAAACCATTATTTTAATAATGGTTCTAAAAACCTAAACTTTAATTAAGCTAAACCACAAAACACAGTTCTTTTGAAAGAAAAAATTCATGACTAATTTTTAGCTGGTTGAAATTACTAAAGATGATGATAAAATATGGTAATTTGTCATGTTTCTGTTTGGATGTGAATCTTCTGCAAGTAAGTTGCAGAATAATGGATTGAAACTATAGCACATATATGTTATTCAGCACAAAGTATGCAGTTGTATAGCATAAGATAAGAAATAAATTAACAAATCACAGAGCAATGCTTTTTAATTATCAATGTATGTAAAAGCTATAGAGGGGTTCTAGTTATAGTCCACTATACTAGATAGGAGATTGACTGCCCATGAAGTACTTTACTCTGAGCAATATCTACATTTATATATTATAATATACTATATATGCTATTTATAATGCTACTATACCTATCATCTGACCCTTCTTCATCATCTAATGGGTCATCAGCATCAAGATTTGCAGTAGAAATTTGCTCAATGCGCGGTCGCTTTGATGACGATGATGATGATGACAAGTTTTCAGGACGTGACTTTTTACTTTCACGAGCTGCTCTCTCTCTGTCAGTTAAATCTCTTTTAAAATCACGACTTCGAAGTTCTTCAGTAGTATCTTGACCAGTTTGCCTTTAAAAACACATATTTATTAATAGTTTTTTTTTTAATTTTTTAATCTACAATTATCATAAATAATTTTAGATTAAGAAATTAAAACAGTAACTAATGCAGATAAACTAACAACAAATTATAATAAAGTAATAAATTTTGATTTTTATCATACACACAGAACAATTTTTTGAACAAGTACAAGTTATATCCAGAAAAAAATTAGTTTTCTTTAACCTGTAAACAAACAAAAAAAACTATTTAATGTAATATGCATAAAGCAAGTGTAGGTATTTTTTTGTAAAGACACTAAAATAATTATTAAATAATAAAATATTTAAATAAACAATTAACTAATAAATAATAAAATATTTTGAAAATTAGTGCAATTAATACTTTTCTAGTTAAGGAAAAAAAAGTCAAAGTTGCTATTTTTTATTATTTACTTTATTTTGAGTCAAAATTTGCTTATAACTATATGTTATAAAACAACAAACAAATGTTATTTTATTGTATACTTTAACAACTAACAACTTTTAGAAGGCAATGTTAACGTTTTTTTTATTTTACTACATAATTTTTTTTTTATTGTATATTTAGTTTAAATTTTGGATAAAAAAAATCAAAAAAATTTAAGTCACAGGGACTTATCTATTTTAAACCCCAAAATTTCATTTATAATGGTAGCCTGGGACTTCAAGACGTGGGCTTAATTATATTGGGTTCCTCCATACTTTTGACTATTTTGTATATTTGACTAAGAAAAAATATGACCTACAAAACTCATGTACAAAACTAACTATATCAATAACTTTGGTAACCTTTTTATATTGGAAAAAAATGTAAAAACATCTTATTTTCAACTTTTTATTTTATTTTCATCATAAAAACAGTTTTTTAACACTTATTTAAAAACAAATTAAGCTTATATTTATTAAGTCAATTATTAAATATTTATTTACGATAATTAAATTTATTGTCGCAAAACCTTTTTAGCAAATAAAAATAAATAAATATTCAAACTAATGATGGCTTATACAAAAGCAACCCAGACAAGCAACATGTATAGCTCACCATGTGCACTTTAAATTACCATTTCAAGCTCATTTACTTCAACCATTGCTAGGAAATTTGCCTTAATTTGTTTTTGTACCCTTTTTTTTCTGTTTTATTTTGTGTAAAAAAAATAATGCTTTTGTGTAAAAAGAAACACTGTAAAGAACTTTATATAATATTATCATAAAAAATTCAAAGAATTATAGTGTATGCAGTATAACATTATTGTTGTATCAGTGTATGCAGTATAATATCATTGTTGCGTATTAAATGGTGTTTTTTCATTGCGCTTCCTTTTAGGACTTGCTTTTTTAAGCAAAGGCTCAGAGAAGAACTTATGCCTAAAATATCCCCTGCCTTGGGGTTCTTGTGATAAAAGGTTTTTTATACTCAAGAGAATAAAGCATTTACTATTTGCTTTCACACACCGAAATTTAATCATAATTTAAATTCTTATCAATAGTAACCTTAAGAAGTTAAATCTTAGAGAAAGTTTACATACCAATATTTACAACTAGACCATCAAAGCTTTTTAAGCCAAATTGTAGAAATCGAAATTTATTAGGATTTGTAAGCATTTTGTTCATAGCTAACCATGAAATAGCATTTTCTATTTCTAGTGGAAGACAAGAAACAACCTTCTCTATGTTGTTATCATACACATAGAGAGTGTTATTGCCATATTATAATTTGCATATATTAGAGTTGCATATATATTTTTTAATATTTAAATACCTTTTTTATATTTAAAGACTAGGGTTTTTAACAAATAAGAAAAAGTCATTTATAAAAACAATTTAACAATTTTTCAAACTTTACATAGTATTTTATTAATAAAGACTCATAAGAAATCTGGCAAAACATTTAATGTCTTTATCTTTTGACATTCTCATCTATAACATGGCAGAGAAGGCCATGTTATAGATGAGAATGTCAAAAGTTTATTTTTCAATGCTACTTAATATTTGGTAAATAGATCTGATTTATATTCAGTTTGGTGAAGCTTTCGGACAGATAAAAAAAAATGACTGTGGGTAGTGAGGAGTTGCCTTAATTTAGACCTTTTATAACTAAAGTTAGGGCCAATTCTATGAAAAAAATTTGGGCAATGGTACCCCCTCGTTCTGGCGAACTTAAGCAGAAAATCGGCGTCTTTTTCACAAAAAAAAACAATATTTGCTGTCAAAACAAAATATTTACATATAAAAAAAAGAAAGAAAAAAAAGAAAAAAGTCCTCAAATTTTAATTTGAGTGGCACCCAAATACGGTCAACGCTATCGAAAATGGTCTAGATTAGCCCCTGAAAGATCAACTTTTATAACAAAAGACAATCTTTTGTTACAAAAGGTCTGTATTAAAGCTTCTCTTTACACACAGTTATTTCTTTTATCTGTCTGAGAGTTTCTCTGAGCTGAACATAAATCAGATTTATTTGCCAAAGATTGAGTAGAATTAAAAGAAAAACTTCTCTTCCCTGTGATTTATGAGGTCCAATTCTCTTTGGTGACTTTTTCTTTTCAGCATGCTTCTCTTTACACACAGTTATTTCTCTTTACACACAGTTATTTCTTTTATCTGTCTGAGAGTTTCTCTGAGCTGAACATAAATCAGATTTATTTGCCAAAGATTGAGTAGCATTAAAAGAAAAACTTCTCTTCCCTGTGATTTATGAGGTCCAATTCTCTTTGGTAACTTTTTCTTTTCAGCATGCTTTAGATTCTTAACCATAATCGCTTTTGCATGAACATCAAGGTAGTAGTAAAAAAAAGTCAAGTTTTATTGACTTACAATTATTTTTAAAAATATTGACAAAGCTGCAATGCACCTCTAACAGCATTTTTGCAGGTATAATCAAAACCCTCTTATCAAAAGAGCCTATAATGAATTACGATTTTATAGACCTCATATAATGAATTAAAACTCACATAATAAATTAAGACAATCAAAAGTACCTCTAGTGATTTCGCCAGTTATCCAGTTTTGCGGTTAACCGGATTTTGTTTGCATATCAAATATCTATTTTCGAATAATAAAAACCGACTTTAAAATTTTACGAAATTTTATAGAAAGTAACATCGTAATTATGACGATTATTGTTTGACAAATGTTAAATTATCAAAGATTATAATATATTTCTTTTATTAATTTAAATGTTAATTTAATCAGTTTTATTTGATAATGTATTCTTAAAACAATTTACAATAGAAATCTCAAAGATTTATTTATTACTTTTACAACTCAAGCGATACATTTTTAAGAAAGTTTTTCAGAATATTCTGGAACTCTAATTCGCTTAATCAGCGTATTTTTTGAACCAATAGAATTTATTTATTCCTAGATTTGGCGGTATTTTAGTGTTAGCAAATATTCTTTATATTATCTTTACGCAACAAGTTGTTTTGAGAACATTCAAGTTTATCTATATTTCCATCTATGTCCGCATAACTTATTGTTATGCGGACATAGATGGAAATATACGCTAAAAAAATTTACGCTAAAAAAATTTACTTCATAACATCTCAGTTTTCCAAATCAAATGTTTTTATATGAGAGAATGATTTTAAAACATCCGCAGATATTAAAACATTTAAACTATACTTGTACATTATTACTACCTTTTTTAATTATATAATTAAAAAGGTATATTATATTATATTATAATATGCAAAAGGTTTTTATAAACTAAGGCAACAAATATTTTGATATTGGTCAAGGCTTTTTACGAGGGATAAATATCATTTGATTCTTGAAAAGAAGGATTTTAATGAAACATGACAACGGGTGAGAGTTTTATTGATGCACAAGGAAATAAACTAGATGAATAAAAATTTTATAGCATAGAGGGATAGATAAAATAAAAGGATGCAACTTTGCTGAAAGACAACCCAAGCAAGATAGAATTTTGGTTGATCAAACAAGAGATGATAGCTTCTTTGAGCAGCAACCATCGTATTTGTAGAAAAACGAAAGAGATGCAACCTTACAATGATGGGAGATAATCATAGGATAGTTAGAGGGATCAGAATGTTTTAGAGTTTTTAAATATTTTAACCTTTTATTTAGCACGTAATAGTTTAGCGAGGATTGAAGAGAGTTCTAGAGAAAACTTTTGTAATACTAGGGTAGAAATGTTGTCTGAACCACAAGCCATATAAAATTAAAATTGAGAATTGACTATAGTATTAGAAGCAGGAGCAACTTCAGGAGAAAACAGTAGAGATAGAAATAAGAAAACTTGGAGAGAGTACATTTTTGATCTGAAAGAAATAGCCTTATAAACACTGCAGATTTTATCATCAAACACAGGACTTTTTTAAAGTGAAGATGTTATATAAAAAACAAGTGATACAGAACTTTTTTAAAATAAAGAAACATTGAAAAAAAAACCACAGGTGTAATGTCCCCAAAAAGACTGATTATGAAAGTTACAAAATCAATCTCCTTGTACTCATTACTTATAGCCTAACTTTCTGACGTCTCTGGCTCCAACAATCTTAACTAAAATGAATTTATTGTTACTTTAAAATCCATCAAAGTTTTGATAGATATAAAACAATTATTTTTGAGATATTTTAAAAATGATGCAAAATTAAACTCATAAAAATAAAAAAAATTTTTAATGACTTAAATAAAAAATTAAACTTAAACAAAAATTTAGTTTTGAGAGATTTCATAACTATTTATTTCATTCATTTTATTTCATTTTTAATTTCCTATTTTTATTTATTTATTAAGGCAGTTTTAAAATATTATAGTCTGTATGTTTTAAAATATCATTAGCGCCTGTAGTTTAAAAATATTATAGCATTTGTTTAGTGGCAGGAATTAAGTGGATGGATAAAAGATGTTAAGTGGCTCAGTTGGTTAGAGCGTCAAACGAAGAGTTAAAACTCGGACTGTTCTACAATACGAGTTCAAATCCTGCCATCGCCAACTCAGCACTTGAGTAGTACTTCGGTACGCAAATGTTGGTCAATAACGGACACTACTTTGGATTAGTCTTAATGACTATTTGTGGCTGTTTCAATGCTAAGCCAACAATATCTTCGGATATAAGAACATTATATAGAAAAATATAGCATGAAAATTCAAATAAATAAATAAATAAATAAAAATAATAATAAAAATATGATACTTTGTTGACTATGATATATTTTCGTTGAATGATCTGGTCTGTGAGTTATTAAAAGACAAAAAAATTAAAATGATAAGTTTTGCGGTATCTTTTTTTCAAAATCACTTGACCAAATTTAAATAAGATTTTAAATAAATTCATTGCTTAGGTGAAATGAGCAACATAATTTATTAATATGATCTGCTCTAATCATTTATTGGCAATTTTTCTTAGTTATAAGCTTTTTCTTGGTCTGAATTCTAGTATTTTTTGTGAAAATTGATAGAAATATTGTTTTTAGATTCACTATTAGGGGTAATAAAAAGGTTTTAAAAATTATATATAAAAAAAAAGTTTCTTTAAATAATAAAAAAACCTGAAGCAAAAAAAAATTGGACATAATACGCTGATAATCTCATGCTAATTCCAAATTAAAAAATTTGAATAATTTGTAAATCACTTTAACTACACAGAGCCTCTGACTTTTTATTATATGATTACCACGACTTAACAACCATAATTAACAGTTTTTATTTTAAATGATTTAACAACTGTTAGTAATAATCTTAATTACTATCTAAAGCTTTATGCTGAATTGAGTAATTAATTACAAGGCTGTTGTTTAAGTATCAACAACGAACTAGTTTATAACTATATCAAACTCCACAACTTTTTGTAAAAAAATTATGCGGTTTTAGTAACTCAAAATTTGAAAAAATAATATTATAAATACAATATATTAATAATAATAATAACAATAATAATAATAATAATAATAATAATAATAATAATAATAATAATAATAATAATAATAATAATAATAATAATAATATGCAATGATAAGAAATAAAAAAAATAAGACTTTGAGCTAATATAACTAAATTATTATCAAATTGAATCATAAAACTACTAAAAAAATTTTGTAAAATTTAAAGTTTTTTGGAATGCGTTGCTTTAAAACATTAAATTGCCGAATCTACACAGTTAAAAAGCTAAACAATATACTTTTAAAAATGTAACCTTGTTTTAAGCTTTGTGTGCGACGGAAGATCCCTACTTGAATATTGCTTTGACAAAACTGACAAGTTTCCTTCAGATTTTTGAGTTCCACCCCTGGCAGGATCAAAAGTTGGTCGTGCTGCTGTTGTCATAATTTGTTATATCTATATTTGTTATCAAATCAAATCAAATCAAATCAATATATTTCCACTCTAATATAACTGTAAATATATACATTCGTGCGGGACATTTACAAACATTTACAAACTGATGACGCGTAAAGACCTATGATGGTATACTTTGTAGCATAATAATATTAATATAAGAATAATGTGATGATATAACAATAACCACCTATGATGGTGTAATTTATATAATAATAATGATATTGATAATAACAATGTTAATAATAATAATAACAGTAAATATACAATACTAATAATAATGTCAATAATAATACAACAATATGAAGCAGTATAGCTGTATATATTTTTTCTGCTATTTGCAAAATAAAACATAAGAAGAAAATAGTAATTATCATTAATAATAACGAAAATATATATTTAAAAAAAAAATGATAATAACAATAACAATAATTTAATAGACAAAATTAAGAAAAGAAAATAGAGGGAATTTAATGACTTGGCATTATGTAATGCACATACATAAACACATATATACAGACATAAAAATACACCGACCATACAAATTTATACATACACATACATACACACATACATATGTACATACATATACATGCATACATACATACATACATTCGTACATACATACATACATATATACATACTTACATACATACACACATATACACACATAAACACACACTCACATACATACATACATACATACATACATACATACATACATACATACATACATACATACATACATACCTACATACATATACACATACATACATACATTTATACATACACATACACACATGCATACATACATATGCATGCATAAATATATTCATATATAAACACATGCATACACACAGCTACATACACATACATATATATATTACATATACATATATATACTTATGTTTTATTTTTTAGAGGTTTTTATTTTATTTTATTAGTTTTATATTTTTATTTTTATTTTATGTGTTTTATATTTTTATTATTACTTTTGAGTTTTATATTTTTATTTCTATTTTTTGAGTTTTATATTTTTATTTCTATTTTCTGAGTTTTGTATTTTTATTTTTACTTTCTGAGTTTTATTTTTATTTATAAAGAAAAAGAAATAACTAATTACAGTGAACTAAAAGGGAGCAATAGAAAATAGCTCATTGATTATTTTTATTAAAAATAATTTTTTTTATATGGGTTATAAAGGCATTTCTATTTGTTATTTTAGAGAATATTTTTTTAGTTTCAACAGGAAGAGAATTCCAACTGTGGATTGATTGATATTTGATTGACCTAATGCCATATTTATGTGTTTGCTTTAAAGGCATAGAGAGACTAAAATAAGATACAGATCTAAGTTTATGGTTATGGATATCACCTGTGAACTTAAAAAAGCTATTGAAACAGGTGGGCATGTTATTGTGCATAGTGTCCCATACAAGTACACAGTTTGATAAATAGATTAACTCTTCCAGCTTCAAAATTTTAGAAAGATTGTATAGTATGTCAGAACTAAAACTGTTAGGTTAAAAGTGAATTATTTTCAATTATTTATTTTGAAGATTTATAAGATTTTTTATATAAATGGATGAGCTTTGACCCCATATCTGGCAGCCATAGCGAAGATGGGAATTAAAAATTGCATGCCAAATATTTAAGAGAGTTTTATAATTCACAAAATGCCTTATTTTGGTAAGCATTCCATTTGCTCGGCTCAGTTTGCATGATATGAATTTGATTTGTTGCATGAACAAAAGATTCTCATCCAATAATATGCCTAAATATTTTATTTTATCAACAATGTTTAGCTTTTGTCCACTAATTCTAAAATTAAGTTTTTTAGTAATTTTTTTGCCTACAGGTTTAAATAGAACTAATTCAGTTTTTTTGGCGTTTAAAGATAATTTGTTTGATCGCAACCATTGAACCAGTGATGCCAGGTCATAATTTAGGTGTTTATTAAGTTTTTTTAAAGATTTCTCTACTATTAGGAGGTTGGTGTCATCAGCAAAATGATACATTTTTGAGTATTTAACACACATGTTTAAATCATTTATATAGATGAAAAAAAGGAGGGGACCCAGAGTTAAACTCTGAGGAATACCTATAGACATGAACTTAATAGAGGAAGAGATATTACTAATAGTAACAGTTTGTGTACGATGGTTTAGATATGACTTAAACTAGTTCAGAGCGATACCCCTCACACCATAATGATAGAGCTTTGATAATAGAATTTCATGGTCAACAGTATCAAATGCTTTTTGCAGATCAACGAACACTCCACCAGCGAACTGTTTTTGGTCCAAAGCTTCACGTATGGTTTCCGTTATATCTATGAGTGCTTGGTTTGTTGAGTGATTCTTTCAGAATCCGAATTGGAGACTATATAAGCTATTTGATAGATTTAGAAAACTGATTAACCTATTATACATAAGTTTTTCAATTAATTTGCCTATATTTGAAAGCAAGGATATAGGCCGAAAGTTACAAAGACCTTGTTTACAGCCGCCTTTAAAAATTGGGACAACTTCAGCAATTTTAAATAAGTCAGGGAATATTCCAGATTGAAAAGATTGATTAATTATAATGCTCAAGGAGAAGGTTAACTCTTGAGATGCTAAGATCATAATTTTGGAAGGAATGCTATTGGGTCCAGTGCTTTTTTTTGGATTTATGAGAGAGATATAGTCATTTATTTCTTGAGAAGTAATTGGGGATATAAAAAGAGAATTAGGATTTTTGTTTTTTAGGTAGTGGCTGAAGTCAAATCTAGGGGGTATAATTTTTTTAGCAAGATTATCTGCTATTGAAGAAAAGTAATCGTTAAATGCATTAGAAATTATTTTTTTATTAATTATAGTTTTATTATTGATATTTAAACTATCTATATTATTGCTGTTCTTTGATTTAATAGAAATAATACTCTTTATTCCTTTCCAGGTGTTTTTAAGGTTATTTAAATTTTGATTGAAGTAGGTTGAGTAATATGTTTTTTTTGAGTATCGCAGTAGATTATTAATGAATATAAAACAATACGTGAAATTGAAAAAAAAAGAACTATGGAAAAATTATAATCTATAAAAATTTAATAACAATATAAACAAATATTACAAAAATATAAGCAAACTTCAGTTAGAACTAATGAAAATATTTTGGATAAAATTCATTTAACGTAATAAATATTTTAAGAACAAATTCGAGAGCTCTTACTTGTTACTTAGAGTCCGAATTCTCGGGGGAAATAAATCAAATAATAAAAACAAATCTATTACCGAGAATGTGGGTAATTGTTGAGTGGGCACAACATGAGTTTTTGTTGGAGAAGGGGGTATTTTGTACCATATTTGCGTCTCCTAAAAAAAAAAATAAGGTCCTCAATTTCGATGATATTATTAGGACTCTAAGATTCTGGGGGCGGGGGATTTATACCATATCACTCTCTCTATGCATCCGTCACTGATACAGTATATACTGTATCTGTGTATACTGTATACGACATTTATATCCCGGTGGGAAATCGGCTAGCTATTCGGTAGCCGATTTCCCACCGGGATATAAATGTCGTATAATCGTAATAATCGTAACAATAAAGACAGTATAATCATATAGTCATAAAAATGTCGCATAATCATATAATCGTAACAATAAAGACAGCGATTTGGCCACGAGGATCGCTTGCTTTTTTAAGTTGGCGAAAAGTTATCGATATTTGTAAAGATAAAGACAACGATTTGGCTACGAGGACAGCTAGCTTAAAAAGCTAAAGAGGAGCCAAGGGGGGCGCGTGCCCACTCCCCAACTTTTTTTCAAAAGGAACTTTTTTTTTTATATAAGAAAATTCTATATATAGACGACTTTTTTTAAGAAATAATGATTTTGCTCCCCCTCCCCCCTCCCCCCACGCTTCGAAACCCGGTGTAGTATGAGATTATTGCTCCCGCTTTTTTTTTACTCCCCAGTAAAAATCTCATAATAAATTTTTACTCCCCAGTAAAAACCGCTTATTAAATTTTTACTCCCCAGTAAAAATCTTATATTAAATTTTTACTCCCACTATGAGATTTTTACTCCCATAATATTACGCGGCAAAATGTGTTTTGCAACTTTGTTGTATTTTGAATTTTTATTTTTAATGTTTGAAAGACAGTTGTTTTTTAAATAGCAATAAAAAAACGATTCCGTTTAATATGAACATTATTTTAAAATATTGTAGTGTTTAAATGAAAAAACAAGAGCCCATCCAGATCATGTAGTAAGGGGTCATCAATAGAAGACGTCGTCCAAATAGGGTTGGAGGAGGGGTTTGAGATAAAAAGGATGAGAGAAGGGAGGTGGGGAGGTTTTTAGAAAAGGACTTCACTTTATAGATTTTTTTAAATGTGTTTTTATGAAGGTAATATTGAAGAAAATTTTCAAATTTATTTTTGAAAGGTGTAGCAGCAGATCAAAGGTCAAACACCATTGCGAAATAAAATAAATTTTTTTGTGTTTGAAAATAGGGGAGGGGCAATTTTTAGATAACGATTTGTAAGACAATATGTAATGTAAAACAATTTTAAATTTGCACCACGTAATTTTATTAAAATCTTTTTTTTATTTAGACAGCCTAACTATATTACTTCCGTTTTCAAACAACTTGCTGTTTTTAATATATAAACTTACAAAGTACAAGAAAAGAAAATACAATAATTGAAATTAAACAGCATTATTTAAAACTCGTAAAAGAAATACAAATGTATATGGACTAGATTTTCAACTATTAATCACAGCATCAAAGTGGAACCCAGTTGAATTGTCTAAAAATATAGAATAGTCACTTAACTTATTAAGCCGTAAACTGCGTGGGTAGATCATCCATTTTGTTTTCTCTCCATATTTGCTGTATACTTGAATATCTACTTCCATAAATGAAGCACATCCAATTATCTCCGCATCAGTTGCCCATGTCGCATCTTCAAGCATCCTAGTTTTACAAATATGCGTTTGAATTGGCATACTCAAATATCCAGTCATTTCATCATGTATTTGGTTACACATATGGTTAACAACCTTGTCTCTAATTTGCTTATGCTCATCCTCACTTCCTGTTATGATAAAAGAAACTGCTCTAAAAAAGCAGTTTCCATCTCCTTTAATTCTATAGAGTCCCTGAGGACAAAGAGTTAGGTTTATGTTTCCTACGGCGACATTGTGTTTCCAAACAATTTCAAACTTTTCTGCAATTAATTTTCTCGTATCAAAAGTTGCACACTTTGCTATTTCTTTGTCTAAAACATTTCTATTTATTTTTTTACACAGCTTTCATGTTGAGTATTTATATATGACTTGCTTGATTCAACGTCTTTGATAACTGGTTCAATTTTGATATCATTATCATTTGATAATTTGTTAACTTCTTCTATTTGAATGCTTCCATTACTAAGTGTTTTTTCTTTGTACAAGGACAAACTTGTTAGATTGTACTTTTTTTTCAATATTACATTTTTTTCATTTTTTAAACTACAGTTATTAGTACTTGAAATATTAGTTACCGTGTATGGTCCTATCCATGGCTTAACAAGCTTTCCACCTTTTCTGTCATCACGTTTATGATTTCGCAATAAAACTTTTGTTCCTATAGCAATACTATTTTTTGGGTTAACTCTTTTGTCATAGTCGCGTTTTTGCCTTACTTGTGACTTTTGGATGTTTTCGTAAGCTTCATCGAAAATACACTTCTTCATTTCATTCATTTTATTGAATGTTTCCAAAATTGTTTTTTTGTTTTGGGAATTGTCTTCAATCAGAGTAGCATTATCATTATAGTCAATTAGGTTCTGATCTATATCAATCGGCAGAACAGGTTCTCTTTAATAAAGTAATTCAAAGGGTGAAAATCCAGTTGATTTGTGTTTTCTAATTCGCATTGAAAATAAAACACCGTCAATAATAAATGGCCATTCAAGAGCAGCATCTTCTAGCACCTTTACCATTGTTCGTTTTATTGACTGATTTTGACGTTCTACTAAACCGTTTGCCTGTGGATGGTATGCACTCGTCATGCGTTGGCGAGTCCGAGTTTTTCTGTGAAGTTCATTTGAAAGCTCATTTACAAATTCACGGCCTTGATCGTTAATCTGTATTTCAAAACACCCGTGTCTACATATTTGTTTATACACACTGTTAAAAATTTCCGTTAAAAAAACGGAAATTTATTCCGTTATTTCAACGGAAAATATCCGTATGTCCATATATGGATGTATCTATCGATTATGTACGGAAATTTTCCGTATTTGTTGCTAAATTTTCAAATACGGAAATTTCCGTTGTAATTATATAGAAAATACATGTTGAAGATTTTTAAAAGTTATTTTTATGTACGCATTTATCTCCAAAAATAAGTTCTGAAGTTTCACCTGCAGGGCGAAGAAAGTTCACCAGGCATTTTAATATAAACTGTTCTGTTCTTTTTAATTTTAAAATTACATGAGCTTTATTTGGTCCCTGGGTTGCTTAGAACGAGACTATGTTTAGTAGGGTTCTTGACACAAGACTTGTGCATTCTTAGTTCAATTTTGAGTGATTTTAAATTTATGGAAGTGCACTCACATAACATGTTATATATAAAATGGATCATTTCAAAGCCAAGGAAAAAAAGTTCACATGTTAAAATATGTAGCTTAAAATAAATAAATTTTAAAATAGCACTACTTAAGCACTAGTGCTTTTGTATGATAAGACCGATGAATTTCTCATCGTTTTAAAAACTTTTTATAACAATTTACATTTTTATCAATATTTAATTACAATATATTTATAAATAAGATATTTAAGTTATCTACAAGTAAATATTAAAAAAAAAAGTTTAAAAACAAATTTATAAAGATTACCCCAGAAATTACAACTATGATTAGAATACATTATTAAATTTATTTGTTTATAATATTCATGCAGGATAGTCATGCAGAATAGTAAAATTCTATATAAAATAAATACATCTGCTATCATTTTTCTTCATTATTTCTGATTGTTTTTAGAAAAAGTTTGATCAGTTTACTAAAAGATTTTGAAAATTGTATGTAAAAGTTTTACATACAATTTTCAAAAGCTTTTTACTAAAACTAAATCAGTTTTACATTTTACTTACTAAAACTAAATCAGTTTTACATACAATTTAAATACAAAACATACAGTTTTGATCAGTTCACTAAAAGATTTTGAACGTAAACCTTATTTCTAGCAGTCCAACATTGTAAAAAGGCTATATATAGTAAGTTATTGTTAATACTATAGAATCAAGTGATGCTCTATAGTATGGATTAAAAATAAAAATGGTAATTTCCAACAAATAAATAAAATGTGAAGGCCTTAAGTTATTGCTTTAAAGGTATTGTTTGTTTTGTCTATTGTTGTTAAATCATTCTGGATTTATATTTAATATTTTTCTCAAAATTCAAGTACTTCGGTGTATCAGAATAACTTCCAGAAATGAAAATATGATGCATTTTTAGTTAGAAAAGTATTTAGTCATTTAGTATATAATATAATAAATTTAAGTTGTAGGTGTAAGGCTTGAATGTTCTTCGTATTTTAGTATGCATATCTCTTGTAGAGTAAATGCTATGAAGTATTTATTTATTTACTAAAGTGATTTTGAGATTTATTACTTTAAATGATGGTTTTATAGTACATTTATTTTTGCAGAACTTATCAAATGTAAACATCATCCTAAGATCTTAGCTTAGTTTGCTAACCTTTTATATATATATATATATATATATATATATATATATATATATATATATATATATATATATATATATATATATACATACATACATACATATATACATACATACATACATACATACATACATACATACATACATACATACATACATACATACATACATACATACATACATACATACATACATACATACATATAGTAAATGTATATATACATATGTATTTATATAAAAAACATAGTTTATGCACACATATATTATATGTGTGTGTGTATAAACTATGTATTTTTATATAAATAAAATTTGGGAATGTTTTACTTGTTATTTCAAAATTGCATCCCATATTTCTTTCTTATTTAATATTTTAGTGTTTTAGATATTTTATCCAAAAAATTTATTTAAATTGCACAATTATTTATATATTAGTATTTATAGTTAATGATATAATTAAGCAAAATTTAAAAGTATGAAATGTTTTTAACAAAATCTTAAAATATTTTAAAATCTGCAACATAAAATAAAACAATGTTTTCTAGATCTGATAGCAATATATGAAGGATTACACTCTCTATTTTCTGAAACCATCTGCGTGCACTTCAATTGCAGGATATATGATTGCCTATGGAATCAATTAGAGTTAATTGGAAATGAGCAAGTTGTGCTAATGTAGGAGTCACTGCATACTCTATATGTAGATACATTCATACGTAAAGAAAAAGAGATAAAAGTGTATATTTTCTTTTTAGAAGAAAAATTTTTTTTTCATTGAAGTTCTAACAAAGTAATGTGAAAAAAAAAATTTAAGAAGAAAAAAGATATTTTAAAACAGTTTCTAATTAATGCCAAGTAATTCATAAGATTTAACTAATGAATCTTGAACAATAAATCTTTAACTGATGAAAAGTATTACAAGTAGCATTTCTTCACAGCAAAATCTTAAATCTTAGTCCATATTTTAAGACATTTAGTTCTTTAAACAAGAAATATTTATCTTGTTTAAGAAATAAATTACAGTGTAGGAAATTTTTTTCTTGCTTTAAGATTTACAGCAATATTGTTAATCTAGTGTTTATAGTTTAAGAAATATATTTCTTGTTTTAAGAAATAAATTGCAGAATAGGAAGTTTATTTCTTAAAACAAGCAATATATTTTTTGTTTTAAGAATTGAATGTCTTAAACTCCGGACAAAGATTTACAATTTTGCTGTATTCATATTTTCATTTGTATTCGTGATTTTGCTGTATTTATATTTTCATTTGTTATTTCACTCATTTGTATAAAGCATTTATATTTGTGTTGTTAGGTATATGGTTGGCTATAATATGGAAAGTTTAAAAAGTTAAAATCCACAAAGCATAAAGTATAAATATGGAATCTGGAAGCACTGAAAAAGCATTGTATTGAATCTGGATACTTTGTAGAGAGAAAAATAGTAAATGTATATATATATATATATATATATATATATATATATATATATATATATATATATATATATATATATATATATATATATATATATATATATATATATATATAAATGTAATAATAATATTTATATTTTAATAAAAAGTTAAAGAGTTCGTTTAATTTTTTTAAACTAATTTTTATTATATTATATTAATGTTTTTATTGTTATTTTTAAACTGATAATTTTGCTTGTGGTCTACCATTTGATGAATTTATTTATGGTCCATCATATCAAGAACACAAGATACGATCATAATGTTAATAGACTACTGGTGTTGATTCTAAGGTAAAAACAAATTTTTTAAAGCAGCTAAAGTTTATATCTTTAATCTTTGAAATCTTCGAAAAATGCTTATGCGAAAGCTTATACAATAATATGTAAGCTTAAAAAAATTTAAAAAGAAAAAATAAGCTTATGCAAAAAGTAAAAGAAGGCTCACAATATATGCTTATCTTTCTTAATTTCACAGATTTTAATTTAAAATCTATGTCATGATTATGTAATTTATTTTGTGTTTAGAGATATGTTTGGCTATAATCAAGAGAATGCGAGAAAAAACGCAAAAAGAAAGAAAGATAACAGTTATTTGTTCTAAAAGCATATATATAATATCTATATATATATATATATATATATATATATATATATATATATATATATATATATATATATATATATATATATATATATATATATATATATATATATATATATATATATATATATATATATGTATATATATATATATAAATTTTTATTTAACTTTTTTTTATGCAATGTTTAAAGCAACTTATGACATTTATAATTGCAGAATATATTTATGTTATTAATTTTTTTTATCGTTTAAGGAATACATTTTTAGAAGAGTTTTTTTGTAAAGTAAATTTTGTGCTTTCAACGGAAATTTCCGGCAGCAGATTTTCCAGAAATTTTCCGTTATTTTACAGAAAAATCAGTCACATGTTAACGAAAATATCCGTTTAAATACGGAAATATTTGATAGATATTTTCCGTAATTTGTACGGAAATTTCCTTCAACATTTTATTTTTCCGTAAAACAACGGAAACTTTCTGGAAAATCTGCTGCCGGAAATTTCCGTAAAAAACGCGATATTTTTTTAACAGTGCAGGAATATTGCAGCAGATTTTGCTGTTTTATCAAAAAGAGGTTCAGCTTCTACCCATTTTCTGAAATAATCAACTAGTTCTATCAGATATTTATATCCATTTACTTCTGGGAGTTCAGTCAAATCAATCCCAACCTGTTTAATGTTACCTTTTGGAATCGATATGCTTTGTAACAATGGTTTAACTTGAAGTTTCTTGTTTTTTGCTTTTTAATAATTATCACATTCTGAAACATAGGCTGTAATGTCTTTTATCATACCAAACCAAAAAAATCTCTTTTTAATATGCTCTGTTGTTGAATTGATGCCTATGTGGCCAGATAATGCGTTAGCCTCATTAGAAATATCATTACCATCATGAACAGACTTAATTATATGGTGTTGCTCTTCTTTGCACTAAATAACTTTTCACTAAAAAAAAATTAAAGATGCTGTTATAAAATATATATATATATATTTATTAAAAGAGTGCAAAGTGGATATTTTTACAATTACTGTGTTTTTCCTTATCACGGCAGTATTATACTAGTAAAGTACAAGCTTTTTATTATTTAATTATGTAAAACATGATATTATTATATATTACGTATTATTATTACATGATACATTATTAAAACATGATATTATTATGTATTACGTTATTATGTAAAACGTGATACTTAAACACATACATAAAAATGTATGTATTTATCGCAAACCACGCTAGTATAAAAAAACTCTAATTATATAAACTGTTTACCTTAACGCCAGATTTACCCAGATACAAATGGTTTTGTTTTTCTTCGAAAGTTCGACTTATCGCCTTTACTAATAGCTGTCTTTGGATATATGCATCTTTTTAAAAAATTATAAACGTCGGCAAATTCAGTATGCATAGTTAAATTTTTAGAATTATGAAAGCCACTGCATAAAAAGATTCGTTTCTTATTGCTTTTCAAGAAGCCGCAGTAATTAAAACGTTGAAAACTATTCTCAAAATACAACGTGATTTTGTTACAAAAATACGTTTTGCCGCGTAATATTATGGGAGTAAAAATCTCATAGTGGGAGTAAAAATTTAATATTAGATTTTTACTGGAGAGTAAAAATTTGATAAGCAGTTTTTACTGGGGAGTAAAAATTTAATATGAGATTTTTACTGGGGAGTAAAAAAATTGCGTGAGTAATAATCTCATACTACACCGGTCGTTGGCCCTGAATACTGATGCATAAGTTTATAGTATTGTATATTTTATAATATAATAATAATTTTCACTTTTTTTATCTAATTCAATAATGAATATAAAAAGTATTGAACTCGAATGCATGAAATTTATATAGCTATAATGATATTTAGCGAATCTAAAAAAATTCTTAGAATTTCAAGTATGGAATGTACTTTAACGCACACACACACACACACACACACACACACACACACACACACACACACATGTATATATGTATATATACATATGTATATAATTTGTTTTAATGATGTATTTTTGATATATGAACTACGGATGTTGTTTTTTATCTGGTTACAAATGCTGCATTTTTTAAAGCTAGTGATTTGATTAATTTAAAACTTTTGTTTAGTACTTGTTTAAAGAATATTGATTTTATTTATTATGTCTGTTGCTTCATAATATTACTATTTCATTATTATTTTTAATAATCGTAGTTTCTTTTAACTATGTTTTTTTGTTTGTCTCATTGTTAATACTATTTATTATGATGCTAACAGTGATAAGGTAGTTATAGCTTTATTTTCTTGTTATATTTATGATTGCTACACGATTGATATATTTATTCTTTAGTTTTGAAATATTTTTTCACTCTTTATTTTAATTATTATTTTTACTATTAATATGATTTTTTCCTTTTTTGTATTTATTATATTATATTATTATTTATATTATTTGTTATATTTATAGCATAGTTATTATATATTAATATGTTATTTCTGTTCAAAACAATAGATTAAACATACTTTTTTATTAATGATTAAAAAAAATTAATAATAACATTGCAAAAATTTAACACTGTTCAACAAAAAAAGCATTCCACTCAGGTGAATTATTGTTGATTGTAATATACGACCCAAAATTACATGCAAATTGAAAGCGTTAAACTTAAATTTAGATACGTTCCTCCAATACTAGATTTACTATTGCGTTCCTTCGCAATTAAATAAATGAACAGAATTACGATAACGATACAACTATATAGTATATACAGTATATATAGTATATACAGTATATATAGTATATACAGTATATATAGTATATACAGTATATATAGTATATACAGTATATATAGTGTATACAGTATATATAGTATATATAGTATATATATTATATAGTATATATAGTATATATATATATATATATATATATATATATATATATATATATATATATATATATATATATATATATATATATATATATATATATATATACTATATATACTATATAATATATACGTTCCTCCAATACTAGATTTACTATTGCGTTCCTTCGCAATTAAATAAATGAACAGAATTACGATAACGATACAACTATATAGTATATACAGTATATAAAGTATAAACAGTATATATAGTATATACAGTATATATAGTATATACAGTATTTGTAGTATATACAGTATATATAGTATATACAGTATATATAGTATATATATTATATATATTATAAAGTATATATAGTATATATATATATATATATATATATATATATATATATATATATATATATATATATATATATATATATATATATATATATATATATATATATATATATATATATATATATATATATATATATATATATATATATATATATATATATATATATATATATATATATATATATATATATATATATATATATATATATATATATATATATATATATATATATATATAGGCCCGCCCAGAGCTTTTGTGATGCACGGGTCCAAAAGTTTAATGCCTTATCATACTTCAGGTCTTAAAATAGCAAATAAATTAATATAGTTTACTTTCATAAAAAACCTAAAATCACATTTAATCTTGGTTTGCAAAAACAAACTATGATAAAATCAATTCTTAATTGACAAACACATCTTCCGGGCCTTCTTAGCAGCAAAACTTGAAATAACTTCTTCATAATTAACGTTAATGGCTAAATCTGATTCGATTGAAAGGATCATCAAGAAGCACAATCGCTCCTGGCCCATTGTGGAGCGAAGATAATCTTTGATGATAGCTAACTTGCTGAAAGATCTTTCTCCTTCAGATGTTGAAACGGGCAATGTTAGAAAGAAACACACACTTGCGGAAATATTGAATGCAGCCCGTTTGCATAAACTTCATTTAGAAGTTCGACAGGCTTTTCGCTGGCTAGAATATTTCTTCTTACGGAAAAAAAATGCCGAACTTCATCAGAAAATTCGTTTTTACATAAGTCTTCTGGGTAAAGTTTAGCCATATTCTCAGCTTTTAAACCTAGTTCTTTGTCTGTTTGAGATTTCTGTAAAGACCAAAGGAAGGAAAACTTGCTACATTCCTCTTCTATTACTTTAAATCTTGATCTTATTTGACTAGTCAGATTGTCGAGTGCAACATTGAAGACATTACACTCAAAGTTTTTTGATGCTTCTTCGTGGTTGAAACCAGCAGTTTCATCTGGAATGATCTTTTTTCGCGTTCTCTTCACAGTTAACATTATTTTATCAAGTTTCAAGTTCTTTGCAACTTCTGTTGCCTCTATCAAAATCAGGCCCCAAGACAGACGGATTCGATCCAGATCCATCAAAAGGTCATTTAGAATCTTTACTTCATCATCGAGAGTGAGTTGAGTGGATTGAAGCAGAAGACTCACGTTGTTAACTGCCATCAAACATTTAAACCAAAAAGTAGTGAAAACAACAAATTCAAAAGAATTCATCCATTTAATGAGATAATGCACTTCATTACTACTTTCGCCTGGAAGGTCTAACTCTTTTAGACGATGTAATGATTTCAAGATCTCTCTTGGCTTTTTTGCTAGTGGCTTAACTGATTCAATCCTTGAACTCCATTGTGTAACAGAAAGTTTATGTAATGATTGGCCTGTCTCCTCCTGAAGAATTTTCCAACGAACTGGGCTGCTGCTGAAAAGATTGTATAGCTTTTGAATATTTCCAAAATAGGATTTTGCAGGAGCCGATGACTCAATAGCGTGTACTGCACAGAAGTTCAAACTGTGAGCAGAGCAAGGAATGAAAATTGCTTGTGGATTATTCTGTCTTATCAAAACTTGAACTCCATTATCAATACCTGCCATATTAGCGCCGTTGTCGTAGCCTTGACCACGACAATATTTTATGTCGAGCTCATTTTTTTTCCAACACATTCAATATCAACTTTGTTATATCAGATCCCTTCTTCTTTTTAAGTTCTTCTAGCTTAAGAAATCTTTATTTGACCTCCCACAGCTGATTATCATTGAAATGCAAAAAACGAAAAACAAAAGTTATTTGCTCGCTGTGGGACGAATCGGGAGTGCTGTCCGTGATGATGGTGAAATATATTGATTTTTTGATTTCTTGAATAACTTCTCGATCCACTAATTTGCCGCATTCCTTGATAAATTCATTTTGTGATTTCCAGAATAAATAATGAGCTTGCATGCGTTTTTCTTCTTCCTGGTGCTTAGCAATAAGATGCATATGATCTTGTAATGTTTTGTTGTGGCGAGCAATTAATTCGAGCGCTCCAAAAAAGTTTCCATTCTCATTTTTGAACAACTTTTGATTGGATCCTAATTACAAACAAAAAATAATCAAAATAGTAATCCATATTTATATCCAATTAAAACTTGTAATTTTGATTTTTAAATTACAAATAAAATAATGCAAAATATAATTTAAAATTTAAAAACAATATTCTTACCCCTAAAAGCTAAGTCTCTTGAAGCTAGAAAAATTGTGACGTCAAGAATGCATAGTAAAATTACTTTCCATCGCTTTGTTTCATCTCCAATTTGTTTTTTTAACTGATGCTCAATGGACTTTTGACTTTTCAAGTGAATCGTAGCTGTTTTCCATTGGAGATAACAGTTACGGTGAAAATCGCTTTGTTGATGACTTTTAACGCGATCTGAAAGTTTTCTCGAATTTCCATGTATACCTCCATTCCAAGACAACAAACTGGATTGAACACCGGGTCTGGTTAAGTTAGGTGATCCAAAAAGGGAGCAAGGGAAACAAAAGAGTGATGGCACAGCCTTACTCCAAACGAGCCAACCTCTTCTAACTTTTTCTCCGTTTCTTTGTTCCTCTAAAAAGATATAAGTAGGAAATTTGCGTTCTTTTTGATCTCTTAGAAAATTGCTAGGATTTGAAGAAGGTCTGAATTATATTCGTTTGATCAGTGTCTGATATTGATTTCCATAGTGCAGGAATGTTAGAGATTGGTATAGAAGATCACTTTTATAAATTTGTTGGTCATTGTGACAATCAAGTACAAAATCCAACTGATCCTTTTTTAAATGTGATGATGTTTTTTGGGAGTCATCGATGTCATCGGCAAGAAAAAGTTTGTCAGAATTATGGTCTGGCAACTCATTAGAGTCATTGATACCGATCTCAATATCATTGAACTATAAAGAAGTATTAAACAGAATTATTCTAATTATTTTTTCATGAACGTCACAAAATTTAAAAATAGTTTAACTACCTGCTTGCATTTATCTTCGATTTTTGTCCAACGAACGCAATCTAAAAGCGTTCGTTTGTTTTTGCTTTCGTTTTTTTTCCGAATCATCGCTCTTTTTCTCCCAGCAGCTCCAGACAGCTGGTTCAATCGTGGAGGTCTTTGATTATTCATACTAAAACTTATGACGATATAAAGAATTTTAACTTTTTAGATTTTAAAAATTTAAAACTTTATAATACTTTGGTGTTATTAATTGCAGAGAAAAAGTCAGTACTTACAATTAAAATATCCACTGAAGATAAGTTTCTTGTCAAAATATAGTCGGAACAAAATGCAAGCGAGTCAAAACATACATATGCACAACCTTGAACCTTGTAAAGTAATAATTATCCTATTTTAAATGCAAACAAAGTTTAAAAGGAGAAAGAAATTAATACACAAAATTGCTTAATCTTTAAATACGTTATCAGCTTTTAAGGCTTGTGATGCCCCATAGACTGTGATACCCGGGGCAAACTACTTTAATTGCCCCCCCTCCCTCTTGGCGGCCCTGTATATATATATATATATATATATATATATATATATATATATATATATATATATATATATATATATATATATATATATATATATATATATATATATATACATATATATATATATATATATATATATATATATATATATATATATATATATATATATATATATATATATAATATATATATATATATATATATATATATATATATATATATATGTATATATAGATATAGATATAGATATAAATATATATATATATATATATATATATATATATATATATATATATATATATATATATATATTTAAACAATTTAAAATGTATTCTACAAAAAGAGTGCTCAATGTTCTTAAAAGAACAGAGCAATTACAAATTAGTAGAAAATCACTTAGCAAAATTTTTTCTCATTTAACATTGTGTTTCATCAATAAAGACTCATCAGAAATGTTTTGATGAGTCTTTATTGATGAAACACAGTGTTAAATGAGAAAAAATTTTGCTTAGTGATTTTCTACTAATTTATATATATATATATATATATATATATATATATATATATATATATATATATATATATATATATATATATCTGTATATACATATATCTGTATATATATACAGATATAAATATTTATATATAATAATATATAAGTATATAAATATATATATAAATATATATATAATAATATATAAGTATATATATATATATATATATATATATATATATATATATATATATATATATATATATATATATAGATATACATAGATACATATAGATATACATATATATATACTTTTTTTTTTTTTTTTTTTATTATGTTGATTTTAGGTGCCCCAAGGAGTCCTTACGGTCTTATCACAGAGCACCGCGGAAGAGAATTTAATGGGAAGTTCACGCCTCCTTCCCAACCGATGTCGCAAAACTTTCCTAGAGGTGGGGTTTGAACCAGGGATCTTACGTTTCTCAGGCAAGTGCGCTACCACTGCGCCACGGCTGCTAAAATATGTATATATATTAGGGGTAGTCATTTTGAGGTAATTTTTGAAAACGAAGTAAATATCCAGCTAAAGTTAAACCAAGTATGGTAAAACTTTGTCAAAATTTTTTTTAGGTCAATCGGATGACTTTTAAGTCCCCCTCAACACTAAAGTTGTTTAGAAACTGTACTTCAAAAAAGGAGGATATTCATGAAAAAATTATTTTTCATTTTTTTTTTTTTTTTTGTTATTTATTATCTATATTTTCATTTTGAAAGGGTATGTCATCATGTTTTTAACACATTTTTGGTTAAAACAATATTTAAGAAATCAAAAAATGCAAAGTTTAAGCTACGCGCTTATATATCAAACAAAAAAAAACTATTTTCAAATATATAATTAATTTACCAATAAATAAAAATCTTTAAAAACAGTTTTAAGACAAAAATTATGCATTAATTTAAATAAGTGTTTTAAAATAAACAATAATTTCCTAAGTCTTCAATTTCCTTTTTTTTAATTTTTTTTTTTGTAATATTACTTTTTCCTACACCAAAAACCTTGAGAGTTGACCTTACTGTGTTGACGGTTAAAAGTCTGTTCTGCTGGTCATCTTCATTTTCGTATACAGAACAAGAGAAATACAGAACAAGAGAAAAAAAGATAAGAGAGACAAATAAAATGAGACAAAACAAAACCAAACAGATACTATAACAAAGCTTATATTTACATTTTTTTGATGTCAAAAATGGTTAATTACATATTAAACTTGAAGTTTTTGCATTTTTACTTTTTTTATGACGATCTTGAAATCCCGGGAAATTTCAGCGACTAATCCCAATATTTCAGGATTAAAAATTTCTACAATATCCCCGGATTGCTATCCCTGATTAGGTGTAAATAACGTAAAAAAAAAACATTATTCTGAAGCTCATAACGCAATCAATAATTCAAATGTTTTCAAAAAACTACGTAATGAACTTAAAATGAATCTAGTTGGGAAAATGCTAAATGCTGAAATGAAATAAAATAAAACGTTTATTGAACGTGCTCGAACGTTTGCAATGTTTGCTAAACGTACTTGAACGTTTTATGTTAGCTGGGAGTATAAGCAAAATTTTAAAAGCGTTGTCGGTAAAGCCATTTATATCTAAAACATTACGATGGAAAAATCATAAAAGATTGATTATAAGAATAAATATAATGACAAATATAAGATAAATTATAGAAGAAAAATAGTAAAAAAAAAAAAAAAAGGTTGCTGATCTCCATAAATATTAATAGAGAAACAAAAGCCAATTGGAATTCCAGCAATAAATTTTGGTACTGCATAAGCTTATTATGGTTTAGCCATAATCAAAAAACACTTTCCGTAAAAAACGCCTGAATTGGCAGATAATCAAAAGATAAAAATCCATGCAATTACAAAACTGATTTTAATTTTTTATTTAATTTGGATTTTGAAAAATTTTTAACGTATGCTGCATTTCTTTCATTTCATCTCAAATGAGGTACACAAACAATATCTCAAATGAGGTACACAAACAATATTTTCAATTTTTTTAAAAAATTTTTCTTTTTCATAAACAATTAAAACATTCGTTGGGTGAACAGATTTGAAACAGTCAAAACGATTAAATTGTATGTAATATAATAATAATAAGTTAAAATAGTACAGCTTGTTCCCAAAATCTGACGATGTAGTTTGTCTCCATATTTTGTTAAATTGGTAAATTTTTACATATTTAGATATACTAGGTTGGTTGAAAAGTTCGCGGAGCGGCACCTATGTTGCAGTAGTAGAAACAAATTTATAACTTTATTAAACGTATTCATTCTTCGTATGAACGCATAAAAAATTTCAAGTCGATATGTCATTTCAGTCTTTGTTTACAAGCTATTGAAATTAGACGTGTCATAGTATTTTTTAAAATGGAAAATATTGAACATCGTGCTGTAATAAAATTCTTTGTGAAAAAAGGTTTAAAGCCCATGGAAATTCATAATGAAATGGTAAATGTGTTGGGTGATGATGCTCCTTCAAAAACAACAGTATGCAAATGGGCTGCGGAGTTTCAACGTGGGCGTTCAAGCCTTGAAGATGACCCTCAATCTGGACGTCCAAAAAGTGCTACTACTGAAGAAACGATTAATGCTGTGCATGACATGGTTATGGATGATAGACGATTGACCAAACGTGAAATTGCTGAGGCTGTGGGCATCTCAGATGAACGGGTATTACACATCTTGCACGATGAATTACGTCTGAGAAAGCTGTTGGCAAGATGGATGCCGCATTCGCTAACTCTGGATCAGAAACGCACTCGAGTAAAACTTTCTCAAGAACATTTGGCCCGTTTTCAAAAGAATAAAACAGATTTTGTGCGTCGATTCGTAACCATGGATGAGACTTGGGTTTATTACTATGATCCGAAGCTGCGACAACAAACTGCAGAGTGGACAGAACCCGGTTGTTCAGCTCCGAAGCAAGTGAAGGCGTCAAAATCGTCAAAGAAGGTT
>NC_061159.1:23653279-23670779 GCF_022113875.1 Hydra vulgaris | reverse complement strand
ATGAATTTATTATTAAGCATCTTACCCCTAATACTGGATCCACTGTTAATAAATTCTTGAAGCCCTTCTTTCTTCCATATAACTATTACAGCAGAAGCAACACATCTCTGCAGATCCCTGTTTTTATGACTGTTATTATTGATCTAAAAATAAAACAGAGAAGTTTGTTTTGTTTCATTGAATCTCATTTTTCTACATTAAAAACCGTCTAACTGTTCATTAGAACCAAGCCTCTGTGAGCCAAGCCTCTGTGAGCAAGGATTCACAGAATAGTATGAACCAGACTGACCAAACTAACATGAGTGTCACCTAGCCTAAAAATATAGGTTATCTAAATCTGCTAGGAGGAAAATGGCACCAACAGTCATTTTAAACTGTGAGATCCAAAATCTCACTATTTTAATTAAAAAAAAAAAAAAAGATTTTATATATTACTTAAACTAAGGTCATAAAATTTTTGAGTATTACATATAAACTCAGTGGACATTAAAAAATGGGAAAAAGATGAGTGGAAAAAAAATTAATATTAAGTATTAATATAAGTAGTAAATGAAATGTGTAAATATATAATATATATATACATAATATATATATATATATATATATATATATATATATATATATATATATATATATATATATATATATATATATATATATACACACATACATATATATATATATTAAAATATCATAGATTTATACTAATTTAAATTTATAATAAATTTATAATAATTTATTATATTATAGAGAGGTTTTATTTGTGTCAACAGAATAAAACTTTATATATTTAAGAGTATTTATAGTTTCAAATAAGTTGCTAAGGGCAAAAAATGGACCAAAAAAGGTGCTATGATAATAATCATAAAAATAGGTATTTCCACCTGCCTATCTTTAGGACTTATTATGATTGAGAAGTTTGTAGTACCGCCCAACTTTGTAGTACCAACTTTGGCCAAAAAAACTTATTTCACTATAGTGAAACTACTATAGTTATATAGTTGCTAAACTACTTTTGTTACTATAGTTACTAAACTACTTTTGTTACTATAGTTACTAAACTATATATAGTTACTACAGTTACTAAAGTATTTTTGAAAAAAAAGGTAGAGTTTGTGACAAGAGCAGTTCAAATTTAAATGTGTTGACGAGTTGAAAAGAGTTTTACCTGAGTTTCCTGATATTGCTCCAATTGTTTAATGTTTGAAAGACTTTGAAGTTGTAAAGGATTTTAGTTTTGGTTGAGCAAGCTTATCATTCTAATGCTTGGTTATCAGCAGGCTAATTTAAAATTAAAACTTTATTTTTATCTGTTGAAGAAACTGCAAATATTTTTGGAAAAAAACATTCAATAAGTTGGAAAGTAAAAACAAATGTAGAGAATCAATTTATTCCAAATTCAGACCAACAACAGGTTTTATAGATAACTAGTAAACAAAAAATATGGTGGAAAACTTATTTCTTTAGTAATTGATTTTAACAGTAGAAGAGTTAGTAATGTTAGTAAACTTAGTTGGATTCCATATATTGCTTATATTTGTGTATTTTTATGTTAATATATTTTAATGCAATAATGCAATAATAATTTGCAATAATGCAATAATAATTGAATGTTTTAAACTTTGATTGAGAAATAAAGAAGAAACAAGAATTTTACATTTTTGATAAACCCTTTTGGGTCAGTTGTAAGAATTTTATATTTTTGATAAACCCTTCAGGTCCGTTGTAAGAATTTTATGTTTTTGATAAACCCTCTGGGTCCGTGTACCAGCTTAAACTTAATGCTCTATAATATTTTTGCAAATCTAACTTTCAATATTTGATACATAGAAAGTGAAAAATAAATGAAAATTAATAAAATTTCTTAAATGGGTATGGAGGCCCTCAATCTTCCTTTCTTTTAGCAGCAACCTTTTCTATTACCAAAAAACAAGTACTCTTAGTTAGAAATTGTTTCATTTTATCAACACAACATAAAACCGGTTGGTCTCTTTGGTCCACTGTGATATACATATATGCATATATATATATATACATATATATATGCATATATACATATATACATATATATATATATATATATATATATATATATATATATATATATATATATATATATATATATATATATTATTATATAGTATAATGAATATAATATCAATATAACAATGAATAAATAAAAATAATAATGTAAATAAAAAAGTGAAAACAAACCGTTTAAAGCTTTTACATTTAAAAAAAACCTACCGCCATGTTGTTCTTGACAGATATATCATACTGAAATCTAAATGCGAAGCAAAAAAAAAATTCTAGGGTACTTGGGGAAGGGAAATACCTACGTCGCAAAAGCGTCTATAAAGTGAATCATTTATTCTCTAACTAGTTCTTTGTTATTTTTTTGTTTCGATAATATTAACAAAATATATTATGAATTTTTCTTTTTTTAACTGATACTTAGTTCACACAACTCAACATATTTCCAGTATCACTGCATAGCTATTTTATTTGAAAAAAACATATAGGGTAAATAGTCATATTTCGAGCAGCATCAAATTACAGAATAATAGTTTGTGAAATCAAAATAAACACACTAGCATTTTAAAATTGGCTTTGGATTTTTTTTCTGTTCACACAAATTCACTCCAAACAAGCCACTACTTGACAAGTTACTCAGAAAGTTGACTAAAAAAGATGGTTAAATATCAAAAAAGCAGTTTAACAGATGACCCAATGAGATTCACTGAAGTTCAAAAAAAAAGAAAAAATTAGATTAAAAAAGTACAAAAGAGTAGTCACTGTGAAAAGAATTTATAAAACTACTAATCATGCCAGAATAAATTTTGTTAGATGAAAAAAGAGATGCAACATTGCAACAATGAGATGGAATTTCAAATATTTGGCTGCCGGAGCTTGCTCAACTAAGCATCAACATGTTTTTGTACAAAGCCTAACAGAAAAATTTTGCTTTGGTTTTACAAAAAAAATTTCTCTTTGTTAAGCAGCAGTTCCTAGGTTTAAAGCTTGGGGACACTAAAAGTCTTAAAAATGATAATAAAGTTTTTACGTGGGCTATACTATTCCTAAAATAATTTTTTGACAAAACCTTACTTGTTATAAAAAGTTTGAAAGGGTCCTACATACAAAATAAAGGTTCTTATATTGCACTGGAATCTCCTGAGGCTACAACTGATCCTAAAGCAAGTTCTTATAAAAGCCATGGTACAAATAATATTTTTTCCCTTATATATACTTGTTTCCTAAAGAGCAAGGTGGACTAAATATATTGAAAGAAGCTAGAAATTATTTGCAGTTTTTGTAAATTTTATTGCAACCCATTCTTAACTTTACAACCCTGAAATTTTGACAAACAACTGTAAATATGATAACTATGAATGTAGTGTAATGTAATTCTGAAACACAAATTTTGACAAACAATTGTACAAAGTTAATTTATTTACAAATAAAATATATGAATTATGTATTTTTACTTGAACAAATCCTTCTAAATTTAACATAAAAATAGAAATGCAAAAAATTTATTTTTACATCACCAAATTGCACAAAATTGTGCAAATTGTCAAAAAATATATTTTTCTTAAAAAAAAAAAAGAATTAACTTGGTGAAAATATTAGCCTGAACTACCTATGAAAACAATAGCCTGAAATATGACTACTACCCTACCCTAACTATGACCCTAATATGACTACTACCCTAACTACCCTAAAACAATTTAGATAAAGAACAAAACTACACAAAACCAACTCAGTTACCTTTTATTTTTACAAATGAGAAAGGTAAGAATAACTGCTCCAATAATGAATAGTGGTATTAGAATATATAGAAGGTATCCATATGCTAAAATAGAAAAGTATCAACATAAGTTCGTGTTTTCAGGACAGTTGTACAAAAGTATTGGTAAAACAAGTAAAAATCATAAACAGATTTTTAAGAACTTTAGACAAACTTAAACACAAAAACTTAAAACATCAATCACACTTTGTGATATATTATAAAATACATTTAGTGGTTTTTTTTTGTAAAAAAAAAAAGTACTAGTACTCATCTATATTTGTTTTTTGGCAAAGAGTGAAAAAAAAGTAATTACCAAACTTTTTAATAAGTTTTATAATATATATATATATATATATATATATATATATATATATATATATATATATATATATATATATATATATATATATATATATATATATATATATATATATATATATATATCAGTGGTGTACACTCGATTTTTAGATGTTTGAGTTTTGACACTTACAGGCATTGTGCAAACTCCAAACTTTTGTATGTTCATGCTTATGTCAAATGAGGATGTTTTGCAAAGAATTGCAGTGATTGGAGGTTGGGAACAAAAAAACCCTAATTTTTGGGCCCACCCGACCCTTAATATGGGAGCAACAAGTTTATAAAAAATTTTCTCTTCTATTTTTATCTAAGTTTATATTTATCAACAAATTTTAAATTTCATGCAATATTTTCTTAGTGTTTAGTTTTTATGACCATATAAAGTTTTAACCCCCCTCAATTTGAGGGGGCTCTAAACTTTGCAGGGTCATAAAAACTGAACACTAAAAGATTATTGCATGAAATTTGAAATTTGTTGATGAATATTGATTTAAACAAAAATAGTATAGAAAATAATTTATAAACTTGTTGCTCCCACATTAAGGGCCGGGTGGGCCCAAAAATTAGGGTTTTTTTGTTCCCAACCTCCAATCACCACAATTCTTTGCAAAACATCCTCATTTGACATAAGCATGAACATACAAAAGTTTGGAGTTTGCACAATGCCTGTAAGTGTCAAAACTCAAACATCTAAAAATCGAGTGTACACCCCTGTTATATATATATATATATATATATATATATATATATATATATATATATATATATATATATATATATATATATAATATATATATATATATAAAATAAAATTTAGAGATTTTGCTAATTATAAACTAAGTTGCTTATATTTAAATTTATTTATATTTTACAATATAGTTGCAACTTTGTGCATTTCATTTATAAAAACTTCATCTGTTCATAAAATATTCTTTAAAACTTTATAATAAACTCATAATACTATTTGTGGCCACACTTCACCTGAAAAACCTTTTTAGTTAATATTTTGTTGAACAACCATGCAAAAGAGCATTTTTTGTCAGTATAAAGATGTTAAGAAGCAAAAATTGATAAAAAATAACTGTTATGATGTGTTATGAAATGTGTTAACACTTTAATGACACCTTTTAACACAGCCTCATTCATATTTAACATTTATTTTTGCATTTTTTTTTATACTGTTCTTTTGTTTACAAAACTATTTTTCATGCTTTAATGATAATTTTAATACTAGTTATAGCAGTTAAGAGATGTGTGGAAAAAGTTTCTTTAACCACTGTTTGCAGCTCATGCTTAGTTTTAAATGTTTTATGTGTCACTAAGATAAAAACCAAATTTAAGCAGTGCCTAAAACAAAAAATTTAATTTAAAGTAAATTTAATTTTAAAATTAAAAAGCAGTGTTGATGCTTGCACTATTACTTTTTAAATAAAAGTTATTATCACTTAAAAGTTAATATTTCTTAAATAAAAGTTGATAGCTCTCTAAGCTCTCATTTCTTCAAGTATTTCCTGTATTTAGTTCTAAACACTAAATCTAAATGTAGTGATTAGAGCTATAACTAAAACAAACTGCTAATCCAAAAATTATAAGATAACAAATTATAAGAAATTATAAGATAAAAGTTTTTTCTCAAATTAAAAGTCTTATTCTTCTGACTTTTTTTATGATATTTGACATATGTTCTATGCATGGTCATTTATTACAATATGTTCTATGCCTGGTCATTTTATTACAATATGTTCTATGCATGGTCATTTATTACAAAATGTTCTATACATGATCATTTTATTACAATATGTTCTATGCATGGTCATTTTATTACAGTATAATCTATGCATGGTCATTTTATTACAATAAAGTTTACTTAGATTAACTTTATTAATATGTAACTGATTATAAATTAAACACAAAATAACTTTCGAAAGATCCAAAAAAAATTTAAATTATTAAATTTTTATTTAACTAAACACTTTATTACAACAATTATGGATTAATTATTATAACCAACTATGGCTTAAATAAGTATTATTATCTAAAATATTTACATAGGATAGTAAAACTTCAGATAAAATAAATTCAATATCAATTGAATTTATTTTATCTGAACCAGGGCTGTGGAGTAGGAGTCAGAGTTGCAACATTTTTAGCGGAGTCAGAGTCAGAGTCACTAAACAAAATCATGACTCCGACTCCAATGGTAAAACTTCTCGGTATTGCACGAGCATGTATAAAACATTCAATTAACCTTATATTTATACTAAACCTCAAAGAACGTTTCATAAATTTGTCAAAAAACTTTATTTTATTTTATCGCATAATATTTTTTAAAGAATTCAAATAATTTTTCAAAAAGTCGAAGTCGGAGTTGGAGTCATAGCTGTACTCAAAAAATTTTAACAACTGGAGTCGTTACTTTTTTTTACGACTCCACACCCCTGATCTGAACAAATTTGATTAATCATTAATCAGATTACTTTTATGGATAATTTATATTTTATTTAAAATATCAGACATTGACATAGCAAACCTTTTTTTTTTCCTGATTCAATTTTACCCAAACAAGATTTAATGCTCCTAAACCACTTGTTTCCAAACCACTTGTTTCAAAACCACTTGTTTCCAAACCACTTGTTTTAAGACAACAGTTTTAATAAAATTTTCATTTTGTAAAAAAAAACATCAATGGTTGATCCTACTAAAAACATTGTTGCAATCTAACTTAAAGAACAGTTTTTTATTATATTGTAGCTAACAACATCATTCTTGGAGATTTTAGCATAATTCTGAGTAAAGTCATCATTGGAGAAAATTTTAAATAAGTTCTGAGTAAAATACTTTTTAAATTAGTGGTAAATAAATTTAAAATAAAATTTAAAATAGTATAAGTATTAAATTGTTAATGTATATACGTGTGTGTATACACACAACTTAAATAAATGCTCATAAATTTTTTAGTGAATTCTCAGTTTTATTTTTTTTTTATTATTTTTATTTATTATTTAAATAAAAAAATTCTTATTATTTTTATTACTACTATTGGTTAAATGAATTAATAAATATTGATATAAAATAAAAAAATACACAGCTTAATGAAAAAGCAATAAGTATGTATAATTTACTTAAGAGATTAAAAAAAATTTTATTTTTATAAATTTATTTTATTGTATTTTTATAGTAATGTAATCAGATGAAATTTCAAATTTGATTCATATGGGGTTGTATATTTTTAAAATTTATCACAAACCAACATCAATTAATTCAACCTGGTTACATAAGTATCATTATATCAACCTGGTTACATTAGTATCTGGTCACTATTTGGTTTATTGTTTATAAATTCTTTTTATACTCATCTTTTCAGAATAAATAAATCAAAGTTTTAGTCGCCCTGGATTGACAAATATTCGTATTGACAAATGTTATTCGCTAGCTTGATTACTTATAAACAATTAATGAGCAGGGGTGAGTTACTTAAAGACATTTTATTACTTTAAATTGTTTCAAAACAAAATCTTCCAAAAATAAATTGAGTAGTAAAAATTACATTTATTGCTGTTAGAATTTCTTGACAAATATAAATATAAGCAAACTATATAGTAACATTTATTTTACATGTAAATTTATTTAAATATTATCCTTTACATAAGTGAATTGTTAACATGAAGATTATAAAAAATATTTTTGTTATTACAAGATAACTTTATAGTTTTCCCGGCAAAAGAAAATTTGCTAAAATAAAGTTGCAGTAGTATTAATTTTTATTGTTATAGTTTCAAATTTTACATAAAAAAAATAAAAGAATTTCTATATAAATACAAAAGTCATTGTAAAAAATTTTTTTTACACGATAACATAAAAATAAAATAAAATAAAAAAAGAACTGCTATACCACTGCCTAATTAAATGTTCTTTATAAATAACTAAAACATAAAAACTTACATTTATTTGAAACTGAATAACCAGCTAAAATGAGAGAAAAAAATTATTTTAAGAATTTCAAACTTAATATAAACAAAATAAAAGCAATTTCCTAATATAAAATGTTAATAATTATTATTTAATATTTTCTAAAACCTCATAATACTACAACAAAGTCCTAATAAAAGCGTTTTTAAAATTTTATAAAGAATTTTACCACTTGGCTGCAATGATGATAATGTACCAGCTATATTCTTCATGTGGCATACAAAAACATCAGAGTCAGTATATGGCACACTTATTATAAGAACCTGTGAACTTGAAAGAATGGTGTTAGTTAGATCACTCTTTCTTGTCCAGAAAAACTCAGGAGCAGGTCGACCATTACCTGTGCAATTACATGTCACTACTCTGTCACCGTAGACAGGGTCTGTAGATTCACAATTCACATTAATATTTTCAGGGGGAACTAAATGACAATAATTTATAATTTTACACAAGCATAAGACTGATTGTCCAAATCAAAAAACTAATCAATAACAGTATTAATAAAATATTTAACCAATCAATTATGTATTAAAAACATTATTTTGCAATGAATGAAACGGTCTGGAAAAAAATTTATAAATAAATGTATATTAAAAAAGTTAATTAGTATAGTGGACAACTTAAAATGCAATTAAAAGTAATTCATTTTAAATATTATGAAATCTTGTAAAAAATATATTTTATTGTCAAAAGTTTGTTCATAATGTGGCCAACACTAATAAAAAAAAATCCTAAAACATATTTTATCATGTTTCACAATCTTATGTATCTTGTATTGCTTTCAATTAAAGATGGCTAAATTGTAATAAAAAAAAGGTATTTTGTTTGCAACAAACATTTAAGAAGTTACAAAAATTATTCAAAAGGTTATTTTGAGGATACTGTTTCCATCTTATCATTTTTGTTTATGGAAACAAAAGTTTGTCAATGTGAAATAGCCTTGTTGATGTCAAAGTGAAATTTGTTAACGTTTGTTAAACATTTTCAACGTTTTCAATGTGAGCATAAATCTTGAACCTAAGACCTTTAGTAATATAGACATTTGCTTTTATATTTTTTTCTTGCTTATTTCTGCTGCCAATTACAAATTACTAGATTACTACTACACTTTGTTAAGACTGCACTCTTCTATTCTTGTTAAAAATATCTAAAGTCTTGCTAACAGTAGATACAAAAAAGTTTTTTTAGCGGTAGATTGCAAATACATTTTTGCTGACAATTAATTTCATCAACATTCTTTTTCAAAGTTCTCTCTCCAAAAAATTTTCAGCAACTCTTATTGCAGATTTTACTTCAGTTTCATTGAATGAGCAGGACTTATTGTAAAACCTCCAGCCAACAATCAGCAGCAACAACAACAGCAGCATAGTCTTTAAATACTCGAAAATCAATACAATTATTAAAATAGGTGTCTATATGGTATATGTAAGTACATATGTTATATGCGTATATGATATTAGTATATATACAACATATTTATGATTACAATTTGTGTATGTTAACGCCTATGTACATACACACATGTATAGAAAAGAAAAAAAATAATGAAATGCATCATTATGAAATACTCAATGAACCTAGCATAAACACTGTGAACAATATGATTCCAGGTGACCCAAGATAGTTACTAGGTAAGCATGTGTAGTTGCCTTCATTGTTAAACTAGAAAAATTAAAAATTAGAAGAAGTAATCAAACTTTTGCATTAACATCAAATTAAAACTTATGCTTATGCAACAGTTACACCAAAACTGATACCACACTTGAAACACAAATATTTAAGAACATATTTATATCAAAACAAATATTTAAAACATATTCATCTCACAACAATTATTTAAGAAAATATCTCACAACTACACTTTTACCAAAATAAAATGATACTATGCTTACACAACACTTACGCCATACTTACGTTGGCAGAATCAACAACATAGGTTGAAGCATTATTATCAATAGGCGTTCCATTAATAAACCAATTGTAGGAAGCTGGGGGGTTAGCATTTACATAGCAATCCAATACCATTAAACGCTTAAAAACAACATACACTGGGTTATAAACAGCTTTCCAATCCGGTGGATCTAGAAAAAAACATAGCTTACAAATCGAAATGAAATATAGATCTATAATAAAAAAGCAACTAATAAAATCAATAAAAAAAGTTATTTAAAAAAAATCATTCTTGGTTGTTATGACAATTTGCAATTTTTTTTTAACGTTTATAACATAAAATCTTGTTCTAAATATGGTGTAAAAGTATAAGAACATGATAAAAAAATTAACCTGAATTAAACAAATGAATTAAAAGAATTAAACATGAAAGTAAAATCCTAAATGATTGAAAAAAGCTGGATGATAAAGATTCTTGCAAGATTTTATTAAAAAAATGAAATGGAAGCAAAAGTGTTTAGGATAAACATAAATTTCATTAAAAAAGTATAATAGAAGCAAAAGTGTTTAGGATAAACATAAATTTCATTAAAAAATGGAATAGAAACAAAAGTGTTTAGGATAAACATAAATTTCATTAAAAAAGTATAATAGAAGCAAAAGTGTTTAGGAAAAACATAAATTTCATTAAAAAAAAAATGGAATGGAAGCAAAAGTGTTTAGGATAAACATAAATTTCATTAAAAAAGTATAATAGAAACAAAAGTGTTTAGGATAAACATAAATTTCATTAAAAAAATATAATAGAAGCAAAAGTGTTTAGGATAAACATAAATTTCATTAAAAAAAATGGAATGGAAGCAAAAGTGTTTAGGATAAACATAAATTTCATTAAAAAAGTATAATAGAAGCAAAAGTGTTTAGGATAAACATAAATTTTATTAAAAAAAATGGAATGGAAGCAAAAGTGTTTAGGATAAACATAAATTTCATTAAAAAAATATTTCAATAAGCAAAAAAACAGTTGACAGAAGACATGAAATTTGTATATTGTATCAACCAGGTTAAGGACAAAAGAATTCAAAAAAAAAAGTTTTTGGATGTTGTCTAAAACAGAAGGGGTATCATTAAAAGTACTAGCCCAAATTTAACAACAGTATTTCATACAAAGACAAATAGGAAACTTATAGAAGTAAAGAATGGAATCAGGAGTAAGAATAGTGCAAATGCAATAAAAAAAGGACAACCATTAGCAGGCTGCTAAATTTGAAATGGATTGGATATATGATTTCCATAAGGTCTGTTTCAAAAGATAATCTGAAGAGACATAAAGTAGAGGACTCAGTAAGAGGGTTGTCATTCATCAATATAAGAACTAAATAAATCTAAAAATAAATCAACAATAATTATAAGTAGTAAACAACTAAATGAATGAATGAATGAAATACAATTGCTGAGTATGAATTTTTTCATCCACAGCAAGCCCCAAACGTTCATAGATTAGAAATGATAATGTTAATTAATGTTTATTCCAAGCAATTAAAGAGCAATGAAATTTTGCCAACAGTAAGAAGGCAACAAGAATAAATAGTTGAACCATCAGCAAATAGTGCTAACATAGAGGTTATCAGAAAAATTTATAATAAAAATGAGAAACAACAATGAACTTAATGGAGAAATAACCCAGTAGTTACTTAAAATAAAGGAGATTGTTATCTAGCAAAGAAATGTGGTTGGAAAAAAGCATTTCAATAGAAAAATTATTCCATAAAAACTTTACTGCATAAACCATTTAAAGAGTTTATGATGAAGACCGCCATGCTAGACTTTATTAAAAGTCTTTAATAAGTTATAAGCAGTAATTTAGCCTGTTGATTAGTTGGTGGTAGAACAAAAGAATAAAATCCTTTTGATTGTGAGAGAGTAAGTAATAATTACCCAAGATAAGATTTTAGTAGTTTATTGATTTGAGATTCAAAGATATTGTTAATAATAGTAAAAAGACTGATCGGGCAATGGATTAGAGGGGTCATAGCAATCTCCTAAATTTTAAAAAATTTGAACTGCAGATCTTATTTTCCAGCAAACTGGAAAACAAGCTTTAGTCATGTTAAATATTTTAGAGAGTTATGAACAAAATTTTAAAGAACACATTTGTAAGGCTGTGACAGAAATGTAGACTACAAGCTGTAGAAGAGTGTAAATAAGAAATAACTTTAGCATTGGAGCTGGTGAAAACTAATTAACTAGAATGAATTTAAAATACTTGTATGGCTAAATAAAATAAAAAAACGTTTAAAAAAAAAAAAAAATTTTAAATTTGAAAGCATATTTAATGCTTATTCCTATTTGATAGTCACAACCTAATTGAGACTAACAAGCTCTATTGTATGCACTCGATTTCAAATTCAGTTAAACATTTTTTTATTCTCCTTCTGAGTTGATTAGTATTTCTGAGTTGATTAGTATTTAAAGCACACCAGTTACTGTTGTACACTTTCCCTTTTGAGACCAGAAGTACTCAATAGGTCTCAATTGAAAGGGAATAAATAGGGTTTTTTACCTTGGGTACCACTGGAACATTGTTTTTAACTAAACAAACTATCACCATTTTTCAAAATGTGCACTAGCTAAATCTGGTCAAAATATGTAATTGTAATCAGAATGATACTGTTTCGAAAATAATATAAATCTAGCTTCAAAACATTTTTCCTTATATACATTCTGGTTAATAGCAAAGCCACTTTCTCTACCAATGATTCAGTAAACCCTCTACCCTCTGAAAATGCTATCCAAACTAGTACTTTAGCTTCAAACTTATGCGTTTTTGCATATTTTACCAATGGAGTTTCTTCATTTGCTTCTTGCTTCCACCATCTGAACAAAACTTCTATCTTGTATTTTAGTTTTTTTGAAACAATTAATCCCTAGTTTATGATTTAGAACCATTGAAACATATAAAATTAACTAAAATTTAATTTTTTAGTTAACTTTCTTTGTAATAAACCACTTTTATTGTTTGTCGATTGTCTCGATCAATTTTAATTAGGGGTGTACTGGAATTTTGAATTCGGGCTGAAAACGGATTTCCCAGAATTGTTAAAAAAATTAACGAGATTTATATTAATGTAGTTTTTGTTTTCAAGATTAAAAGTGAAAGCCTGGACCTCAGCATCGTGGCTATATAATATATATTTATAAAATAACTTTATTTTAAGGCTGTGGCTTTTGTGTGGAGATTTGCTCTAAGTCAGGGATGGTTAGACTTTTTACGATACGGGCAAAAAAAAGTTAAAAAGCAATTTTGCGTGCAAAATATATTTATTTCTACAAAAATATAGGTGACTAATAACTGTTAAAATCATTTGTATCAAAGCAATATAATTATTAGGAGTAGTGAACTTGACTGTCTGAAACTAGTTTTTTGATGTCTGGATTGATTTTTGAGGTAGTTCAAAGTATTACATTACCAAGATGATTGTCTCCTAAAAATCCAAATTATTTAAAGGACATTTAAAAAAGTCTCTGCAAGCATTTTTTTGCTTGTGGGCAGTGGTTTGAATACCGAGTGGTGACTTTTTAATATAAACATAAAGAATATTTATTGGCTTTTGTACATACATTGACTATCTTATAGCCTGCTGCTAAATCCATTATCTTATAGCCTGTTGCTACAAGGGAGTTTTGCTACATCAACTATCTTATAGCCTGCTTCTTCAAGGCATTGCTGCTACATTGACTGAGGATTTGGCATAGAGCAGCAATCTTTTTTCTTTTATTATTTAAATTAAAATTTCTAATGTTTAAAAGCTCTCCACTAATGAGATCACAACAAGCGAAAAAATAAAATTATTATAGAGCGCTAAACTGTAGAATAACCTAAAATTGCATTGTATTTGTTAAGAACTTTGTTTTTTTTTTACCTTGGTTTACCCATAGTTCTTCAATGCCCTGTAGGACAATGATTTTTTGTGTCACCTGTTTTAATTAAATAACTGGAGTCACAGTTTGTGTCACCTGTCTTAATTATTAAAATTAATTAAAATTAATTAATTTTAATTAAAAAAAATTTAAAAAATTAAATAAATTAAAAAAAAAACGGTCACAGTTTGTGTCACCTGTCTTAATTAAATAACTGGAGCAACCTAAAAAACACAAAACCGGAATTCCGGCTGAACGGAATTTTGGTACATCCCTAATTTGAATCTTGTTTTTTAAAAACAACAGCCAGTTTGCCTGATCCTGGTTGTTGATTTCCATTAATTCCATCTTCATAAAACTTGTACACACATGTAATGCATTATGTGTACAAGTTTTATGAAAATAATAGTGTTATGAAGATGGAATTAATGGAAATCAACAACCAGGATCAGGCAAACTGGCTGTTATTTTGAATAAACAAGGTTTAAATTAGGGAAGTACAAGAATTCCGTTCCGGCCAGAATTCTAGTTTTTTGTTTTTTAGGTTATTCCAGTTTCAGCCGGAATTAAAATATTTCCGGCTGGAATGCCAGAATTTATTTTAATTGCCTTTGTGCAAGAAATTACCTAATTATTTCAAAATAAAGTCATTCCAGATATTTACTTATCACCTGTTAACTTGTTTCTTTGAGATGATAGGTGAGTGTGGTTATTAGATTCAAGAGATAAATTAGAAAAAGTTCTTTGTAAATAGTTATCTTTGGGATAAGTTGAGATCAGAGATATGCATGAGAAATAGAATGTTTGAATAGCTTTTGTTAACATTAAAGATATTATTAAAGAATTTCTGAAATAAAATACTGTGTCAATGTTTAATAATCTGAAATTAATGTTCTTAAGCATCAGACAATATCTTTAGCATCAATTTTTTGTTCTTCAGAGATTTGTTCTTGTATAAAAGATTATAAAAAAAAATATGATTAAAAAGAGCAGCTGCAAAATAAAAAGAAAACCACGAATGATGTTTTATTTAAACCGAGAAAAAAAGCAATACAAATGGCAAAAACAGAATTGTCAAAAAAAAAACAACAACAATTTACCATCATTTAATTCTAAATTAGAGGAAATACTTTAATGATGTTTCATAAACACAACAGTGTTTGCTAATAACTTAAAACTTAAAACAAAGCAACAAATATCATTAATAAATGTAAAACAATATGAAAAATAAAACAAAAACAATAATTGTTGTTTTGAAAAAGATTGAAGAAAAAATGAACTAAAGTTTAAAAAAATAAAAAGAAATGAATACAAGAACTAAACCACAAATGAATGGACAACAAAAAGTATACTGATGGATGCGTAACTGATGGACCTACACCTAATGTTATACATAAGATATTAACAACATTTCAGCTTCGAAAAATTTTTTTTATAAAAAACTAACAAAAAAAAACATTAAAATGAAAAATTCAAATTAAAAGTTAATAGGTTTATTTTATAGTTATTAAAGTTATGTTTTGTTTCTTTTATCTAATATAGTTCTAATTAACTAATTTTTAATCATTCAGTTAAATTTTTAATTTTTTGTTTTAATTTTTTAGATAAGTTTTTTGTGTTTAGTGATCTTTTTTTTCTTCTTGTATACTTTGTATACTTTTTTTCTTTTTTCTGTAATTATATTTTAAAACAATTTTGAAAACTGTTTCAAACATTCAAACAAGAAATATACTTTTCTTAATGTTCAAAAACTGTTACTGGTGAACACTTTCCATAATGTTTTTGTAATCAGAAACATTATCTCAAATATTTAATGACCATTAGAATTGATATCTCGATCTTGGGTTTGACTCAAAAGGTTCTCACTTGACAAAGATTGGCACTCAATTAGCAAAACATCTATCTTATAAAAATTCTTAACTCACATCTAAGGTTCCTATATTTAAAAACATAATATGTGCTTCCACTCAACTAAATGAATGAATAAATGACTTTTGGGTAATAAAACATTGGGTAATAAAAACTTTACTCAATTAAAAATTGTTTTATTTACATTAAAATATTAGGAACCAACAAGAAAATAAACAAAAAAAATTGTATTTCTTACATTGAACATTTAGATTTGTAATTTTTGCTACAGAGTTGACTGGATTATCTGCAACACAAGTGATTTCACCAGAATCATTTCTGCTAGCATTGACCATAGACAAATTAGAACTCACTGTTCCACTAAAAACATTGGATATTGAGTTTGTTGCAATATTTACCTATTTAAATGTAGCAAAAATATAAAATTTGCAAACAATAAAAATAGCATTAGGAATTAAATTGTAAATTTACCTTTTCATTATTTGTAAACACGGTTTTATTGTTAAGAAGCCATTTTAAAACAGGAATAGGCTGTCCCTCAGACAAACAACTAAAGTTAGCTGATTCTCTTTCTTTAATTGTGAGGTTAGCTGATAAAAATGTTTCAGGAGAATCTAAAACAAAATAAAAATAAAAAAATAGAAAATAGTTCATGTAAATTTTAGTAAAAACTTTGTAACTTGAGACCAAGAAATAGCTTTATAGACTTAACTGTTCTTTTATGAATAAGTTGTCAGTCATATAGACATTTATAATACATTAAGTCAAATAGTTTAGTTATTAACATGACTACCACGACTAAAGAAACTGGTGACTAAAGAATATAGACATAATACATTAAGTCAAACCGTTTAGTCATTACCATGACTACCACAACTAAACTACTCATAAAAGTTTAACCAAGTTTAAATCTTTGAGAACAAACATTTTACTATAACACAGAGTTTTGCGGCCCAATTTGACAATATTACATTGTATTTTAACAATGTATCATTGCATTTTAGTGTGTCATTGATTTTTTTTTTCTAATAATTTTAAATTACTTTGTTAATCATAAATTTCTTTGCAATAGAGGCATCTCAGAATATAAAACCACATATTGCAAATGTATCCAGTGCAGTTTGTGCCTAAATTTAGTAATTTCTTTTAATTTGGTAAATATATTTTTAATAGGATTGAGAAATGGTGAGTATGATAGTAAATGCAATAAGTTAAATTGTCCATCCATAATTACATTTTTAACACTTAATGAAAGTGAACATTGCGCATGACAAATGTTGTCATTTGAACATCTGCTTTGCAGACTTTCATTTTCAATTTTTGAATATAGTCTGTAAAAAGTTCATCCTTAAATATCCTATTAAACATCACTGTACATCCTATTGAACATCGTTGAACATCCTATTGAACATCGTTGAACATCCTATTAAACATCATTGAACATCCTATTAAATATCATGGAACATCATATTACTAGATGTGAAAAACAAGTTTGATTCATTGTATAGCAAGTAAAAATATTTCAAGGAAAAATTTAAGGACAAGTGCTATAGATGGTGTTCAAATATGAGAACCCTAACAAGAAAACCCAAAAAATTGAAATATCAAACAAGTATTAGAATTAGATAAATAAAATTATTAAAAAACCCTGGATTTTAATAAATGATAGCTGTTTAAAATTATTAAGTTTAATTCAATTCA
>NC_061159.1:23593279-23648279 GCF_022113875.1 Hydra vulgaris | reverse complement strand
AGACGGCCTCAGAACCATAAAACTGAGTTTTAAAGCTGTAGCCTTATTAGGAGATAATAGAATGAGACACATGCAAAACCCATACATCGAGTCAAGAAGATCCAGCATTCAACATCCTAAACTGGAAACAATGTATTAAATATACATCTGTGCCAGTCTAATAGATGAAGAAGGGGTGTGAGGGTGGTCAACAGATAGAATCTGTATATATATATATATATATATATATATATATATATATATATATATATATATATATATATATATATATATATATTTTATTTTTTTATTTTTATTTTAAGTTTATTTTTTGTTCCTTAATATTACAAATTCGTAACCACATAATAAAGATTCGTTAACAGTGAATATATAAATAAAAACAAAATATTACAAAGTGGTTTTACAAAAATAATAAATTCACTCTAACACTGTAAAAGAATGCGGAAAACTTGCAGAAGACCAAATGGTCTTATCATCAAGAACCGCTTTACATTGCCGTAAATATAAAAACATATTCATAAAATTTTTACATAAAATCATTAAATTATAATGGTATTAAAATGTCAGATAACAAGTATACAAATATATTTTTACAAAAATCGTTTTGTAAAATCGCAATGTTGAAAATATATTTATATTAAATAAAAAAGAAAATACTTATAAATAAATTTTAAAAAAATCACTAAATTTTTATACTTTAAAATACTCTTTTTAATAGTTTTTTAAAAGCAATTTAAGTTTTTTAAATCAATATTATTTAAATTAATTAGTAAAAACTTATTCCAGATATGAGGTGCACGATAAGTCATTTTGAATTGTTCAAGCTTATTTTTGCATGAAGGCTCTAACAGGGTACTATTTGTACGCAATAAATATTTGTACTCTGGTTTTTGTTTATAAAGAATATAGAAAATTGAAGGACTTTTTTGCATTTTGCTATTATACATAAGACTTAGAACATTATATACATTTAGTTCAAACAATGTTAATAAAGACATTTGTTCAAAAAGAGGTTTTGAGTGTTCTGTTTTATTTTTAAAATTAATCACACGTATAGCATGCTTCTGTTTACGATAAAGTGGTTCTAGTTTCGTTTTATAGGTACTACCCCAAGCTATATTTCCGTAGTTTAGGTAACTTTGAACAAAACTATAGTAGATTTGTTTGAGTAGTGATTTTTTTAATAAATAACGTGACTGGTATATTATTCCTATGCTTTTGGATATTTTACTACCTATATAAGCGATATGTTTATTCCAATTTAGATTTTCGTCAATAAAAACACCTAAAAATTTCGTAACAGTATCCCTACCGATTTCTCTATTTTCAATAAACAATTTCGAAAAAAAAGATTGAACTTTTTTTTTAAAAGAAGGATGAAATAAAGAAATCTTCAACAGCATGTCTTGCCATCAGTAGGTTCATCAGGAAGCCTGATGAACCTACTGATGGTGAGACATGCTGTTGAAGAGCACAAAAATTAGATAAGTGTTTTTACTAAATTATATATATATATATATATATATATATAATATATATATATATATATATATATATATATATATATATATATATATATATATATATATATATACCAGTGGTGTACACTGGATTTATAGATGTTTAAGTTTTGACACTTACAGGCATTGTGCAAACTCCAAACTTTTGTATGTTTATGTGTATGTCAAATGAGAATGTTTTGCAAAAAGTTGCAGTAATTAAAGCTTGGGGACAAAAAAAAACCAATTTTTAGGCCCACCCAGCTCTTAACATGGGAGCAACAAGTTTATAAAATATTTTCTTTATTATTTTTATATAAGTTTATATTCATTAAGAAATTTCAAATTTTGTGCAATAATCTTTTATTTTTCGAAATTTATGAACATATAAAGTTTTAACCACCTCTTTGAGGGGATTAAAACTTTATATGGTCATAATTTTCAAAAATTTGAGGGGGCTGTAAACTTTGTACGGTCAACTGAACACTAAGAGATTATTGCATGAAATTTAAAATTTGTTGATGAATATAAACTTAAAATAAAATAATTAAAAATTATTTTATAAACTTGTTGATCCCACGTTAAGGGCTGGGTGGGCCCAAAAATTAGAGCTTTTCTGTCCATAAGCTCCAATCACCGCAATTCTTTGCAAAACATTCTCATTTGACATAAACATGAAGACACAAAAGTTTGAAGCTTGCACAATGCCTGTAAATGTCAAAACTCAAACATCTAAAAATCTAATGTACACAATATATATATATATATATAATATATATATATATATATATATATATATATATATATATATATATATATATATATACATATATATATATATATATATATATATATATATATATATATATATATATATATATATATATAAATATATATATATATAAATATATATATATATATATATATATATATATATATATATATATATATATATATATATATATATATATATATATATATATATATATATATATATATATATATATATATATATATATATATATATATACCATTACCCATACACCCCAATTTGCAGCGAATTTAGGGGCCCAATTTTGAAATTTTTAAGATTAAGGAGTTTTTTTTTTAGTATTACATAATAAAAAAATATTTAAAATTTTGGGGCCCAACTGGCAGATTTTTGGGGGAGCTTAGGATCTACTAGCCATGGCACTGTATGTGTATATATATATTCAAACATACATACAGTGCCATGGATAGTGGATCCTAGGCTCCCCCCAAAATCTGCCAGTAGGGCCCCAAAATTTTAAATATTTTTTCATTATGTAATACTAAAAAAAAAAGCTCCTCAATCTTAAAAAGGGCCCCTAAATTCGCTGCAAATTGGGGTGTATGGGTAATGGTAAATATATATATATATATATATATATATATATATATATATATATATATATATATATATATATATATATATATACCCATATATATACATTATATACAAACATAGTATAAAATAGAAATTTTAAAAACAAATATATATTTAACAATTAAACTTACATCTAACATTTAAGGTGATATTCTTTGTTACTGAATAAAAAGAACTATTTGCAACACACCCATAAATTCCTGAATGTCTTATTTCCACAGATTGTATTTTAACAGATGTGATTTTTATAGCAAATGATATATTTTGATAGATTGTCTTATTTTCTAACGAACTATTAGTTGAAAATGAAGGCATCAACCAATATAATTGAATTGAAGAATCTCCATAAGATTGGCATGTTAGTTCTACTTTATCAGATACGTTTGCATACTGAATTTCATTGTTAACCGTTACAGAAGGGGGCACTAAAAAATAAAAAAATAATAAAAGACAAAACAAGTCTAAAATAATCATAGAGATAAAAAAGTAAGATAGACCTTACCCTTTGATTGTATCATACTATCAGGATAAGAGAATCCATGGTCAAACATTTTAAACTTTTTTATATAATCATAAGTTCTATTGAAATCATCATTGTAAACATAGTGTCAAAATAATTTTCAATTCGAGTGATTTAAGTTAAAAACAAATGATCAAAGAATATAAAAAGATGAAATAAGATAATAATAAAAACAAAAATAATAATAGTAATAAAAATAATAATAATAATGAGAGATAACTAATAAGAGAGATAGCTAATAAGATTAATGATAAAACTTGAAAGAATAATAAAAAAAACTTGAAGATAAATGTTTATATCCATTATTTTATTATACTTTTACTAAAGATTTGTGTTTTACTAAAATGGGACTTTAACTATTTATAATGTTTATTTTGAATTTATTTTTTGTTTTAATATTTAGCCTTTAACTACATTGTAAATCACTTCTTAGTAAAATGTAACTTTTACTGTTTTCATGTTTTTTAATTTTCTTGTGTAACAGCAGGTAATAGCATACTTGTGTAACTGCTTTGTCTGACTTGAATATCAACCTTGAATATCTATCACATAAGAGCAATTTTTATCTTTTGTGTACTATAAATAATGTGATAATATCTTAAGTTATCTATTAAACTGCAACCACTTGTTCAAATGTGAATCACCATAACTTTTTTTTATGTGAACTGACATTTATTCTTTTCAAGCAAAATACCAATTAATAATTTAAATGAGAATTTGATTCACTCCTATACATTTGAAAAACTTGCTTTTTAAGATTTGAACTGCCCTTTCTTCTTTTAAATGTGATTTTATCTATATAATACATGCGAACAACTTGCTTTTTAAGATTTGAACTGCCATTTCTTCTTTAAAATGTGATTTTTAATCTATTAAATATGAATTTTAATGCAAATTGGAATTTTTATACATGAAACCTCATTAACTCATTTCAACAAGCAAGCATTTACCATTTTTTTACACATTTTTCAGGTCACATGCTTGCATGCCACTAAGATCACATGTTTGATCACATGTCTGCTTCAATCTAATACTACTAATACAACATTATATTGAAAAATATAATAATGTAAGAACATTTAGTAGTATTTCAAAAATGATTCGTATAACAACTCAGCAAAAAAAAAAAAAATTTTTTGTAATTATGTGGCTTGGGAGAACAATCAAAGAGGTTTTTTAAAGTTTTCATTTTTAAAGTTTTCATTACTCCTCAAAACATGAACCATTTTGAACAAAGCCACTGCATAGAAAAACAAGATGTACTACCAGGGTTGTAGCTACCAGGGTTGTCGGGGACTTTGAACTTATATTTCTCACTTAGAAATATAAACACAAAATATCTTCACAATAAAAATTAGTTGTAAAGGATTTTCTTTATTTATAAAAATTTAAATATAAATTAAGCATTAAAAATGTAAAGCAAACTGTATAACTTGAATTCAACAAAGGTTTTAAAAAAATTAAACTTATTCAATAACAAATAGTAAAAATCATCATAATTATTTCGATTTTTATTATATATTGATTCATATTTTATTTTATAATATTATTATTTTAATAATAATATCTATTTAGGAAATGACAACTTTTGCTAATAATTTTTTTTGTACAAACATTACATAAAATTTATTTATATAATTTCATTATAAAATGTAGTAAATACAGACCTAATAAAATATTGCAGAAAAACATAAAATATAGACTTTAAAACACTTTGTCAAATAAAATAAAATACAGACCTTGTAAAACATTGCAAAATAATGTTTTAATTTATTTTCTAAATGTTTGCTTTTATTTTGTTCTCTAAAAACTTAATTTTAATTTAAACATGATTTATTTATCTTTTAGGAAAAATATTTCAGAATAAAATAAAACATAGACCCTAAAATAAATTGTTAAATTAAATAAAATGCAGGTCTTGTAAAACATTGCAAAATAATGTTTTAATTATTAATTTGTTTACTGAATGTTGGCTTTTCTTTTGTTCTCTAAAAACTAAATTTTTATTTAAACATGATTTATTTATCTTTTAGGTAAAATCAATGCATAATTAAACAGATACTTTTAAAACCATAGTTTTGTGTTCTGAAACTAGAATCATTTAATGGCCACTTTAAATTTATATTTAAATTATGGTTAAAAAATATTAACTAATTTCTTTTTTATCTAGTTTAGATGTCTATCCTATTTATCAATTTGCAAAGTTTAGTCATGGAAATAATCATGTTTAGATTTTCCCATCGCATCAACCGCACCCATTATAGATTAGTCATACTGAAGAGGTGTATGGTGGGCAAGGTTTCAATTATAATTGTCTGGAAAAGCTGGCAACAACAGTATTGAAACTTAAAAACTTTATTTAAATAAGGTGACCAGTAATGGTATGCTCCAAAGATAGTAAAAAATGCCAATCACCTGTTATAGTTTAAAAAAGTTTAAAAATATTGAATTTTACAAAAATGTTTTAAGAAATTTAATTGCTAACTGGAAACTGAAACCCCCTGCAAGACCTTTGGCAAGTTTTCACTTACTATTCCAGATAGTAATTACAAGGAAATGTTAGCAGTGCAAAAAAATAAAGTAAGAATAGGTTCAAGATTGAATTGATGATCGACCAATGGAATTGATCGACCAATGGAATTGATCGACCAATGGAATTGATCGACCAATGGAATTGATCGACCAATGGAATTGATCGACCAATAGAATTAATCGACCAATGGAATTGATCGACCAATGGAATTGATCGACCAATGGAATTGATCGACCAATGGAATTGATCGACCAATGGAATTGATCGACCAATGGAATTGATCGACCAATGGAATTGATCGACCAATGGAATTGATCGACCAATGGAATTGATCGACCAATGGAATTGATCGACCAATGGAATTGATCGACCAATGGAATTGATCGACCAATGGAATTGATCGACCAATGGAATTGATCGACCAATGGAATTGATCGACCAATGGAATTGATCGACCAATGGAATTGATTGACCAATGGAATTGATTGACCAATGGAATTGATCGACCAATGGAATTGATCGACCAATGGAATTTATCGACCAATGGATTTGAGAACAATAGTAATAACAAGTTTTTATATAAATGTAACTAAATTATAATTCATTTTTTCAAAAGTTCATGATTAAATTTTTTTTTGATAACAACGTTATTGAAAATATACAATTAAAATATTTATTTACCATATTATGCCCCTAAAAACTAAAAAGAGAAAAACCAATATTAACAAATTTTTTCATGCAAAAACTAAACTTTTACATGAGAATATTTAGAATGATAAAGTATTAGCATTTAAGGTCAATGAATGTTATATTTAGAGATCATAACTAATAAAGATGTAAAAATATTTTGTGTGTGTAAAATATACTGTTGTGTTAAAACCCAAATTAAAAAATATCTTTTTATCTCTAGTAAAGGCAAAAAAGTTGTTTGTGATATAAAGAAACAATCAAAACTGTAAAAGAGTAAAAACACGAAGAATAAGAAAAACAACAACTAACTGTATTGGGCACAATTACAATTATATTAAGGTTTTGTGATTTGATTCAGAATCTAGACATAAATGATGTTAGACTCATTCAAAAATGATGTTAAGTTCATAAAAGAAAAAATATTTGTTTACAAAAAACAACAACAATTTGTGTTTGAAAAAAAATCTAAAATCTAAAGACTCATCAATAATAAGAATTTTAAGTTATGCAATTGAAGAAACATGTTGATACACATAAAACAAAATTGTTAGCTTTTGAATTTAACTGAAAATTAAAAGAAATTTTGCAATTGTTACCAAGTTTAAATAAAGTTGAAGCCAACTTCACTTTTCAGTGGAACACCTATAAAAATCGGTGCAGAATAAAAAATTGTTTGTATGACGTTTCAGAGAGTCTGAGACCTGCAACACCATCACTCATCAGGGGTGTGTCCTTGCAACAGATTTTACCACCTGCACTCAGTGCAGAGTAAAAAATTGTTTGTATTCTTTCTTTGCAGCATAAGAATAGATTAAAAATGAAAATTTTGACAGCACAATCAAATCAAAGTTTTTTAAGATTAAATTTTATTATCCCGTAGAAAAAACATTTACTCAAGCAAAGTTATGTTGATATACAAGTGTCATATAATGTTAATTATGAACATAGTTAAAGTCCATCTTTATCATTATTCAAAATATCAATAATAGCTAAAACCATTACAACAAGTGGAATGGATTTTTTTCGGTAATCTATTATTATGGTTTTAATGCAAAGAAAAAGTTTTTTACTTGAACACATTTTTATTGGTGTTTTAATCTGCACTGGTAAATTGGTTTTTGTAGATGTTTTTCTGGCTCATTGGTTTTTATTGAGTTTAAGTAGATGCACATATTAAATGAAATGATCAGAAGAACCATCACAGATATATCAATAATAAAATGGCATTCCATACAAGGTTGGATATATAGAGGTTGGATATACTCCTATACTATAATATACACACACATAATATATACACACACACACACACACACACACACATATATATGTGTATGTGTGTGTGTGTGTGTGTGTGTGTGTGTGTGTGTGTGTGTGTGTGTGTGTGTGTGTGTGTGTGTGTGTGTGTGTGAAGAGTGAGTAAAAATGTTGCACCATGGAAAAATCAACATTAAAGCTATAATGATGAGTGATTTTGAGAACACATATAGGATCATTAACATATACACATATGCTAGTTTTAAACAATCAAAAAATGATGATTTTTTTTATCAAGACTGGAATAATTGTAAATATCAACAAATAGTTGTAAGTATCAGCAATTAAATATCAACAAATAGTTGTAAGTATCAGCAAATAAATATCAACAGATAGTTGTAAGCAAATAGGATCATTTTAGAGATACAATTGTCAGAAAGATTTTTAAAATAAATGAAAAAAAAAAACATGGAACCTTTTGAAGACTAAGAGAGGACTAGCATGTCACACTATATTGAAAATCAATGATTTTTCAAGAGTAATCCCTCTTACCTCACTGCTTTCCAATAATTCACACTAAAACCTTTCTGTTACTAGGATTAAAAACTAGTAGAACACAAAAAATGAGCTTTTTTTTTTCTAGCATGTTTTTTCTAGCAGACAAAAATAGATAATTCAGTTTTCTGGCAGGCTGTACTCTTTAACTGTATTTATCTCCCATAGGCCGTGGGGCCACTACAGTCATGGAGGTTGCTCATATTATTTTTAAATCAAAAACCTCTAAAGGTTTTAACTCTTAACTCTGCATGATCATTTTAAAGTGATTAAAATAATCTACATAATCTAATTGATTAAAATAGATCTATACATCTTAACAAATCTAAAACAAGGTCCCATAATTAAAAATGAATAAAATAATCAGTCCAATAAATCAACTAATAATTAACTCTAAAAGTTATTGTGAAAATAGAAGATTAAAATGAGCATACTAAATTTTACAAAGTGTTGTTTACAAAGTTGTCTACCCATACAGCATGAAACTTATAATTTAAAAACAGGTGACCAATACATTTTCTAAATCTTGTGAAAATTAGATATGAAATATTTACTACAATATGATATTATAAAAAATTTTATTTAAAGAAAGTAACATGCAATTTTATTTAACAATTTTATAAGCAAGCATTAAATTAGAAGATAAAAATTGTGAACAGAAATATTTTAAAACTAATATTATTTAGCTTTTAAAATAAAATCCTTATTATGAAATATTAAACCAAAGTTAAACTTGCTTAAAAAAAGTTTTATAAAAAAAAATTAAAAATAATGAAAAAAATACAAAGAAAATCTTACTGGTGACGCATAAATAAGCCTTGGCCTCCATGAGATAAGGACTGTTTATGAAATCTATAGAAACACTGTACCAACCCTCATCATCAAATGAAACATTTTTGATATATAAACCCAAAACAGTTGTAGTGTCATAATCATAATGGGAACCTAGAAAAATATTTTTTGAAAAATAAACATTTATATTCTATAGCATATAATGTCTATATATGTATATAAATATATATCAATCAAATATATATTTTTCAAATCAAATATATATTTCTGAATAAAAAGTTCTTACAACAGATATTTACAAATAGACACCTATCAATATATATAGAATATATATATATATATATATATATATATATATATATATATATATATATATATATAAATATATATATATATATATATATATATATATATATATATATATATATATAAATATATATATATATATATATATATATATATTTGTTGATGAAACACAGTGTAAAATGAAAAAAATTTTTGTTAAATGATATATATATATATATATATATATATATATATATATATATATATATATATATATATACATATATTATATATATAATTTATATATAAATATATATGTGTGTGTGTATATATATATATATATATACATATATATATATATATATATATATATATATATATATATATATATATATATATATATATATATATATATATATATATATATATATATATATATAAATATATATATATATATATATATATATATATATATATATATATATATATATATATATATATATATATGTATATATATATATTATATATATATATATATATATATATATATATGTATATATATATATATGTATATATATATATATATATATGTATATATATATATATATATATGTATATGTAGGGGTCAAACATCAAACACTTTTAAGCCAGACTTTAATAGTCTGACCTAAAAGTGTTCAAGGTTGGCAAAAAATTACCAACCTTGTTTCTACGTTTTATAGTAATTCCTTTGTGTCAAATTTGTCAACTTGTATGTCCATGGTGTGGCGCAGAACGGGTTGGGGTGTGGTATCAGTTAACTATTTCTTTTCCAGATTCGATTTTAAAAAGTTGAATTAAGTCACCACGGTGACGTCTTTCTTCAAGGATGGTCAAGTCTAAAATGCCTAATCTATTTTCATAAGGTAGATGTTTTATATTGCGGGCTATCTTAGTTGCGTGTCTTTTGACTCTCCCCAATACATATATATCCCTAATCGTATGTGGGTTCCAACTTGAAGCAGAGAATTCAAGATGAGGACGCACGTACACTATGTAAAATTTTTTCCAAAGTTCTACATTGCGGGAAACAAATGACTTTTTAAGCATCCCAAGCATCTTGTTTGCTTTAGAAATGCCGTATCTTGTTTGCTTTAGAGATGCTGTATCCCAAGCATCTTGCTTGCTTTAGAGATGCCGTATTGGACTGGGCACCAGTCCGATACGGCATCGCCTAGGATTACTCTTTGTTTACGGTTGCAAAAAAAGGATTTCACCCATTCCAGAATTTGACCGTTGATCCCATATCCTTCTAGTTTCAAGATTAGACTCATGTGGTGAACCTTCTCAAAGGCCTTGGCAAAGTCCAGGAAGAACAAGTCTACCGATAGTCGATTAGCGGATGCTTTTGTTAAGTAGTCCATCATTCAAGGTAATTTGTAGAACACAACTTACAGGGAATGAAACGGTGCTGCTCTTGTGCAATTAAATTATTGTCAACAAGGTGAGCTAAGATGGCTTGTCTTACTATATTTTCTAGTAGTTTGCAAGTAACAGAGGTGAAGCTGATAGGTCGATAGTTGCTCAGTTCAATGGTCAAGCCTTTTTTGAATATAGGAGTGATGTTGGCTATTTTCCATGCCGTAGGAACTTCGACTTGGTCAAGTGATTGCTGAAATAGTATGGCTAAAGGTTTTGCCCATTCTGATGGACAGCTGTGTAAGACTATTGGATGGATATTATCAGGTCCTTGGGTTTTATTTGGGTTCATCTCACTAATAAGTTTTTCGACTTGATTTGTATTTACGCTAATATTGCAAATTTTTTTGGTAGTTTTGTTAAAAGGTTTGCCAAGTATTGGACTAGACGCTGAATTCAAGACGCTTTCAAACTGTTTGTTGATAATGTTTGCTTGTTGTTCTTTTTCAGTTGTTATTTGACCAGAGCTGTTTAGTAAAGCGCTAATACCAACTTTACTCTTGTTTTTACTATTGATATATGTGAACAGACGTTTAGGATTTTTTTTATTGCAAGCAAGGTTGAGTTCAAATTTATTTCGTTCTTTTTTGCTGATTTTCTTGAATTTATTTTTTACTTGATTGTAACATGTTTTTAAGTTCTGGGACCTCCATTTATTAGCTGTGTTTAGATATCATAGCCATGACTTTAACCTAGATAGTTCCATGACCTCTTTGCTTATCCAAGATGCTGTCAATTTTTGAGTTAGATGAGGTCTTAAAGTTGGTATCTCAATACACAGTTTATGGTAAATAGACATGAAGGTGTCATAAACTTTTTTATATTTTTGTTGGCTAGAAGAGATGGCCAGTCAATATTTTTTTTTTTTTTTATTATTATTATCTTGGCTTCCAACAAGGTTGCAAACAACCACTTATTAGTGTTGGAAGTTACTGGAAGAGAAAAGATGAAGATTGTAGAGCAAGATAACGATTGACAGACGACTTAAAATATTGCAAATTATATGAATCAGGAAAGCAAAATGAAGGAAGCGAATTCCAAAGAACTGATGTTCGAGGAAAAAAACTAGACGAATAAGAGTTTTAGGAGCACTTAGGAACAGTAACAGAAAAAGGATGAGACTTAATTGAATGACGAGTAACACGAGAATGAATTTTAGTAGATGGCACAAAAGACGCTAGCTCTTTAGAGCAGTGCCCATTATAGTATTTGTAGAAAAGAGAAAGAGAAGCAACATTACGACGATGTGACAGAGGTTGAAAGTTGGCTGCAAGAGCAGGTCCAACTATGTTTACAATGCGTTTTTGCACCTTGTCTAAAAGAGAAAGAGCATCATTAGAAGATCCACCCCAGATATGGCAACAGTATTCCATACAAGGCCAGATTTGAGATTTATAGAGATAGAGAATAGAATCCAGAGTAAGAAAGTGTCGAGCTCGATAAAGAGAAGCAACTTTAGCAGATGCTAATTTTGCAACAAATTTTGATATAAGGTTTCCAAGAAAGATCAGAAGTAAGAGTTAATCCTAGAAGATGAAGGGTAGGAGACTCATCGAGTACGTTACCGTTCATAAATATAGGAAGGTCTAAATTATTGCGATAACAATTGGCCGAAAAAAATTGAGTTTTATCTGAATTAAAGTTCACCAGCCACTGCGAGCCCCATGCTGTAGCAGAAGTGAGATCCTTTTTTTTTTTTTTTTTTTTTTTTTTAACATCTTCACTTCCAACAAGGCTGCAAGCAACCACTATAAGAGTTGGAAGTTACTGGAAGAGAAAAGACTAAATCTGTAGAGCAAGATAACGATTGACTGATGACTTAAAAGATTGCAAATTATATGAATCAGGAAAGCAAGATGAAGGAAGCGAATTCCAAAGAACTGATGTTCGAGGAAAAAAACTAGAAGAATAAGAGTTTTTGAAGCACTTAGGAACAGTCACAGAAAAAGGATGAGACTTAATTGAATGGCGAGTAACACGAGAATGAATTTTAGTAGATGGCACAAGGGACGCTAGCTCTTTAGAGCAGTGCCCATTATAGTATTTGTAGAAAAGAGAAAGAGAAGCAACATTACGACGATGTGACAAAGGTTGGAGATTGGCTGCCAGAGCAGGTCCAACTATGTTTACAATTCGTTTTTGCACCTTGTCTAAAAAAGAAAGAGCATCATTAGAAGATCCGCCCCAGATGTGGCAACAGTATTCCATACAGGGACGGATTTGAGATTTATAGAGATAGAGAATAGAATCTGGAGTAAGAAAGTGTCGAGCTCGATAAAGAGATGCAACCTTAGCAGATGCTAATTTTGCAATGGATTTGATATACGGTTTAAAAGAAAGATCAGAAGTAAGAGTTAATCCTAGAAGATGAATGGTAGATGACTCATCTAGTACATTACCATTCATAAATATAGGAAGATCTAAATTATTACGATAACGATTGGCCGAATAAGATTGAGTTTTATCTGAATTAAAGTTCACCAGCCACTGTGAGCCCCATGCTGTAGCAGAAGTGAGATCCTTTTCAAGCTCAGATACCCCCTCCAAGCAATCAGAGAGTGTAGGCTTCTTATCATGACAAAAGTAAATGGTTTTTCGAGCTCAGAAGCCCCCTGCAAGCAATCAGAGGGAGTTGGCTTCTTATCGTGACAAGAATAAATGGTAGTATCATCAGCGAACAATGCCACCTTAGATGTGAGAATATCTGGAAGATCGTTAATGTAAATTAAAAAGAGTATAGGGCCAAGGATTGAACCTTGGGGAACCTCTGAGGTTACAGAATAAGAAGAAGAGTGATGTCCATCGAGGACAACTTTTATACTACGATTGGAAAGAAAGGATTCAATAATCTTAAAGATGTTTCCAGATACACCATAAGAAAAAAGCTTATGGAGGAGACCAGCATGCCAAACTTTATCAAATGCTTTAGAAATGTCAAGAGCAATAGCCTTAACCTCTCCACCTTTATCTAATGCGCGATAAAACCTATCGGTTATTACTGATAGCAAATCAGCCGTAGAACGAGAAGATCGAAATCCATACTGATGATCAGAAAGTAGGTTATGAGATTCGAGATTCGAGATTAAGTGTTCGTTAATTAAAGATTCAAAAACCTTGCTAATGATAGGAAGAAGACTAATGGGACGGTAGTTAGATGAGTCAGATCGCTCTCCAGAATTTTTAAAAATAGGGATAACAGATGCTGCTTTCCAGCAGGCTGGAAAACAAGACTCTGATAAGCACTTGTTAAATAGTTTTGAAAAGATAGACGACAGCTCAGGAGAACACTTCTGCAAGACTATAACAGGTATGTTGTCCGGGCCACAAGCTGCAGAAGAGTCTAAGCGGGAAATCACTTTAGATACAGAAGCTGGAGTGATACGAATGTCAAGCAATGGATCAACCTGTTTGACGGGTATATCAGGTAAAACGCAACTAGTGGCATCAAGAGATGATATTGATGAAAAGTTCTTGGCAAACAATTCAGCTTTGTCTTAGGTGAGGTGACAAAGTCTGAACCGTACAAAAGAGGTGGAATTACAGACTTGCCCTTATTATTGATACTATTAAAGATTCTCCAGAAGTCACGAGAGCCTAATTTTTGTGATGAAATTCGAGATTTCATTATCTGAGAATAGCGGGTTTTGGCGTTAGACAAAACCTTTTTACAATGGTTCCTAGCAGTAATAAAGAGACGTCTGTTTTTTGGAGAATTGTTTTGCTGATAGATATGGAAGTAATGGTTTCGATTGGCAATTGCAGCAGCACAATGTGAAGAAAACCATGGAGAAGAGTGAGGCTTGACCTGGAATTGTCGAGAGGGAATAAAGGATTCCATTCCAGCCTGAATCCACGAAGTTATGTAAGAAGCACATTTGTCAACAGGGAGACAAAGGATTTCTACCCAGGGGCCATCACGAAGAAAGTCGCGAAAAGAGTCCCAGTCAGCTTTAAGGTAGTTGTAAGATGTACGATGATAGGAGGATTCTAATGGTGAAGAAGAATGAGATAATAGTTTTAGAGAGACCAAACCATGATCAGACGCACCTAAGGGTGAGTGTGAAGAAACTGAGCACTGACTAGGATCAGAAACAAGACATAAGTCAAGTAGAGAAGGTAAATGATTCGGGTTGTCTGGAAAGCGAGTTGGAAAGTTGACTATTTGAGTTAGGGATTGAGAAAGACAAAAGTTGTGGGCCTTAATGTCTGCAGAGTCACTGACACTAGAGCCAAGCCATTCAGTGTGATGAACATTAAAGTCACCGACAACAACAATATTGGCTGATGGATAAAGAATGAGGGCTTGGTCAATATAATCAGAAATAACATCAAGAAGAGTGCAGTCTTGGGATGAGGGAGAGCGATATAGAACAAAGAAAAAGATGATAGAGTGAAGTGGTGCTAAACGAAAGCACAAAAAAGAGTAGTCTATGGATTCAAACCTAGTTTCCCGACAAATGGGTGAATTCTTACGAATGTAAATGTGAATTCTTACGAATGTAAATATTTGATAATTTAGCTGACATAGCTTTGAAGTTGCCTTTTCTATAGTTTAAATTGGAGAAATTAGTTTAAATTTATATGCCAAATCAGTTGGATAAGTATAATTAAGAGTAGACTCAGATGAGACATTACGGGCATTACCTAAGGGGAGCCTTGGTCTGATGTTCAACACACTGAGTGGGTTTTCACGTATAATATAGTCAAGCGTGTTTTTTTGTGAGCCATCTGCCGTTGTAAAGATGGAAAAGAGTACTCTTCAGCTATATATATATATATATATATATATATATATATATTATATATATATATATATATATATATATTATATATATATATATATATATATATATATATATATATATATATATACTACATATATGTATATGTATATATATATATATATATATATATATATGTGTATATATATATATATATATATATATATTATATATATATATATATATATATATATATATATATATATATATATATATATATATATATATACACTTACTAAAGCGTATTTTTATGAGCATTTGCTCACTTTTTTTGCTTACCTTAACCCATACAGCTTTTTTAGAAAAAGAAGAAAAAAAAACAAAGAATGATGAATGAAATGATTGCTGCCCCATCCCAAACCCTCAGTCAATGTAGCAGCACTCTACTGCAAGTCGGAGGTAAAAATACGCTTATTGTAAAAAAAGTCTCTTTTGATTACAATTTTTTTACCTTATCTCTTAAGCTGCATTTTATTGTCGTCAAAATGTCAAAGCAATGAAATTCATGCAAAAGTACATTAAATTTTATTGTTTTTTAAAAAAACCGCAATAATAATGACTAGAAAGTTTTTTTTAATTAGTGGTGTTTTTGTTTTTGTTTTATTAAAAAATATTTTTAAAACATGCGTAGGTGTTGCTACATCGACTATCTTATAGCCTGCTGCTACAAGGGAGCGCTGCTACATCGACTGAGGGTTTGGTTTGGGCAGGCAGTCTATTAAAAAAAAAAAAAAAAAAATTTGAAGTTTTTTAACATTTTCTGGTCAAGCCTATTAATGCGCTCTTTAAAACAACAGTTTATGGGAAAAACTTTGTGACTACCATGCAAGACTAACAATTTTAATCATTTTGAAATATAGCGTCATTTTTTTAATATGAAAAACAAAATTTTATTATTTTAAGTTAACCTTTTGGTAAAAATGAAGTTTTAACTCAAGAAATCAATGCATTTTTTTTTTTTTTTGCTACTGACAACATCGTCACTTTTAACAGCCATTTTGTATGATGTTGTTTTATTAATAATATTTTCACTGCGCAGTTGTTGATTATATTACCAGAATTTTGAATTCATTTAACAAAGTTATCTTTAAAATATTTATTCACATTATTATAATATATTATTATCAGTAAAAATGGCATACTGGTCTCCTTCATAAGCTTGCTTCATATGGTGTTTCTGGGAAAGTTTTTGAGATTATCAAATCATTTCTTTCTAACCAGTTTATTAAAGTCATCCTTGAAGGCCAACACTCTTCTTTAAGTCCAGTAACTTCTGGGGTTCCCCAAGGTTCCATCCTGGGCCCTGTTTTGTTTCTTATCTACATAAACAATCTTCCTGACAACCTTTCATCTAAAGTAGCTCTTTTTGCTGATGACTTAACTTTATACTCCTGTCTTGACAAAAAGTCTTCTTTTTTCGATTGCCTAGAACAAGCAGCTGATCTTGAATCCGATCTCACTTCAGTAATAGATTGGGGTTCACAGTGGCTTGTGAATTTCAACTCTAACAAAACCAAGTTGTTTACTGCAAACAACTACCGTAATATGGTCAACATTCCTATATTAATGAATGGCAATCCTCTTACTGAGTCCTCCTCTTTACGTCTTTTTGGATTATCGCTTACTACTGACCTTTCATGGAAACCATATATACAATCAATTGCTAAATTAGCTTCTGCTAAGGTTGCTTCTCTTTATCGTGCTCGCCATTTCCTTACTTCTGATTCCATTCTCTACCTCTACAAATCTCTTATTCGTCCCTGTATGGAATACTGTTGTCATATTTGGGCTGGTTCTTCTAACGATTCACTTTCTCTTCTTGACAAGGTCCAAAAACGCATTGTAAATGTTGTTGGACCTGGACTATCTGCTAAGCTTGAACCTCTTTCCCATCGTCGTAAAGTTGCATCTCTTTCTCTTTTCTACAAATACTACCATGGTCACTGCTCAAAGGAGTTATCGTCTCAAGTTCCATCAACTAAAATTAATTCTCGTTTTACTCGTCATTCAGCTAAGTCTCATTCGTTTACTGTATCTGCCCTTGCATGCTCTAAAAACTTTTATTCATCTAGTTTTTTTCCCCGCACTTCAATCCTTTGGAACTCTCTCCCATCTTCATGTTTTCCTGACTCCCAACTCTTAGTGGTTGCTTGCAGCCTTGTTGGGAGTGAATGCAAATAAAACAAAAAAAAAAAAATAATAACGTTTCTTAAGGAGCGTAATTACTTATCACACTTTTTACTTTTTGCTATTTATTCAATTTTTATTTAAAGGGAATGCAATTTTACACAAGGCGTGTTGTCCATTTCTGTATATTTATTATATCATTTTATTTCACAAAAGTACACATATTATGAGAAACATTAATTTTAAAAAGGTCACCAGAGTGTGACAACCAACTCCTCTATAAAGGTTGGTAGCTAATATTTCTGCAATAACTGTTAGAAGACAATTGACAGAATGTGGATTGAAAGGCTGCAAGGCTTAAAAAAAAAACCTTGGTTATCAGAAAAAAAAGACTAGAATGGGCAATATGTCACAAAGATTGGACATCTGCAGAACGGAGTTAAGTAATCTGGTCCATTGAATCCAACTTTGAAGTAAGCAAAAACTAAAATGTTTTTTAGAAATAATATATAAACAGATCCTTATAAATTTATATAAAAAAATAAATAATTGCGAAAACTTGATGTTTTTTGGAATTTTTTTACAAATTTTTGAAACTCTTGGCATAACGTATATGAGAAAAAGACCTGGCGAAGCATTTTTACCAGCTTGTCTATTGCCTACTATTAAATTTGGTGGAGAGTGTAATGATATGGAGTTTCATGGCTGCAAAAAGACTAGGGAAATTGTTTTTGTGCAAAGGAAAAACAATTTCCCTAGTCCAAAGGCATTGTCACTAAGCCAAAAAAATTCAAAAGAAGCATGTTGTCGAAATTTTATATCATATACATACATATATATTTATTTATTTCTCCAAATGAAGATTTTTTGAAATTGAGCGACCGTAGCTGTTGAGATATGAGCAGACGTGGCACAGTGGTTAGAGTTCTGGCTCAGAACCCAGAGGTTTGAGGTTCAAAATCAGCTCTATCCCAATAAGCGATATTGGTAAGGAAAGACGCATAAATATATATATATATATATATATATATATATATATATATATATATATATATATATATGAATGTATATATATATATATATATATATATATATATATATATATATAGATGTATATATATGTGTATATATATATATATATATATATATATATATATATATATATGTATATATCTATGTATACATATATGTATATATATATATATATATATATATATATATATATATATATATATATATATATATATATATATAATATATATATATATATATATATATATATATAATATCTATCTATATATATATATATATATATATATATATATATATATATATATATATATATATATATATATATATATATATATATATATATATATAATATATATATATACGTACCAAATATTAAATGTTGTTAAATATAAAAAATGTAAATAAATAATGTTTATTGTGTCAATATAAAACACTAAAACCAATAAAGATAAATTTGAGGAAGAAAAAATTATCTAAGAAAATTTTATACATTAATGCTTCAACCATGTTAACCTTTGCGCATACCAAAATAAAAACAATTTTAGTAAATTTCAGTAATTGTCTTTTTTTTTTTTTTTTTAACATCTTCACTTCCAACAAGGCTGCGAGCAACCACTGTTAGAGTTAGAAGTTACTAGAAGAAAAAAGATCAAGTTAATAGAGCAAGATAATGATTAACAGGCGACTTGAAAGGTTGCAAATTATATGAATCAGTAAAATGAGAAGAATAAGTGAATTCTAAAAAATATTTGAGGAAAAAAACTTATATTATTTGATATTTGAGGAAAAAAACTAGGCAAATAAGAATTTTTAGAGCACTTAAAAATAGTCACAGTAAAAGGATAAGATTTAATTGAATAACGAGTAACATGAGAATGAGTTTTAAAAAACGGCACAAGAGACGCTAATTCTTTAGGGCAGTGCCCATTATAGTATTTATAGAAAAGAGAAAGAGAAGCAACATTATGACAATGTAATAATGGTTGGAGAATGGCTGCAAAAGCAGGTTTAACTATGCTTACAATTCGTTTTTGCACCTTGTCTAAAAGAGAAAGGACATCATTTGAAAATCTGCCCCAGATATGGCAGTATGCCATACAAGGATGGATTTGAGATTTATAAAGATAAAGAATAGAATCAGGAGCAAGAAAGTGGCAAGCACAATAAAGAGATACAACCTTAACAGATTCTAGTTTTGCAATCACTTTGATATATGGTTAACAAGAAAAATCAAAAGTAAGAGGTAATCCTAGAAGATGAAGGGTAAATGACTCATCAAGTACATTACTGTTCATAAATATATGAAGATCTAGATTATTGCAATAACAATTAACTGAAAAAAATTGAGTTTTATCTGAGTTCACCAGCCACAGGGTGCCCCATGCTGTAGCAAAATAAAGAGATTCTTTTTCAAGCTCAAATGCCCCCTCCAAACAATCAGACTGCTGGCTTCTTATTAAGACAAAAAAAAATCATAGTATCATCAGCAAACAACGCCACCTTAGATGTGAGAATTTCTGGAAGATTTTTAATGTAAGTTAAAAAGAGTATAGGGCTAAGAATAGAAACTTGAGGAACCCCTGAAGTTACAGGATATGAAGAAGAGTGTTGTCTATCAAGGACAACTTTTATACTATGATTGGTAAGGAAGGATTCAATAATCTTGAAGATGTTCAGATACCTGATACACTGTAAGAAGAAAGTTTATGGAAAAGACCAGCATTCCAAACTTTATCAAAAGTTTTAGAAATGTCAAGAGCAATAGCTTTAGCCTCTCCACATCCATCTAATGCAAGATAAAATCTGTCATAAAATCAGTTATTACCATTCACAAATTAGCAGTAGAATAAGAAGAAATCCATATTAATGATCAGAAAGTAAGTTATTAGATTCAAGATGAGAGATTAAGTCTTTGTTAATTAAAGACTAAAAAACCTTATATAAGATAGGAAGAAGACTGGGACGAGTCAGATTGTTCTCCAGACCTTTTTTTTTATTTTTTTTCCAAATTTTTCAAAAATTTCCAAAGATTTCAATTGCAGACTCCAACCATCTTTTACAAGCTCTTTTTGTAAAGCATAATTATTATTTGTTAAATGAGGCTCGGCATTGTCTTGCTGTATATAAACAGTATGTGATTTTTCACTTTTTGGAAATTTTTTACGTGTAGCTGGTGAACCATTTTTAATCACCATACTTCGAATTTTTTTTTTGTCAATTTTTTCTATAACTTTTTTTTTTTTTCCTAAACTAGTATCAATTATAGTAGTGGAAAATAGCAAACACTTTAAAAATAAGAAAACAAAAAGATTAAAATATTTAGGAATATTATTTTTTTCAATTTTCTTTTTAAATATACAATTTTTTTAGCTTATTTTATTTAGATTTTCTAGTTTGTATAATCTTCAGTTCTTTTCTTAGTATATTGCTGTTTTATTCTCTAGTTTCTTATAGTTATATTTTGCAGGGAACTCTTAAAACACTTACTATATAAAAACATGGTCAAGTAGAGATTAACAGATAAATTTAAAAGATAAATTTAGCTCTAATATAATAATAGATAACCCTAAATAAATAAATTTATGACCCCTAACAAAAAACTTACAAAAAATATTACTTTTAACAATGGCCAAAAAAAAGTTAAATTAGAAAAGAAAAAAGAAAAAAAAGAATAAAAAAAGGAAATAAAAATATTTTATTTAAAAAAAAATCAATTGCGAAGATGTAAAATGCAATGCCAAATGCAATACACATAACTCTAGTCCTATGTATATATATATATATATATATATATATATATATATATATATATATATATATATATATATATATATATATATATATGTATATATATATATATATATATATATATATATATATACATATATATATATATATATATACATATATATATATATATATATATATATATATATATATATATATATATATATATATATATATATATATATATATATATATATATTAATATATATTAATATATATATATATATATATATATATATATATATATATATATATATATATATATATATATATATATTATATATTAATATATATTAATATATATATATATATATATATATATATATATATATATATATATATATATATATATATATATATATATATATATATATATATATATATATATGTATATATATATATATATATATATATATATATATATATATATATATATATATATATATATATATATATATATATATATATATATATATATATATATTCATTTATTTATATAAAATGAATAAACACAACTTTTGATGGAACTCTGAGTTTCATGTCTTTTGGCATTCATCAGCCATTGTGTATAATTCATAACGTAAAAACCGTGTAAAAAATACAAGTTAAAATTAAAAACGATTTCTTATGTTACAAAAACAAAGCAAAACAAAAAGACATCAAAGATTTTAGCCCCCAGTGTCGAATAAAGAAAGTAAAAATTTCTTCGAATGGCGGCACTTTGATATTATTTCATATCTTTTATTAAATAAATTTTCTCCTCTGTATGATAATATATCTTCTCGCGAAGACAAAGATTACAAACTTTTGATGCTTGATTGTAGGGCTTACATCATGCAATTATCTTCCATGTAAACACAAGTTTTGTATTTTTAGATTTTAGTTTCCATATTTCTTTAGAAAGTTCAGTGTCATTTTTATGTTTGGGTGCATTGAAAGATTTAAGATGGTTTGCATATCTTAACTTAAAAGAAGTTTCACTTATATATTAAAAGATAATTTATTTTTGAATTCAGGATCTCTAGAACTTATAGTGGCTTGGTATGCAATATTGCTAGGAAGGCATTGGTTATTAACTAGAACAACTTTTTTGTTTATGCAGTTGAATTGTTTTGATATCATACTTTTATAGCGTTGTAAAATCTTGTTGTTATGTGTATTTATTAAAGACTTGACATTAAGCATGTAACTATAGCTAACTTAAGCATGTAACTATAGCTAACTTTAACTGTAGTTTTCGATTAAAAAAAGTGTAGGTCAATTAAAGCTAAAAAGCAATTTCCAATTTTAGCTTCAACATTTTTTGCTAAACAAGGGGTTGTTTCAATATAAATAAATAAACAAATAAACAAACTTTTAACATTTCTGCATTGGGTCAGGGCATTGAACAATGCCCTGACCCAATGCAGAAATGTGGTGGGCCATTTTAAACACAGTTCAGCAAGTGCTGCAGATTTAGAACAAAAATAAATTGAATTTGGATAAAAGAAGGAGTTGCTTATATAAGACATTCTAACCCAATGGAATTTAACTTTGGACATAATAATAAGTGTTTGCAGAAACAAACAGCCACTGAGGGATGTCCTCATCACACGCAACACAAAGATTGTGATGTCAATATCAGCTGAATATGGAAAATTGCAGAGGTTGGAAAAAGTACTGTAGTCTTGCAGGTATATTTTACGTCATATATTTATCACTGACTTGTTTGATTGCATAGAATTAATGTATCTGTATGTGTGTGTAAGCATGAATATTAGAACATTATTTGTGTGTATAATGTGAGTTTTTTGTGAGTATAAGTGAGTCTGATACTGAAACAAAGAAGGCTCAATTGAGAACAGTGTGCGTTGGTGCAGAGGAAAGCCTGCCATTATAGAGGCTTGTCTATTACAGTGGTAGTCCAAACATGCAAGCTCACACAGCAGTCTAGCCTCAATTGCATAGAAGTACTTGGCAACACCTGCAACATCCGTACTTTTCTCATGCTGGTCATATTTTACAAAAAAAGAAAGTTTTTATTATCTAAAAAATGTGAATGTCCTCTTTTGTCTTAGCAACAAACTTGGTGCAGATGAGTAAGTAAATGTAAAGTTAGTAGAATGGATAAAAGTTTAAAATTTTGAAAAACCATGTTATTGCACTTTTGTTCATACAGAACAAATTTACATAATACACTACTTTTGAATTTATTTTTGAATTTTTTGCATTTTTGCGGTTAATCTAGATTAATTGCAAAAAGTCATGCAATTAATTGTGATTACAACATTTAATTGTTGCTCAGAGGGGGTTATTCAACGGAAGGGGGGGGGGGGTTAATAAACAAGGGGTGAGATTTTTTCTGAAATTTAATAAACAAGGGGAGGGGGGTTGAATTTATAGTAGGTGGAGGATTTTATCTAAAAAATAAATGTGCGGGTTTTTTTGTTTAAAAAAAAAGGAACCTCTGTTCAAGTAAACAGAGAGAGAATGTAATCTAGTTCTAGTCTTTTTTACGGCACGGCAAGATGTTATATAGCTCCGTTTCAATCTTGTAAGATGTGGAATAAATTGGGTAGATGTTTCTGCATTACATAAAAGCTACATAAAAGAAATGCCTTGACATAACTCACCTAATAAAATGTTGGATGAACTATCGGTATTTAAATTAACTTGATTGTTTTCATCTTGATTTTCTAAAGCACTTGTTTCCAAATTTGTACAGTTTTCCTCGTTTGTCTGATGTTCTTCATCAAGTTGATTTATAAATAATGTTTCACCTTCACAATCAAATAATTCATATCCTTCATCTAGCGGCTCTGTTTCACAAGTGTTTTGTCCTTGCTTTTGTTTCACTCCTTTTGGAGGTGTAATTACCCCTTGAGATCTTTCAAGTTTCTTGGGCTTGGGGTAAGCATAAGTTTTTTCCGAAATGCTTGAAGCTTTTTTCCCACTAAGGTAAATATTCTTTCCGAAACTAGATAATCCTTGCTTCCCTCTAAAGCATTGGTTACTCACAGTGCCTTAAATCGACTAGTAACATCAATCTCCAACGAATTCCAACTTTTTAGTAGCATTTGCATCATATGATCCCTGGATGGCTGTGGAATTTTTTTGGGGTCAAGCCTTAATTGCTCTATTGTAAGGTTTTGCTCTAACTCTCGGTATTTAGCTTTTAAAGGCCTGTGGAAATCTGTATCATTAATTTGAATGTCCTCTGTAACACCACCACCTATTCCAATGTAAAAATAGCCTTTCTTTAGTAAGGCAGCTTTGATGTCTAACATTATATGAACACTATAATCGTCTAGAACATAAATCCCATAACTTTGATGTGTAAAAATATTGTGTTGAAACTTCACATCTTTAGGAGGATTAAATTTAACGCTAACACCTTTGCCTTTAAACACAAATTCTGGTTTAATTGAGATTTTAGGGTCACTGCAAACTTGAGTGTAAACAGTAATTCGTTCTCTTGAAAGAGAATAATTTTCTTTGATGTATGTGTCCAAACCAGTAAAATTCAAGATCTTTTGGGTAGAACTTTCATTTCGGTGGAGTGGCCTTTGGTCACCATTCAGCGCAGGTGGATCAACTCCAAAATTTTCAATAAAGTATTTACGTACAGTCCAAATGTTTTTTAGGTACTCAAATATTCTTTCTTCATTGTCAGCCTGCATTATTTGAAAGCGTTTGTTAGGATGACGCAGACTGACACCATGCTCAATCATCTACTTATTTAACCAAGGGTTTGAGAAGACAATTTTCTTGTTCTCTGGCACCTCTTCTGGTTGTTGGGCAAGCCACTGTTCATAAAAAAGTTTGCGTTGTGCTGTGAACAATTTCCTGGGTAAATGTGCTTCAAGGGTTCCACGGATGTCCACAAACCACTCGAATAAAAATTATCTGACGTCTGGGATGGTTAATTTTCGTCCTCCTCCTGCTTGAGGATACTTTGATTTGCTTGGAGGAGCAGTTACAGCATCTTCATCTGCCTTAACTTGGTTTAGACATCTTTTCCCAAGATTTAGGGCTTTTGTTAAGGTTGGATTATCATGCTTAATGTCTTTAAGGTCCGAATAAAACTCTCTTACAGCTCTTGCGAGGTATCCTTCGCGTGGCAATGTTTTAACGTGTTTCTTTTTTTTTCACTAAAGTTGACTATTTGAAAGTTTTCAGCAATCGATAAATCGTTTTCTTTTTTGTAACTCTTACAAAGTTTACCTAAAGCATTTTTTTCTTTTAAACTGTATTTATCTCGGTCAGTTCTTGAAATTTTCCGATCTGACGCCATGTTACAATATAAATACTTTTTTAAAAAATTTTAATTTCAAACCAATATTTTTTACAAAGCATGCATAAAACTATTTATGCATGTTCAAGTCAAATGCGCATTTGACTTGTGGTCAAAAGCGCATTTTCTAACAGCTGTTAGGGTAGGGTTAGGCTGTTTTATCATAATTTCAATAGGATTTAATATGCTGATATAGGTTTTATACTTTGCAAAGTATAAAAATTATATTCAGCAAATTAAATCCTATAATTAAAACCAAAGGTTTGTTGAGAAATAAACTAAAAGTTCATTTTTAGCAAATCGAGAATTAAAGGTCGACAATTTGTAAAACCTGTTTACACTGAAAGTTTTTGTTTTTATTGGTGACAGAAAATTATTTTCAAATTTTTAAGGCTGATTTTCACTGGATTTTTTTTTTTACTTTTGAAATATATAATTTTTTTGTTGATAACAAGTAAAAATTAATAAACGCCTTAATAAGCTTAGGGTGGACGGGAAAAATATCCAAAAATTAAGAACTCAAGAGTATATATGTATGTATGTATGTATGTATGTATGTATGTATGTATGTATGTATGTATGTATGTATGTATGTATGTATGTTAGTTTATTTTGATAATCAAAATTATTTTAAATATTTTGCACAACATACTTTTCATTGAAGCACTAATAACATTACGGTTAGTCAATTTTCCTATTATAAACTTCTCTGAGCCATCTTCATTCAACATTGCCCATTTTACTGTGCTTATAGGTTGTGAATAAAAAATCTGCCAATCAAGAAATGCATCTGTTTGAAACTTGAAACATATAACTCCTCCCAAAGGTTTTGTGATTCCTCCATATACTAGTAAAAAAATTATTACTAATATTTACTAGTTACTACTACTAAGTAACTTATAAAACACAGATATGTAGTAAAGTAAACTAGCAAAAAAACTTATCTTAAGAATAAATTATTATAATTATTATAAAAAGTTTAAAACACACTAATTATTACATTACAAGTGTTTATAACTAACTTACACACATAAATTAAAACAAACTTACACACATAAATCATAACAAACTTACACACATAAATCATAACAAACTTACACACATAAATTTTTAATATAGATTCTGTTTCACCGGCAGATGTATTTGAAACACACTTATAGACCTTAAAGTTTTCATCAAGACTTAGTCTGATCAATAGACTACTGCTTTGGATATAACCTAAATCACTTGAATTTATAACTGGACCAAAATCCACCTGATTAGATATTGTAATGTTATCTCTATACCATTTCACTGTCATCAAATCATATCCTTGCACAATGCATGTTAACTGAAGAGAAGTATCCATAGATACCGATACAGCTGGTAACCCATCAATAATAATTGTAGAAACATTTGAGGTGAGATTAACAAAAGGCTTGTCTAAATTATTACAGTTTAAATTTTTTTTAACAAAATTTTTTCTAAAAACATGATAGTTATCAAAACTGCAAACTATAAATAAACATTAGATTTAAAAATAAATTAAAAAACTCACAAGGAAATTTTAACACAGCCTTCACACTTATGTTTCGATCAAAGCCATTAATGGAATCACATTGAAGCTCTCCAAAAAAATCCCAAGATAAACTTATTTTAATTGTGCTAGTAATTTTCCAGTAATTATATAAAAACTCTTCCAATAATGTTTGATTTGTTGTTGCTAGCAGCTTATTTTTGACCGACCATTTAATAGTTGGTTTAGGAAACCCAATAACAATACAGTAATATGTGTATATAGAATTATCTGAACTAAGTACAGCATTAGCAAGGTTTGTTGCAGCAAGCTGTGGTGAAACTAAAATTATTAAACATGTATGAATTATTACTTTATTTTTTAAAACTTTATAAACATTAAAAAAATAAACTAAAACATAAAACATTTCTTTTGTAAAAAATTGTCTTTGTAAAAAAAAGATTTGTCAACAATAATTGGTAAAAGAGAATTGGAGTGTAACATCACATTAATAATTATAGAAATTAATAATTAAATTAATAATTACAGTGATATGTTAACAATTATGGTAAGATACGTGTAAATACAGTTGCTCTAGGATGCTTATATTGTGGAAGGGCAGGTAGGGAAAGTTGTTAGGGGCAATCAACTCAACAACTTTTTAAATTATCAAAATAAAAATACTAAAATGTTTCAATTTTTTCAATTTCAGCAACTAGGTAAAAAGTGCAAACCAACAAGATATTTAAATTTGTTTTGAATTAAAAAGTATCAAGTATAGTAAACTTTTTAATTTACTTTATTTATAAACTTTTTATTTTTTTTAATTTACTTATAAATTTTATATTTATAATTTAATTATGTATACATTTGTATATACATTTTAAAATGTATATATAATTTATATATACATTTTCAAACTGTTATATCAACTACTATATTAAATATAATTAAATAAGGTTTTCTCTATATTATAGCATGTAAAATATTGGCATAAAGTTAAAATAAAACTTCCCAAAGATAAAGATTCCCAAAGATTCCCAACCTATAAGCACAGTAAAATGGGCAATGTTGAATGAAGATGGCTCAGAGAAGTTTATAATAGGAAAATTGACTAACCGTAATGTTATTAGTGCTTCAATGAAAAGTATGTTGTGCAAAATATTTAAAATAATTTTGATTATCAAAATAAACTAACATACATACATACATACATACATACATACATACATACATACATACATACATACATACATACATACATACATACATACATACATACATACATACATACATACATACATCATAGTACTTTATTACACTTACTTACAAAACAAACACTCTACCACTGCACTAATTCCACCTTTTTGTTTATAAAATTGTCTATTGTTTGTCTAATTGTCAATTTTATTATGACTGGTACTTTTAAACAATTTTTATTGTGATTTTAACAACAGTTTTAAATTATTTAGTTTTAACAACAAAAAAGTGTGGTTTCTAGAAATAGCTTCTAGAAATTCTCTCCTTATGCAAGATGAGAGTTTTGCGTTTTAAAAATTTAAGATTTGAAATCTGATAATGCTATTGACAATACAATTATTCATAACTTGGTTAATACTGCCTTGTCAAATGCTATTCCACTGTGCTCTGTAATAAGAGCATAAAGACTTCTTGAAACACCTAAATAACTTAAAAAAATATACATATATTATATGATATATTTTAAAATATATAGCTGTAATAATATATATTGTTTCTATGATAAATTTTATTGTCATTATCAGGCCGCAAATCTTAAATTCTGAAAACACAAAATTCTTCTGTTTAAATCTCATAAATATGTATTGATCTGTAATGCGATGATGTAATGCGATGATTTATGATGTAATGCGATGTATAATACATGATATCATATGTTAGTAGTATAGTAATAGTGTTGTAACCACCATGTCCAAGGTGGTTACAAGGTGGTTACAAGGTGGTACAGAATTTCTTGACAAATAATCTTGTTTGTCAAGATTTTGGAATTATAGGAATAAGTGAGAGTTTCTAACAGTTGTTACTTTCACTTATGTTACAAAATATGAATCTTGTTTGTCAAGATTCATATTTTGGAATTATAGGAGTAAGTGAGAGGTAATAACAGTCAATTAAAAAAAAGTTACGAAGTGAAAAAAAATGTTATGAAATGTTATGAAAGTACAGGATTCTAATGACATATAATTACTGAAACAAAATCCTTGAAATTACTGCAACAGTTTAGATCATTGTATTGAATAACAGTTTAAATCCTTGTATTAAATGTTGAAAACATAATAACTTACAAATCAATTGAACATTAACAGCTACTGTGACATTGCCCAAAAAATTGTAACCAATGCATTGATAAACTCCACTGTCATTTATTACAGTTTTTTCTATATATAAATTATTAATTCGAAATGAAACAGTTTTATTTGAAAGAACTTCTGTAATTTTTTGGTCAAAAACAGTTTTTGGTCCATTAAGCTTCATCCACATACTATTTTGTAACAAAGGATCACCATAAATGCGACATGGAATGTTTAGAGAATCTCCCAAACTGATTGTAATATCAGATAAGTTGTCACCCCAAAATTGTGGCACAACTATAAAGTAAATAATAGTCTAAATACTAATCAAGTAATATAAATACTATAAATTTATATTATACTATATTATACTATATTACAGGTTATATACATATTATATATATATATATATATATATATATATATATATATATATATATATATATATATATATATATATATATATATATATATATATATTTATACATATATATATATATATATATATATATATATATATATATATATATATATATATATATATATATATATATATATATATATATATATACAGTAGCTTTCATAAATTTAGACGCATTCATTTTTTTTTTCATATATGTAAGAAAATACTCAAAATAAAAATAAAATAAAAGTGCTACCGCTATGTTTGATATATAATTTAAAAGAGGAAGTAAAACTCTATTATAGAGTACCTTCATTTTTTTTACAGGATGTATATTTCTCATTCTATACCGATTAACACAAAAAAGTTAATTGATAAGCTTGATTTTATTTTGTTCATAAATTTAGACGCACAATCAAAAAAGTCTTATATCTTGTTAATTGATAGTTAATTAGTAGGTTTTTCCCATATTTCTAATTAATAGGCCTTAATTGATTTTGTCAAAAAACCTTATATAAATATGACTTACCTGGAATTAGTTAATCATTATTTAATAAATAAACAAAAGTTAAGTTAGTTTTTCACTAAAAAGACGCGAAAAATGGGCGAAAGACGTATCACTCAAGGTGAAAGATGGCAAATTATTGCCCACATCAAAGAAGGAACCAAAAGTAATAGAGAAATTACCAAGTTAATTGGATTTTTTGAGAAATGCGTTCGGACAATGAAACAAAACTTTCTTCACACTGGTGGTGTCAGCAAGAAAACGAGGCCAGGTAGACCCTTGTCAACCACCAGAATGGACAACAGTGTTCGTTTTAGAGCGGTCAGAGCTAATCCAAGAATTAGTTACAAAAAATTGACCACAGAATTCAATACAACGCGAAATACATCTATTTCTCAAAGCATAGTCCGCCAAATACTTATCAAATACAAGATTGGAGTCTACACTGCTTTGAAGAAACCGCTTCTGCGTCCATATGATAAACAAAGGAGACTAAAATGGTGTCGTGAAAGAAGGTATTTGACAATAGAACAATGGGAAAACATTATGTGAAGTGATGAGAGTAACTTTAAGCTTATCAATTGCAAATCTAACATAACAGTCAAAAGAATGGCTCACGAAAAGTATTACGCCAGGTACATTAGACCGACTGTACAAAGTGGAGAAGGCTCGATAGGAATCTGGTCATGCTTTAATTACAAAGGTGTTGGTATGTGTCAAACATACACCGGAAGAATCAACTCCAGAATATACGTAGAAGTACTGGAAAACAACCTAATTCCATCAATTGACCTGCTTATGCTCAATGATAAACCATAGAAACTTCAACAAGATGGCGCTACTGCACATACTGTATACTATACAAAGGAGTGGTTCAACAATAATATCATGACAATACTGTAGCCTCCATACTCACCTGATTTGAACTCGATTGAAAACATTTGGGCTTGGATTGACTGTGAATTAGCAAAGGTTCAAATTTCCACACTTGGTCAGCTGAAGGAATTCCTTAAGGAGACCTGGTATGGGGTCCTAGAAGCGATGCGCAAAAATCTTGTTGAGTCTATGCCTAGAAGAGTTCTTAGTTGTATTAAAGCAAAAAGCGGATACACAAAATATTGATTGGTTTATAAATTATGCCTTCTAATGTATCGTGCGTCTAAATTTATGAATAATTTTTTTTGTCTAATTTTTTTAATACCATGTAGTTGTACCTAATTATTACTTAGTATTTAATTTTTTTTTGTAAACTTTTTTTAAATTTTGTATTCTGTATGTATTTATCTAATAAATAGAAAAAAAACTTAACCGAAATCTTTTTTCGTCATTGTTTTATCGTTAAAAAACTAAAAATTTCTATTCTCAAATATGAGTGCGTCTAAATTTATGAAAACCACTGTATATATATATATATATATATATATATATATATATATATATATATATATATATATATATATATATATATATATATATATATATATATATATATATATATATATATATATATATATATATATATATATAAAAATATATATATATATGTATATATATATATATATATATATATATATATATATATATATATATATATATATATATATATATATATATATATATATATATATATATATATATTGTTTTGGCGTGTGTATATAACACAGAATTCAAAATAAGAAATATTTCATTTCAAGTAAAGTTAAATTTTTTTTTTTGGACACAACAATAAGAACTCAACTAAAATAATAAAGTAAAAAAAAAACTTTTAAAAACACTTAAAAAAAATTTATATAACTAAAATAAATTTTTTACAGTTCACATCTTATAAATATTACATTAAAAGTTTTTTGGTTTAAAATCTTATTGACAAGTCAGCTGATGAGAAACATACTGATGAAAACCAAAAATGAATTACTTGCTACTATTTATAGAAATGTTTCATTCTAAGAACTAAAACTTAAAATACTACATCTATTTCATCTATTTTAGTAAATATAAGTAAATCTCTTTTTAAATAGTTAAAAACTGCTAAAAGCGATTCTTGGTCTTCCTGGAATTTTGTCATTGGAATTCCTGGAATTTCATTTTTTAAAGCTAAAATAAAAAATACCTTATAGCTCCTTAAAACATTTTTTAAACAAACGATATTTAGTTGCACATTTTTAAATTTACATTTTCTTATTTGAGTTAAACTTTTATACTTCATATTTTTTTAAATTTTTTCTTCTAGTTTTTGTGTGCATTTAAGTTGCAATCAAACTCATAATATTCAAATTTAAAATTTAATGAATTCTGATTTTAATATTTGAATTTTGTTTTCAAATGTTGTTATTTTCAAATTTGTAAGCATTGCTCTAATTCTTATTTATTTTAAGTTAAAATGGTGGATTTTTTAAACTGCAAACTAAAATTATATCAATTTCTTACATGGACAAAAAGTTTGGTATTTCTTGGGAAAAAAAAGAACAGTATACATGCAGGTCTTATTGCTGCAAGATTTGAAAGTTTACCTACAACAGTCAAAAAGTCAGTTCATAAATTAGTTGTAAATTACATTTAAAAAACCAAAAATAAATTTAATTACTGCCAGAAAAAAAAATCTTTTGATAGATATCACTAGATAACATCCACTATCTATTATCAAATCAAATACGAAAAACATGACTGTCAAATAAAAGTCAAATAAGTAAAACACGACTGCACTAAAGCTCATAACTTTTGTATTTCTCAATCGTGTACTCAGATAGTAAGATTTCTGATTCATTTTCCGGACAATCATAATCACATACCTAAACTCTTTGATTTGTATCTTCTTATTGACCAAGCTAGCGTTCACTTTCTCCTTCTTCTCCTTTAGGCTGTTCAGACCATGCTATGACATTTTTTAAACTAATCCTTGTTTCTTCTTCAACCTTACTCTATTATCAGACATCTCACTACTACTATTATCCTAACAGATTCCTTTAATATTTTTTTTTGGTAATGGTTCTGGGGCTGATGTCTTTCCTCTCTCCACAGATCATTGTATCTATTACATATTATTATCTCCTTGATTCAGGCAGATATGGGAACTTATATTCCTTCTCATAGGTTGTTTTTATTTTGTGCAAATTTTTTTTTTGTGGTATTGGTTTTGGGGCTGATGTCTTTCCCTCTCTCCAAAGATCATTGTACCTATTACATATTATTATCTCCTCAATTCAGGCAGATATGGAAACTTAATTTCCTTCTCATAGGTTATTTCATTTTATGCAAATTCTATATTTAATTGTAATTGTTTTTCTCATCTTTTTTACAAGAACAAACATTTTTTTTTTCCACAAAAACAAACATTTTTTTATTTTTTATTTCTTTTTGTTCTCTCTTGAGAACAAATGGCTTTTTCAGAGAAATCAATGTAAATAAGTGCATTGATATATCTTACTATATTCAAATTTTGTCCTAGAAACTAGGTTCTAGAGACTTTTGGAAAAAATTTTATGACTTTATCAATTAAAAAAGTCTAACATTTTATCTGTAATACACGGTTCTAATCTTATTAGAAGAAAGAGATAAGACAGAATTATTTGCAAATAATTTGCCCAAGGATAAGACAGAATTATTTGCAAATAGCTTTTCTTTTATTTTATCCCTTGAACCCATGGTCCCCACAAAGAGAGGATGGGATGGTGGTACTGTAGCACTAGGGCCCTAAGGCAAAGGTGGTAATAAAAAAACTGGAAAAATATTAAATCCAAGTAAAATGTTATTGTTTTGACTTTAAAAAAAAAACTTTAAATTTAAAGAAAAGAAAAACTTTTAAAAATTGAAAACAAACAGAAATTAGTTTAGGTAACCTACTTGTTTTTTTACTTATTTCACATATATTGTTGTTTTAACAAGGTGAAAGAATTCAATTCATTCGACCAATTGCCAAACATTATTCTGGCATATTTGTTGTGTTAGATGTTTTTCTTTAGGGAAATGTTTTAGAACTAATACCTTTAGCACAGAACAAAAAAATACTTGAAAAAATACTTCACAACTTATAAAAGTTTATTATGACTAGTTTTTGGCACAAAATACTATCAACAATAAGAACATCGTCATAACAACTATCAACAATAAGAACATTGTCATATAAAGCAAAGGGATATCCCTTGATGTTGAAACAGCCTTAATCTAAGATTTAGTAAAAGAAATAATTTATATACGTGACTTATGGGAAAGTATTGTTCAAGTTATTGCACAAGTTATTGGAGTACAAGCTCAATTTCCTACAAAAAGAAATTTTTTTATGAACCAAATCAATATTTCAAAACTTCCGTAGTTTACCCAGTGTTGGATTTTATAATTAATGATTTGAGTACACGATTTGAAGAAGCCAATACAATATGTGATTTATTCTCACCCATTTTGAATTTGAAAAAATATGAGGATGTAGACCTAAATGTAAAAGCGGCCAAACTTGTAAATGCATACAAGAAAGATCTGTCAAAAAACTTAATTAGTGAAATACTTAGAAAACTTAATTAGTGAAATTCTCTTTCAAATAAATCTTGAAAACTTTTCTTTAATTTTATCATTAAGGTTTATATTTTATCTTATCATTAAGATTTTATCTTTAAGTGTCTTTTACTGTCATCAAGACAGTATTTTTATAGATCCTAATTTTTGGTTTTAGTTCTAATGAAATTAACAAGCCAAGTGCATTAAAAATAGCTTATACAATAGGTATACTGTAAATATAATTTCTTTTTAAAATAATGTTTTTAAAAGATTTGTTGATTAAAATAACTTTTTTTGACAAATAAAAGTTTAATACCAATTAGAAAACTGTCTTGTTTGGTTGAAAGTAATGAAAGGTTGAAACTGTCATTGGTTGTCATGGTTGAAAGTAATGAAAGGTTGAAACTGTCATTGGTTGTCATGGTTGAAAGTAATGAAAGGTTGAAACTGTCATTGGTTGTCATGGTTGAAAGTAATGAAAGGTTGAAACTATCATTGGTTGTCATGGTTGAAAGTAATGAAAGGTTGAAACTATCATTGGTTGTCATGGTTGAAAGTAATGAAAGGTTGAAACTGTCATTGGTTGTCATGGTTGAAAGTAATGAAAGGTTGAAACTATCATTGGTTGTCATGGTTGAAAGTAATGAAAGGTTGAAACTATCATTGGTTGTCATGGTTGAAAGTAATGAAAGGTTGAAACTGTCATTGGTTGTCATGGTTGAAAGTAATGAAAGGTTGAAACTATCATTGGTTGTCATGGTTGAAAGTAATGAAAGGTTGAAACTATCATTGGTTGTCATGGTTGAAAGTAATGAAAGGTTGAAACTGTCATTGGTTGTCATGGTTGAAAGTAATGAAAGGTTGAAACTGTCATTGGTTGTCATGGTTGAAAGTAATGAAAGGTTGAAACTATCATTGGTTGTCATGGTTGAAAGTAATGAAAGGTTGAAACTATCATTGGTTGTCATGGTTGAAAGTAATGAAAGGTTGAAACTGTCATTGGTTGTCATGGTTGAAAGTAATGAAAGGTTGAAACTATCATTGGTTGTCATGGTTGAAAGTAATGAAAGGTTGAAACTATCATTGGTTGTCATGGTTGAAAGTAATGAAAGGTTGAAACTGTCATTGGTTGTCATGGTTGAAAGTAATGAAAGGTTGAAACTGTCATTGGTTGTCATGGTTGAAAGTAATGAAAGGTTGAAACTATCATTGGTTGTCATGGTTGAAAGTAATGAAAGGTTGAAACTGTCATTGGTTGTCATGGTTGAAAGTAATGAAAGGTTGAAACTGTCATTGGTTGTCATGGTTGAAAGTAATGAAAGGTTGAAACTGTCATTGGTTGTCATGGTTGAAAGTAATGAAAGGTTGAAACTGTCATTGGTTGTCATGGTTGAAAGTAATGAAAGGTTGAAACTATCATTGGTTGTCATGGTTGAAAGTAATGAAAGGTTGAAACTGTCATTGGTTGTCATGGTTGAAAGTAATGAAAGGTTGAAACTGTCATTGGTTGTCATGGTTGAAAGTAATGAAAGGTTGAAACATCATTGGTTGTCATGGTTGAAAGTAATGAAAGGTTGAAACTGTCATTGGTTGTCATGGTTGAAAGTAATGAAAGGTTGAAACTGTCATTGGTTGTCATGGTTGAAAGTAATGAAAGGTTGAAACTATCATTGGTTGTCATGGTTGAAAGTAATGAAAGGTTGAAACTATCATTGGTTGTCATGGTTGAAAGTAATGAAAGGTTGAAACTGTCATTGGTTGTCATGGTTGAAAGTAATGAAAGGTTGAAACTGTCATTGGTTGTCATGGTTGAAAGTAATGAAAGGTTGAAACTATCATTGGTTGTCATGGTTGAAAGTAATGAAAGGTTGAAACTGTCATTGGTTGTCATGGTTGAAAGTAATGAAAGGTTGAAACTGTCATTGGTTGTCATGGTTGAAAGTAATGAAAGGTTGAAACTATCATTGGTTGTCATGGTTGAAAGTAATGAAAGGTTGAAACTGTCATTGGTTGTCATGGTTGAAAGTAATGAAAGGTTGAAACTGTCATTGGTTGTCATGGTTGAAAGTAATGAAAGGTTGAAACTGTCATTGGTTGTCATGGTTGAAAGTAATGAAAGGTTGAAACTATCATTGGTTGTCATGGTTGAAAGTAATGAAAGGTTGAAACTGTCATTGGTTGTCATGGTTGAAAGTAATGAAAGGTTGAAACTGTCATTGGTTGTCATGGTTGAAAGTAATGAAAGGTTGAAACTATCATTGGTTGTCATGGTTGAAAGTAATGAAAGTTTGAAACTATCATTGGTTGTCATGGTTGAAAGTAATGAAAGGTTGAAACTGTCATTGGTTGTCATGGTTGAAAGTAATGAAAGGTTGAAACTGTCATTGGTTGTCATGGTTGAAAGTAATGAAAGGTTGAAACTGTCATTGGTTGTCATGGTTGAAAGTAATGAAAGGTTGAAACTATCATTGGTTGTCATGGTTGAAAGTAATGAAAGGTTGAAACTATCATTGGTTGTCATGGTTGAAAGTAATGAAAGGTTGAAACTGTCATTGGTTGTCATGGTTGAAAGTAATGAAAGGTTGAAACTATCATTGGTTGTCATGGTTGAAAGTAATGAAAGGTTGAAACTATTATTGGTTGTCATGGTTGAAAGTAATGAAAGGTTGAAACTGTCATTGGTTGTCATGGTTGAAAGTAATGAAAGGTTGAAACTATCATTGGTTGTCATGGTTGAAAGTAATGAAAGGTTGAAACTATCATTGGTTGTCATGGTTGAAAGTAATGAAAGGTTGAAACTGTCATTGGTTGTCATGGTTGAAAGTAATGAAAGGTTGAAACTGTCATTGGTTGTCATGGTTGAAAGTAAAGAAGGTTGAAACTATCATTGGTTGTCATGGTTGAAAGTAATGAAAGGTTGAAACTGTCATTGGTTGTCATGGTTGAAAGTAATGAAAGGTTGAAACTGTCATTGGTTGTCATGGTTGAAAGTAATAAAAGGTTGAAACTGTCATTGGTTGTCATGGTTGAAAGTAATGAAAGGTTGAAACTGTCATTGGTTGTCATGGTTGAAAGTAAAGAAGGTTGAAACTATCATTGGTTGTCATGGTTGAAAGTAATGAAAGGTTGAAACTGTCATTGGTTGTCATGGTTGAAAGTAATGAAAGGTTGAAACTGTCATTGGTTGTCATGGTTGAAAGTAATGAAAGGTTGAAACTGTCATTGGTTGTCATGGTTGAAAGGTCATTTTAATTGTTTTAGTTACAGGATTTAATTAATAACTTCCATTTGTCAAAGATAAAAATTTTGCAGAAAAATTTTGCAAAAATTTTCCTGCAAAAATAAAGGGCCCGCAGACGGGTCTAGCATAGGGCCCTGTTTTAGAATATGGGGACCATACTTGAACCTAATAACCATACTCTACATGTTATCTTAGAGAAACAAGCAAATCCATTGTTAGGAATCGCACCGGCTTTTATTGCTAAGGTTTCTCTTTTAAATTTGTCTGCTGCTTTTTGTTTAAACAATTCCTGTTAGACTTACAAAAGTATGAAACTTGTCATAGCCTTACAAAAGTAATCTACAGAACTTCAACACTCTCTAAACTATTTAACAATTGCTGAATCTTGACTAAATCTTGTTTTTTTGCCAGCCGATTCAGATTCAAATTCCAACTTTTCAAAACTCTAAATTACACTCTGACTCCTCTTACTATCATCAAATCATTCTACTTTTTTTATTAGCACAGTCATTAAGTTTTACATTATTGAGAAATTAATACCCAATCTTATTATTGACAAACTAATACCCATTCTTATTATTGACAAACTAATACCCAATCTTATTATTGACAAACTAATACCCAATCTTATTATTGACAAACTAATACCCAATCTTATTATTGACAAACTAATACCCAATCTTATTATTGACAAACTAATACTCAATATCTTGAGCCTACAGCTGACTTGTTAACTGTTTTAACAGAAAAGTTCTATTACATTAGATAGATGTAGCAAAGCAAGCTTTTTTCATTAAAGCATTGCTTTTTTCATATCAAAAGCTTTCTTTCTGGCATTCAGATCTTCTTTTTCAACTTTTTTCATAAGGTTAAATGCCTTCAACTTGTTTCATAAGGTGTTTCTGGGATAGTCTTCATAATGCCTTCATAAGGTTCTGGGATAATCTTGACAAAAGATCATCACTTTTTGATCACTTAGAATAGCTAGGCTATTGAATTTGATATCTCTTCTATGAAAGCTTGAGGCTTGCAGTGTATTTGAACCCAAACAAAACTAGGTTATTTACTGCTGATAATTATTACAATATAATTTCTAATATACTAAATATCACTAATTATCTAATAATATAATTATCACAATTGATATTCATATATTAATGAATGGCAATACTGTTTCTGAGTTGTCTACTTTACATCTTGCTAATCATGGACTATCATTTACTACTGAACTCTTATGACTTTATAACCCACAATCCATTGCAAAGTTAGCATTTACTAAGGTTCTCCCTTTTTATATTGCTTGCAATTTCCTAACTTCGGAGTCCTCTACCTCTATAAATTTCTTATTTGTCCCTACAACAACATTTACAATAAAAAAAACAATATTAAACTATTTTAGGATGTTCAAGAACAAGCTATAATGATAATAACAGCTATTAGTCATTTGCATGAAACACAATATAAAAAAAAAGAATAAATAAATTTAAAAAAAGAAAAAAAACCTACAGCTCCAGTCAACTTATACATCTAGTGTTGTGTATATGTATAAGTTGACTGGAAAATGTTTTTGTTTATTTTAAAATGAGCTTCAAGGTGAAGGTAACAATGATAAAAGTGATGATTATTTAAAATAAAAATATTATATAACACCCAAATTTTAATCAATTACATAAAAAATATTAAAAAGTTAATAACACAAATGTCTTATTATTTATTATTTTTCTTTTTTTTTTGTCAGAAAAACTGCTTGGAATAAAGTTAACATCTTAAAAATTGAAAAAGTGCTGTGAGTTAGTAATGCATAGACATTAAAAGAAATGTAAAAAGAACAAACGTACCGGTAACATTGAGAACTACAGTAAGATTTTCAGTCCCATACTTGTTTGTTATTTTACAAGTATATATTCCATCATCATAAAATTTTACTGGTCCAACAGTATACACAAATGATCCAGTATAATCTGCACTACCTGATACTAAAAAATAACTGTCTCTATAAACTTCAAATGTTGGTAAAGGGATGGCATCTGCTTTACAAGTTAGAGTAGAGTATGAACCACCAGACACACTAGCATCTGAAAACTTTAAAGAAGATGGAAGCAGTTTTCCAGGTTTATCTAAAAAATACTTTTGTTTTATTATTTTCAATTTTGGGAAATTTAATAAAAAATAGTTAATGTAATCATAAAAAAGATATGAAAAATGAAAAAGAATAAAATTTTATGGATATAAATGATATTTTTTATTTATTTTTATTTTTATTCAGCCAAATTTTATATTTGTAATTTTATTTATGAAACAATTTATAAAAGATTTATAATTTTATATTTATTTTTTTTAAATTATCTAACCAGGATCTTTTATACTAACTGTTCTGTGCACAAAATATTTTTTTTAAAGTATGTTTTAAGAAGGAAATGTAAATTTAGTAGTTTTTAATGAAAACAGAACTGTGAAATGGAACAGGTTTAGCTAGACCTGTTGGTTATGGCTAAAGGCTATGACTTAAAATTCACTAGAAATTGTTTGCGGTTATGACTTGAATTTTTCATAGTTATTAGACTATAAAAAAAAATTAAAAATATTCTGCTGACGCATTATTTGAGGTTAGAGGAAAATGAAAAAAAAAGATTCCCAGTTATGACTTCTTATTACATAACTAATGGTTTTGGTTCTTAATATCTTAATTCTTAACATCTTTCCTTTTATATGTAGAAGGAAAGATGTTGAGAGCTAAAACTTTCCTGCTAAGATGAAAATTTCTGATTTCTTTAAAAATAAATTTTTTAAAAATTTAGAAATTTTCTTATCTAATGATGTCACGAGAGCATTAGAAAATTTTACTAAATAAGTTAAAAAATCGAGTATGAAATGTTCATCTTTATACTTTAGTTACCACAACAAACTTATCAGTTAAACAGAATAGTTATTACAATTAGCCAGAATGCCTTTAAATGATTGAAATAATAAAGAAAATAATATAATAAAAAGTCTTTGATCTGAAGATATTATAAATTTTATTTAATAAATATAAATTTGTGTAAATTTTTGTGTAAGGCTGATAAAATTAACTCATTTCTTTTTAATAAATTAAAGTTTTAATAAAAAACTTGCAATTTGTTAAAAAAAAAAAAAAAAAAAAAAAAGCAGAACAAAAAGACCTGTTTGAAAATTATGCACTGTTGGTATGCATGTGCAATTGTTAATAGAAAGGTCTTAGGTTATGTACTGATAATGTACCATTGTAATAAATTTTAGGGCATCACTAAAAAAGAAGGTTGAAAAGAAGATTTGTTATCATTGTGTACAAGAAAAAATAACTACTGGTATACTAGATTAGCTTATTAGGTCAAAATCAAAAAATGCCAAAAATGTCTAACAAAAAAACTTTTTTGTTTCTGCATAAAAAGAATTCTACAAAACAGTATTGGAAACTAGTTTGTCATACCTAAGCACGAATTTTCATAAAGACCAAGAGCCATAAATCAGGTGCCAGTAACCTTCTACTAGCTTTTAAGCATAAAAGCAAACCTTAGAAGGCAGAAAAAAAGAGAACAGGTTGTTCTGGATTTTCTCGTTATCAGTATTATAGATTCTTAACCTGACTTTTTTTGTTAAAAAAAAATAAATTTTTTGTTAAAATTAATAAAGTCTAAAGATCAATATAAAAAAAAAAAACAATTTTTTTCCTGGTTAGTTAATTAGCACAGAAACAGTGTACAAACCAGTATAAAAGACATACAAACTTAAATGATGTATCATTGCCTTTTAACAAAGTATTTAACTTATAATTAATTACTTATTAGATAATAAACTTCAAATAAATACTTACAACCAACTTGAAAAATAGTGCTTTGTACACTTGTAATTTTATCATATGCCAATATGGATGTAGAACAAGAAATATTTTGTGAGTCTCCTAAATTAATGTTCATAAGAACCAAAGAACTTTCAATTTGAGATGAATTACATAAAGAATAACCCTTAGGACTGTTAGCCATAACTGATTTAATATTATTGAACTCAAACTGTTTGCCATTACCAAACCACGTTATCTTTGGTTCAGGAAGACTCTTAAATGTGCATACAAATTCAACAGAGCTAGCCTCCAACTCAGCAAATGAAAATGCAGGCAGACGTGTTTCAGTTGGTACCGGAGAAACTATCAAAAATCAAGTAAAAAATTGCAAAACTAATTTAAGTTTATAAGTGATCACACACTTTTTTTTAAAAAATTTTAGTAAAAAAAATAATATACAACAATAATAAAAAAGTAACTAAAATATATATCTTATTTAAACTTCATCGTTTCAATTTTAAAAATTAAAAATATTGAAAAATGAAAATGCACACTACCAAAAACCAAAAGTTGTGCACTCAGTGATATGTTCAATAGCAATTAAGCTAGAAAATTCATTGACATGTTTAATACCACTTGAGCTAAAAGGTTGTCCACTTATCAGATGCTTAAACATATTTTATTATTGATTGATTGATTTTATTATTGATTGCTGATTCCTTTCATTTCTCTGTTGAAAATTGTGCCTCATATAACATATGACGTATTTTCTTAGATTTTGGCAGGCAAAGAAACATTCTTCTTTTTTTGGTTTTAAATCAAGCTTTATAGAACTTCTCCTTTTAATGCAGCTGCTATTTTAAACCATGATAATTTTTTTATTCACTTATTTCAATAGAAAAATATTCAGGCATTAATAATTGCCAGAATTTGCCAACTACTTTTTTATTATTGCCAGAAATCAAAAAAAAAAGTAAAAGGGTTATGTCCTTTTTTTTTTTTTTTGATTCCTGGCAATAATAAAAATTATTACTTATTTTTTTCCGATTTTTACTATTATCATTAAATATAATTTTAAATATTGTTACTATTACTGTTTGTTATACATTCTTACTACTAAGGTTGTTCCTCACATTTTTTTAAGTAATTAAATCTAAATGAGGCTGCAAACAACCAATCAACAAACAACCAGTATTTAAGTAAAGAGTTACCAGAAAACTTGGATTATTATTAAAGAACAAGAAAATGTTTGACAGAAGTCTTTATAAACTGTATATTGTTTTAAAGTGCAAGAAAAAAAAACTAGTTTTTAAGAAAAAAAAAAGTTTTTAGAGCATAAAGCCGTAAAAGGATGCAACAGTCAATTAAGCCAGAATGTGTTTTGGTTAATGGAGCTAGATATGCTTGGCATACAGAGCAGCCGCAACTACACTTACAATACATATTTAACTTCTTCTGGAAGAGAAAGAGTATAACTTGAAGAACCAGCCAACCAAATATAAGGTACCATATAAGGATAAATAAGAGGTAAACAATTGAATCTGAAGTAAAGAAAATTATAGAAAGAGTAAGGCAGGAGTTTTGTTTTAAATAAAATGAATAATTTAAATTTATTTAAGTAAAACATTTTACATTATTTTATCTTAAAACTCTCAACAATATGATCAAAAAATATTTAAAAAATGTTTATTCAATCAGTAATTTAGAGTTATAAATAAGCATTGTCTCAAATATTTCATTATAGCCCCTGTTTTATTCTGCCCTGTTTTACTCAACTTTTGTCATTTGAATAGTTACCAAATTTGTTGAATATCTTTTCTTTACTTTACAATGACAGGAAAACTTTTTCTCTAAACTGATATCTTAATTTTAGTTGAATTTATAAAAAAACTAGTATGTGGGATAATAATTTTTTATTTATTTTTATTCAAGTAATAAAAAAAGTATCAAGCACATTACTTTTTATTAATTTGAACTTATTAGGAGCATGCAAAAAAATAATGTAAAAAGAAACACACAGTTAGAAAATCTATGCTACAAGATTAGCTCACAAAATTAGGATGGTCTTTTGTATTTTGTATGGTTTTTGGAAAAATTAAAAAAACTAATCTTCAGTAATGAAAGTTGCTTTGATAAATAGGAAAAAATAGTTCTTGCTAAAGGATTTTTTTCTAAAGAAATTGTACAATAGTAAATATAGCAGTATTAAAGTAAATGTTATGTTGTACTGATATTGCAAATTGGCAATAGAAATTTGCTTTTTTTTAACAAACTCACTTCCAACCTTCAGAAAACCAGTTTAAGCAATTAAGTTGAGAGAAAGAAGTAGAGAAGAAAGTCAGGGAAAATATAAATATATTAAAGAATTTCAAAGCACTGATGTTTAAGAAAAAACTAGGTGAATGAAAATAAAATGAATTAAAAGGGTACATTTTTTTAAATAAAAAGTTAAAAAAGATTTATTTTAAATGGTGGAATAATAGCTCACCTAAGCAACAACATTGGAAATAATTTTAAAAAAGAGATGCAATTTTATGTAACAGAGACTCAGACTTACAACACTTACAACAAACTACATTTGTATTTTTGCACTTTAATTTCTAATCAAAAAAAAAAAAAAAGCATAAACAGAAGGCCCAGCCCACAATTGATTTTAAAAAATAAAATTTAACAACAATTTTTGAAAATTATTGACATTTATTGAGAAATTTTGACAATTATTGACAACGAAAAAATAAAATCTAAAAGCAAATAAATTTATATTGCTACGAATTAACTAATATAGAAAAAAGTATTTTTTTGTTTGATAAAACAAGTTTTAAATCAATGAAACAATTTAAAGAATAGTTTTAAAACAAATAATTTCTAATTCTATTATTTAATAAAATCATTAAAGTGTAAATACACCAATACATATTTACCATACCTATTACTTTGATAGCTGTTACATATTGAAGGGACTGCAGATCAATGAAGTCTATTACAACTTTTATTTGAGATTCATCTGCTAACTTTACTCCTTTTATTTTAACCCCAGCTGAACCTTCACCAAAAATGTACATAAAACGTGACTCTTGGATTGGTAAATACTTTGCATTCTTTATTATTGAAAATCCTAAGTTTGGAACATAGGATGCAATTTTTAACTCTGTATTTCCTATTGAAAACCAGGTAATCGAATCAATAATTTTAGTTTTATCATAAACCCACTTTAGATCCAAATCAGCTCCACATTCTGCATATTCTATTGATCTTGGTTGTGATAGTGATGATACTGCTAAAATATTAATTGATAAAATTCAGCTATTAATGTTTTGTAGGGTAAGTATAATTTTAGGATATTTAAGAGCATATTAGGACATTAGCATATTTCTTAGTAAGAACTGTCCACTCAAAAGGAGGACTTTTGAAAATGGACTATCCAATCAAAAGTTTACTAATTTTTATTCTTCAAACCATACTGGTAGGTTCATACTAGGGTTATAAAAACTCGTGTTTTTTTTTTTTTATTATTATAAAAAAAGCCCGGCTCAATGGATTTTTTGGGGAAATTTTGGGTTTTATTGGGTAAATTTGGGTTTCTTTAGGTCAGGTTTTTATTTCGTATCTGTTAAAATTTTATATATTTTTTTTTTGTTTAATGATATTGAAAATTAGTATAACTATCTACTTTAACTTTACTTTAAATATATTTAGTTGTTATTTAATAATTTGTAACAAGGATTTTTCTAATTATTTTGAAAAAGATTTTTTTAAATAATTTAAAACTAAAATAGAAAAATTTCACGTTAAACCTATATTTCAAACGTTTCACGTTAAACCTGTCTTTTTTTTTAGATTTAAAAGTAATATTTTTTATAATTAAAAATGTAAATGAGAAATAGGAAAAAGAAAATGGAGAATGGAAGGAAGTAACTTAAATTTCAATTGAATTTCCAATTTCAACTTGAAATTGAAAATAATGGACAAATTTGTTTTCCCGCACAGCAGCCTTGTTTATAAAGGTTTGTGTTTCAGAGTTAAAGAGTTGAAAGAGGGTTGTTAGCTACAATAAGTTAACTGTGAAAATATTTGAATAAAAGTTGTGATGATGTGTTTCCGAATAATGATTCAAATATTAAATCTGCTCTGATAGCTGTTATTATTTTTTATAATTGTTAATTAGAAGTAAAAATAATCAATCTCGTTAAGGTGGTACTAAAGCATTAAAATCATAAAAAAACGATTTTGGGATTTTTATTTCAATATATGTAGAATTCAATGCTGGTTTCAAATACGTATAACTTTGATATGTTTTTTTAATAGTATTAGGAGATATAAGGTTTTTAAAAAACCAGGTATAATTTTAATCGCTTAGCAACGCCTTAGCAACGCCAAGCAAGATTTGGTTTTTCCCAAAAATTTAGTTATATATCCATGTTTTTAAACAGGGGGTCGCATTGAAGGTAGGCTCTCTTGTCAAACCGTTATTCCGACGCTGTCCTCAAGGTCCGAAAATGTAAAAAAAAGACTTTTTTATTTAAAAGAGAACCTGCCTACTTCAAACCCTCAGTCGTTGTTTCCACACTCCGCTGCATGTTCTCTCTAAAAATCAGTCGGTGTATGTGCACACCGCAGCGCAAATCCTTATATACCCCATTCCGCCTATTTTCTAGAAATACAAGCTTGCGGACGCAAAGGACGCTCAACGTCGGAATAGGGGTTTGACAAGAGAGCCTACCCGCATTGAATCTTACGAATAAGTTTTTTTTTGATAAAATGTCTTAAATCCATTAGCTAAAATCACATTATTTTCATTAAATCACGACTGCAAGTTTCAAATTTTAAAGTGAAGTAGACACCTAACTACAAATACAATAATTAATTGTTTGGTGCTGTTCCTTATTTATTTATTTTATTTAGAATTATAAAAACATTTATTTAGTATATTAGTTGGTTTTTAAAAATGCCAAAGTCTTTAAAAGCAAAGAAAAAGATGAAGTTTAAAGGTAACAGATTCACAAAAAACAACAAGCTTGATGATAAAACCATGCAAATCGAAAAACCTTGTTCAAGTGAAAGAAAACTTAGAAAGAAAAAATGCAGTAGTTCATTTAGTAACAACGTTGATTATAACATTTTAATAAACTTTTCAATTCTTCAGAATGAGCTTGTAAAATTTATTTTTTGTCCTAAATGTAAGAAAACAGTAACTTTATCAAACAATTTCAAAAAAAAAAAAAGGGATTTTCTTATCTTCTATGTTTGAATTGCACAAATTGTGACTTGAAATATGAATTTGAAAGCTCACAGAAATCAAATAAACTTACTTTAGGAAAAGCTGTAAGCTGCATTAATTATCAAATGGTTATAGCTTTTCGTGAGATTGGTCAAGGTTATCAGGGAATCCGTACATTTGCTAACATTATGAACATGCTGACACCATTATCATTATCCTGGATATCAATTAATAAATAATAAATTACATACTTTTTATAACGATGCAGCTTCAGAAAGCATGAGCAATGCAGCTTTAGAAACAAAGAGTTTACTTGCTACCAATACTTTTGATAACAATAGCATTACAAATTGCCAGGTCTCAGTTGATGGTACATGGCAAAAGCGTGGTTATTTGTCTATAAACGGTGTTGTAACTTTAATCTCAAGAGAAAATGGAAAGTGTTTAGACACAGCAGTTTTATCCAAATATTGTAAAGGATGTGCCATGTGGAAAGGAAAAAAAAACAAACCAGGGTACCTGAACTGGCAAACAAATCATATCTGCCAAGCAAATTACAAAAAATCTTCAGGTTCTATGGAGGCTGCAGGTGCTATTTTAATGTTTTCTCGATCAATAAAAAATTATGGTTTGCGTTACACTTCATATATTGGTGATGGTGAGACATCATCTTTTAATGAAGTCAAGTCTTCTAAACCATATGGAGAAGAAATAACAATCAAAAAATTAGAATGTGTTGGCCACGTTCAGAAGCGATTAGGTGCACGATGCCGCAGTTTGCTTCAAAGTATGAAGGGAAAAAAACTAAGTGATGGAAAAAAATTGAATGGGGCAGGAAGATTGACAGATAAAGTTATAAATAAACTTCAAAATTATTATGGAATGGCAATTAGGCAGAATAAACTATTATACCCAATGAAGAAATCTATTTGGGCTGTGTTATTTCATAATAGTAATATAAGTAATCCCATCGAACGCCATCAATTCTGCCCTCAATCTAAAAACAGTTGGTGCTTGTGGCAAACAGATAGATTTAATGATCAAAACAAATACAAACCCACATTGAATATACCGTTGTCAATCAAAGCTGTTCTTCTCCCAATTTTTCATGATCTTTCAAGTGATGAGTTACTTTCCAAATGTTTACACGGACAAACCCAAAACAACAATGAAGCTTTAAATTCTATAATATGGAAAAAATGCCCTAAAAATATTTTTGTTGGAAAAAAGGTTTTGGAGATTGGAGTTTCATCTGCAATACAGTTTAATGAAGGTGCTACTGGTATTTGCAAAGTTTTTGAATGTTTAAAAATTCCTGTCAGACAGTTTATGAATAAAGGATTTATTAAAAAAAAACAATGAACGAATCAGAAATATGAGGAGAAAATCATCAAAAAAAGGAATACAACAAAGAAAAATCCTTAAAAATATAAGAAAAGGTTACTCAGACATTGAAAATGAATCAGAAAAACTACCAGCTTATTCTATTGGTGGTTGGTAGTTGACTGTGAAAGTTTATTGGATTTTAAAACATGTTTTTTGCCATTTGAATATTTTCAATATACACGATTACGCAGAATTAAATATCTCAAGATCTAAAGGTGCAATTACAATGAAATTTTCAGGATGTATTGATGATACTCATATGCAGGAGTTGTACTAGAATTAAGTTCTAATACAAAATAGTTCATGAAATAATGCCAGATATGTCCCCCACCTGACACCCGCAGCTGGTTCAATAAGGTAAAATTGCCTTTACTCCTAAACTATATACATACGGTAGATGATTCTAGTACAACTCCTACATCATTATGGGACCTATGTTATTGTAAAGTTTTGGAGCAAATAAATGACCCTATCTTGAGATATTGCATTCTGCGTATTTTTCTTTTTATGTGTTTTTAGATTTGGGTAAGCGAGGCAAAAAATTTTTTGTTACAAATTATTTCAAAATTTGTATATTTTAGTTTTATATATATAAAACTTCTAATTAACAACTTTTTAATACTTTATTTAACATTTTAATAATAGCTTTAGTACCACCTTAATGTGAATGAAAACTAAAATTAGGAATTATTTGAAGAGAGAAAACAGAAATAGAATTAAATATTAGCATCAGAAACGAAAAGAGAAGTTAAATTATTTATTATTACTGAACGAAAATTACTGAATTCAAAAGTAAAATTTAACAAAAAAAAAATTTTATATCAATATATTTACACTTATTTTATTGTTGTTACACATGTCTGACCACCAATCTAGTCACGATCTCTTTGGCTTGTTTGCTATGCTTTTATAAAAGATTAAATGTATCGCTGACGTAAAGTTTTAGAAAAGATTAAATATATATTGACGTAAGAGCCAAACTCTTAGGTCAACGATACATTTAATCTTTTGTTACAAAAATATATAAATATTTCAAGACACTAAAGAGTTAATGAAATTATCATTAGAGATGAGAGTTTTTATGAAACTAAACAAGAATATGAGAATTGAAATTACAGTGTTTATTTTCTTACAGTTTCAATAAGATCTCAACTCAATTGAATTTTTAATGACTGTTTTACAATTATTGTTTGATTATTTATCTTGTATTATATTATATGATGAAATTGCTTTAACATAGTTGTCTTGAAATTTTGATAATGATACTTAATAAGCTAATATCCTGTTAAAAATTTCTATAAGCTAATATCCTGTTGAAAATTTCCAAAAAAATTGAAAGAAGTGAAATATGAACTGAATTGAACTGAAATAAGAAGTAGAATTGTTGAAATTTGAAGAACTGAGCTGAAATTAATTTTAAGAGAACTGATTTAAAACTAAAATAGGAATAATTTTATAAGTAAAATTAAAATTAGAAATAAAATCAACACCCCAAGAACTGAATAGAAATTGAAATAGCAATCGTATTTTGAACTTTAAAAGCTTTTAAACCACTGATAAAAGGTACACATTTACATTAATTATGAAATATATATTATGTATTTATGAAGTTTATATTACTGATGAAATCTGTACATTAGGGTTATCATGCTTTTAAAACTCTCTCTCTCTCTCTTTCTTATATATATATATATATATATATATATATATATATATATATATATATATATATATATATATATATATATATATATATATATATACAAAGAACATTGCTTCGTTAATTTAAACGCTTTTTATATAATAGAGCGGTTTTGTTTTTTTATAACGGTTTTTATATACTTGATAACGAAGGTATCTATATTCCCTCGAAATATCGTAAAAATAAATATAATTTTTGCAAATAGAAATCAATCCATAAAAAGAAGTTTTATTTTAAAATATTTATACAAATAAAATCTATTGAAGATGTCAACATTTAAAATATATATATATATATATATATATATATATATATATATATATATATATATATATATATATATATATATATATATATATATATATATATATATATTATTATATATATATATATATATATATATATATATATACATATATATATATATATATATATATATATATATATATATATATATATATATACATACATATATATATATATATATACATATATATATATATATATATATATATATGTATATATATATATATATATATATATATATCAGCATTTGCAAGTTCTGCAGCTATAAGACCCGAACCAAAGGCAGGTCCAAGGTAAGGTACGAAAGATGCATAGCAAAGAGAAGAAAGAAAGATGACTTCAATATTATGATTGAAGATGATAAAGATGGCATCAATGATATTATAGTTAATAAATTGATAAATTTATTTCAGAAAAAATGTTTTACACAAATATCTTTCTTAGATATCAAATGATTAGTGGGTCTGAAACAGGTAATGATATTACATTTACCAAAAAAAGATAAAAATAGATTTTTTAAGTTGTCTATTAAAGATGATATTAGTGTAGTGGTTAGATTCAAATAATGAAAAAAATTTACCTGCTCTGAAACTTTTATTAAAAAGAATCATCAATATTGAGTTTCCAAATTCATTTAAATAGTGTAAATTTGAGTAAATCAATTGTAAAATTAAAAAATTATGATTTTATTTCATAGCTCTGTTACTTGTGACTGATTAAAATTTTATGATGTTAATTATAACTCGAAATTATAATAAATATAATATAATCAGATTTATATTACTGATCATATAATAGTATGTAAAATACTGTAATAAATATTGACTTAATCAAATGTGATTAAAAAATGATCCTCCCTAACCAAGTCATTTATAGGGTAAGGATTATGTCACCTATACTTATAAGAGGCTTGATACAGTTGCATACAACTTTATAAAATTATTCAATTAGACAAAAAAAAATATTCACTTGAGTATTATTTAGCAAATTATACTTAATAAAGTTGTCAAAATTGATCATTAAAATTTGCACGTTTGGTTAGGTTTTAAAGGTTCTAATAGACAAAGTGGTATTTACAAGCAAGTAATTACCATGTTTTATACTTACTAAGTGTAGCTCTAAACTTAGTAACCTAAAACCTATAGTATCCTTCATAGAAAATTATAAATAAGAGATGCTTTATAGTTTACGGTTTATGTAAAATGTTAACATATTGCCCAAATTTCAATCGAATTTGTCTATAAATTGTGTTTTTGTAAGAGTTTATTAAATGTATTAACCTTTTGAATTATTTGTAGTAAATAATATATAAAATAAAAATAAACAACATATTATCACAGTCGCTTTATCAAGTATTTTGAATACAAGGTCATCACCTTGTTTGTTGTATCCAGAGATCTAATAATTTTTAATATTTTAATAATTTTGATCGAATAAATTTTTTTAATTAATTAATTTTTTATTAAGGTACATCTTTTTCATATTTATCAATTTTGCTATCAAAATTTTTATCACAGACAGTTTAATATTAGAATAGAACTCAATCTTTTTAATTAACAAAATTTATCCATTGTTTTTGCAAATCACATTTATCTATTGTTTTGCAAATTGTTTTTTTAATTGAAGTCTCCTTACAATGGAATCATCTCCACTTAAACAACAGTAAAAAAAAAAACATTTAGAATATATATCAAATATATAGACTATCGGTGTGTCCATTTCATTATTCCTAATATAATAAAGCAAACAGCCAGCTAAAATATAATCAGAAAACGATCACTTAATTATAATGCAAATCTTATCAAACCACACAAAATGTTGTTGAGCTCAAGTGATTTGAATCTTTAAGGAGTCTCAAAACATGTTCGAATTACAAGAGGTTCTAAATATTAAACCCTAATTAAAATCCTAAATATTAAACTATAAAAGAAAGGACCGAAGAATTTGTTTGATTTAAATGACCTTTCAAAGTATAGAATTTCAAATTACAAGGATCCAATTGTATAAAATTTAATCGTATAAAACAGTCTCCTAATTTTATTCTGAAAATACCGGCATTCGTAAAATGCAAAAATGGGAAAATCATCAATAGAAATAAAGTGCAGAAATAGGGTTAAGGATTTGAGCCTTCAGTAAACACATTGACTGATTTAAGGAGAATTTACAAAAGAATACTGCTATATTTACTGAGGTTTTCATTTGGGGCAACATTATGGTTAGGTTTAGAAGGAATTTTCCGAACATTACTCCCGCCTTTCTATATTTTGTATTCTGTATTCCTAGAACAGCCTGTGTAACTACAGTTGTTTAGGGTTTGGAGTAGTCTTTTTTCTATTTATTTAGAATTAAATAAGTTGTTCTAGCATAATTGATTAGCCTTAACTCCTTTTCATTTCCTGGAGTAACAAATTTATATTTTTCACAAGTTTAACATGTTATTTCGCATAAATTGGAATTTTAACTGAATGCTTTAAACAAGTACTTCAAACTTCAATTTACCGTAGATTTGCTAATTTCCAAACAGTCCGAATAGCTTTAGTTTTCTTATAGCTAACTTTTTTTAATTTTGTGTAATTTTAAGAGGGAATACCCTTCAAAAATATGAAAATTTTAAAAAAAAAAATTTTCTTATTTTGTGCAAAAATTATCAGAGATTCACAATCTCAAAATTTAAAAAAATTTGTTATAGATCTTTATTAAACTGGAATTTATTGAACCCTAGAAAATTTAACTTCTATAACAACCGTTATAGCAACGGCACTTTTTTTCATCCTAACTAAAAAATCCTCCTAAAATCTTATTTTTCTGTTTGGAAAATATACTAAAAAAAGGAAATTTATTTTCTATTGTGTGAAATCACTTTAACCACTGAAATGCCCATTTTTAATCTTTTAAAATAGTTAAAGCTTATTGAGTTAAATAAAGAAATGAAGAAAATAAAAGAAAACGTTCCATAAAACATAAAAAATGTTTTATGGAACGAAGAAATTAGTTGTAAATAGTGTGGATATGGAAGTAAATAATAGCAATGTAAACATTGAATCAAATTGTGTAGATACGAATGTAACCTGACCTGAGTAAATATTACTATGATATAAATGTAAATATGATGAGAACTGATGATTTTAATGTAATCGGTTCTGATCAAAATAATGCTTCAACTAAAGAAATTTAAAACATTTCATCATCAAAACCCATAATATCGTAGCTTAATTACAGGATACCGTTCATTGATTTAGAAATACTTAACTCTTTAGTTTCTACCTTTAGATGTCCAGAACTTATGTCATTAGAGCTATTTTTTTCAGAAAATGAAAACAAGAGAAAAGATCTAGCTAGTCTCTATATTAACCAGGGCTGTATATGTCATGAGATCATGCGGTCAAGGTTATTCTGGATTTTCAAGATTTATTTCATTGATGGACATGCCTAAACCAATGGCTATTAACAGTTATAATAAAATTGTTTTAAAATTAACTAATACAGAAAAATGTGAAGCTGAAGACACAATGATGGATGCTGCTCAAAAATTAAAAGATTTGAAAAATGATCATTTTGTTTTAAACTCCATTACTGAACGTTTGTTCAATGCAATTGATGTTACAGTATCATGTGATGGAACTTGACAGCGGCAAGGCTAATCTTCTAACAATCAAGTCGTTTCTGTTATTTCAATCGAAACAGGCAAAGTATTAGATGTTGAAGCAATGAACAAGGTATGTAAATGTTGTTTTCTTAAAGAACACTTAAAGAAAGAAAACCCATTTGCCTATGAAAAGTGGCACAATAAACACAAATTTACTTATAATTATCAAGGACTATATGGTGGTATGGAGCCAGAGAGAGCCCGCAAAATATGGAATGGGTATATTGCATAATATTGTCTGCGATATACTGAATTTTATGGTGATGGATATAGCAAAGGCTATGATGCTGTTAAAAATGTTTATGAAGATGTACAAGTAAACAAACTTTAATGTGTTGGACATGTTCAAAAAAGAGTTAGAACACGTTTACGCAACCTAAAAAAAAAAAGAAAAAAGGTCTAGGTGGTCGCGGAATATTGACTGATGCAAGTATTAATTGTCTCCAAAATTATTACAGCATTGCAATTCACCAAAACAAAAATG
>NC_061159.1:23585779-23588279 GCF_022113875.1 Hydra vulgaris | reverse complement strand
ACATTCATAAGAAGTGCGAACATCATATTAAAACACATACTAAAGTGTATATAGTGTATATAGTCATACTGAATTTAGTAAATGAAGATCTAATATTTAATTAGTTATGAATTTTGTCTATTTAAAGTAAATTCTTGCTCACAGTATTCTGAAAACTACCGTCGATAAGTTTAATCACGCTTAGCGAAAAGTTAGATTTTATAATGAACTTAGACTTTACTGGGATTTTATAAAATCAACAGTTAAAAAAATAAATAATTGTGTTTTAAACTACTCCAGAATTTTAAATTAAAAAAAATAAAAAAAAGTAAAACTGTAAACTTAAAAGTTTTACAGTTTTACTTTTACTTGAAAATTATATTGTGGCATTAGTACATAGTACATAGCATCTCCTTAAATTTAATCTATTACATTGTGTCATTAGTACATAGTACATTGCATCTCCTTAAATTTAATCTATTACAATTATTTCCGTTTTACAAAGTCTTTTGTTTGTTAAATGGTTTTAAAATTTCGTCATCAACACGCCTGTGTGGCCGAGTGGTTAACTCGCAGAGTTCCCACTGGAACCTTTTTTTTTGTTTTATTATTTCTCTAATTTTTTTTAAATACAAAGTAAAACACTTTTGAAGTTTTATAGATATTATATGCATAACATATGTAAAGATGTTATACACTATAAAAAGCGAAAGGGAGAGAATTTTTAAAAAAGCTTAGAATTTCTAAAGACATCAAAACATCGGTAGAAATTTGTTGCTCATATGTCAAAATAGTTATGTTATTAACGTGCTCAGGTAATTAGTTCTAATAAGCTGTGGATGGTCTAAAAAAACTATGGTATGAAACTTAATAAATAAAAAAATTAATAAGCCCGTCCTGCTACACCAGAAAGTGCTGCTGTGGAGGCAAAAATAAAAAATAGCTCGCAAAATAGCTAGCAAAAACACTTTATTTTGATAATTAAAAGTCATTTTTGCTATAATTATTTTTTTGCTATAAATATATACGCCCATATTAAAAAATTGAAAATGTTTTATATTAAGGGGCAGATTTGACATACCTACCCTTTTTCCTGGTTCTCTTTTGTTTGTAAGTTTAATATAGTCTTGATGAATGGTTAAAATCTTATTTTCTAAGTCATGAATTTTGAAAAACGTTGTGAGTAATGTCACCCAACTGCCATCTATGTTAAACATACCTATGCTAAGTGTCTACGCAATCAATATGGTAAATCTGTGCATCTAAGAAATTAATAAACCGATTTTTTTTTAAAGTAGAAAGGTGTTTTCATTCATTTGAGACTTTCTTTTAAAATAGATAAACAGGGTGAGAGATCTAATGAGCTCTGAGCATCAGGGGCGGACTGGCCATGTGGAAGATGTGGACTATTCCACATGGGCCGTTGTTAAGTACTTTGTTTTTACGTATATGTATTCTAATAAATTTTTTCTGTTCGATATTTATTCATTAATGTATATATTTATAAATTAAGCATAACTTTGTAATTTACGTCTGTTATCTTTGCTGCTTTTCCTCATTTTTCGTTGGCCTACAGGGCCGTTAAAAATATTTTTCCACATCATAATAATTTGGCCAGTCCGCCCCTGCTGAGCATGCATATAAAATGAGCACATACTATTGCAATAAGAGCAATGTTTAAATGAATTACTTTTTTACCATTTATTTAAAAAACATTAAAGAGAAGAAGTTGAGGATATATGAATAAGTATAAAAATAGAAGTAAGTGGATATAATAATAAGTATAAAAATAGAAGTTGAGGATATATGAATAAGTATAAAAATAGAAGTAAGTGTGAAATCTAGAACAGTAAAACAACAGAACATAAAATATTTTTATATAGTTATTTTTTAGAAAAACTATTTTAGATATACTATTATTATAATACAATTATATTTTATTATTATATTAATTATTAATTATTAAATATAGTTATAATAATTATATTAATATTAGAGTTATTATAATATTAGGATTACGGAATAATATTAGGAAGTCATTTTTTATAATATTAGGGAGCTACTTTTTATAATATAAGAAAGTCATATTCAAAGGTCTTGTCCAACTTTATTGAATAAAATATATGTTTTATGAATTTAAAAAAAAAAAATCTGTGAGGTATTTTGGAGCGATGTATAAGAATATACTTTACATGTCACACAATCACTAGATGTCCAAAGTGATCAGATATGTAAAAATTTATAATAAAAAGCTTGAAGTGAATAACTTTCTTTCTTTTTTGATAAGGAAACATTTTTAAAAATACCTTTGAATATTAGGTAGGTTGCTAATAATATCAAAAAAAAAGTTCTTCAAATGATTTCAAAAGAAGCGAAACTTTATCAAAATTTCATATATATTATTCATTTAATAAATAAAATAAAATAAAAAATAGAAAATTTGTTGAAAAACTATCGTTTTGATGTAATATAATAAATCTTATTATTTTTTGCAACGAATATTATTTTTGAATAACTTTGC
>NC_061159.1:23395779-23580779 GCF_022113875.1 Hydra vulgaris | reverse complement strand
GTTTAAAAGTTGTTTTCAACCAAGAAATTCATCTAAAACGCAGGTTTGAACTTATATATAAAACTTATTTACAACTTAATCACCATATTCTTTATTTTTTGTTATTAGTTGTATACAATAATCAACTACAACTAAATGCATCTAATGCGGATTTTTTAAATATTATGAATTGATTTTAGAAAATGTCTCGAGACATAAATTGTCGCGCTAATTTACTGAGAACAGATATTGATGATGCGTCAAAAGCTACAAGGAAGAGGAGACGATTTTATTTACTAGGGTTACCGTTACAGAGTTTTACCCCTAATAGACTTCCTTCAAATAGATAAATGCTATGAAAGTGTTACTGGCTTAATCTCAAAAGTAATCTGTAAATAACTAACAAAAGCATTACATTTTTCACATGATAATTACTTGTGTCTTTATTCTGAGGAAGTTTGTCAGTTTATGGAAGCAGGCTGGGTTTAACGATGTTTTTATTGTGACGGAGCAAACTATCAAGACCAGAATTACCAAGAAAGTCAAGTCAAATACCACGCTTAAAAAAAGCTAAAAACACTAGAACTACCAGAGGGTAGCTACAAAAAGAAGGTGAACACTTTTTTGAAAGCAGAGCTCTCTTCTCTATTAATAAAAGAAATATATTTAATTTAATAAAAAGTGATAAAACTAGAGATGATGATGCTAAGAAGGAAGACTTAAAGTTTTTGAGGCATTGTCTGAGAGGAGGTATGGTCAAATTCGGGAACATGGACAATAAATTTTATGAAAATGGTATAAGGGCACAAGAAAAAATAATTAAGATGTCTGAGAAAATCCTAATACATGAAGATAAAAATAAGAAAAAGAAGAGTAACTATGATGGTGGTAGTAATTCGGACGGTGAGTTTTTAAGCGTAACTCCGATGGTGACTTTTTAAACACAGATAGTGATAATAAAACTGAATGCGACAAACCATATTTACCTCCAGCTAAAGTCCAGAAAAAACAGAAAAAATTTCAGAATGACATTAAAGTTTGCCTTCAGTTAAGTATGTAAGACATTCCTCACAATTGGATTTCAATTATGACCATTTGGGATTGGAGTCAGGCCGGGTATGTGTCTTTTGTCTTCTCTGTACAAGGCTGGTGGAATTAATATTGATAATATTTTGATATCAAAATTAACTCTAAACAGGAAAACTCATAATGTTGTGGAATCTGAGGCACAGATAATTAGAGAGGAAAACATAGATAAAATAAGAGGTTTAAAAATTGTGGTACATTTCGATACCAAGATTTTGAAAAGATACAATTGGGAAAAAAGAATATGTAAATATGAGGATATAATTTCTATCAGTGTATCTTCACCTGAGTCTGGTCCACTAGACTTTCCTCTTGGCATCTTAAAAATCAAAAATTCCAAGGGAATTGATCAAGCCATTGCAATTCAAACAATGATTGAATACTATAAGATGTCTGATCAGATTATCGGATTGTGTTCTGACACAACATCCAGTAACACTGACAAAAATAAAGGTGTCGTAAGCATTATTATTTCTTATGCCCTTAAAAGACCGGTTCTCTGGTTATTGTGCAGACATCACATCTATAAAAAGCACGTGGCTCATGTGATGAAAGAAATTTTTGGTCCAACAAGTAGTCCCAGTAAGAAAATTTATGTAATTCTCCAAAAACTATGACCGCAGATTTACAAAGATAACAAACTTGAGGGAATTGTAAACAAACTGAAGGAAATTGTAAACTTTAACTGATCTCAAGTTGCTTTTAGACCCGACTCATTACTGTTCAAACTTGCCTGGTTACTAAAGAGTTAGTAACCAGGCAAGTTTGAACAGCAATGTTCAAACTTGCCTGGTTAAATGAACTGTATCACAACTCTTCATAAGAATACTTTTCAGAAAGGTATCTTCGTGAAAGTGTCTTTGTGAGCTTCTGGTATTTTTTCTAGGAGTTGAGTTCTCGAACTTTTCATTTAAACACCCATAAGCTCATCATGAAGCAAGATTTATGGCTGACTGTATATACTTATCGTTATTCAGATGACTCAAATGTACCACCCAGCTAATTCTGAGACAGTTAGAAAAAATGCAATACCATACGAGTATTCCCCATCAAATTGAGGGCTGGGAGGGGGTCAAACTTTTTATTGTTCATAATTTTTGAACGCTAAAAAAATTTTGTATCAATTTTAAATTTTATTGATGAATATAGATTTAGTTGAGAATAGTAAAAGAGTAATGTAAAAAATGTAACTTGTTAAAATTACACAATTAAAAATAATGTATCAACTTGTTGCTCTCACGTTTGGGGCAGATGTAACCAAAATTTTAGAACTTTTTTGTTCCCAGGCTCCAATAATTGCAATTTTTTGCAAAGCACCCTTATTTGACATAAGTATAAACATATAAATGTTTGGAGTTTGATCTATGTCTGGAAGTTAACTTTCTCAAACGTTAAAAAATGCTGTAACCGCGCATGCTTTCTTAAAATTATTTGCTAAAATGTCAATTGTTATAAACGGAAACAAATTTCTCTTTAAAATTTATAATTTATTTTGTAAAAAAAATTTACTTTAAGATTTTACGACAAGTAGATTTATTTGTTTGACACCCACCATTGATTTTTTTGTTTATTTAGGTAACAATTGTAATCTGAATAATATGAACTCATTTTTAATTAAAACTTTACTTAAAAGTAAATTAACCTAAATAACCTTTCGCTTTAGCTAGAATCTTTAATTTTGTTGTATTTATCGACAAAATGTATCTATTTTTGATACACCCTGGCATACATGTAGCAGGAATGTGTGAGGAAAGTTGGAAGTGGCTGAAAAATCCAACAATCCAAAAATAAGAACCAAAACAACTAAACTGACAGAACAAACTAAAAAATTTCCGTTTTTGGTTACTTTAGCCATCTGGTACAATTTATTGACTCAAATGTTTATTTTTGCAAATTGATGCAATAAAAATCATGCAATTTGACAGTGCACTGGAATGAATAAAAAGTGCAACCAAACTTATGGGAAAAAAAAAGGAATCTGGTCAAATTTTAGCTAAAAATGTTTTGTTAGACCATACAATTCTGTTGTTAAACTATACACTTTGAACAAATGGAAAGTCACTTTGGTCTTTTTGGATTTCTGCACAATATCAGAGTTCAAAAAAAATTCAGAGTTCCACCAAAATAATTCGATGAAATATGTGGATTTAAATATTGATTTAACAGATGCATCTGGTTTAGATGTTCCAAATGATTTATGCAAAGAATAACAGTTATTTTCCATGATTGTTCCAGATACCATATCTCTTCTAATGATGCTTTACGTTTTATTTATGATCGTAGATTAAATACTGCCATTCTAAATGTTGCCCTACTTATAGCTATGACATTTCCGATGCTGTATGGGTGAAAAAAAAAATTCTATGTTGATATTTATCAAAGTCTATTGAAAACAAATATGCAAGAACGCCTGAACAGTTTGACAATGATGTCTATTAATAAATAATTTAATTTGAGTAGTGTAAATTATTTCTTGTGGACGATATAAATTGAAAAGGTAAAAAAAAATTTTAATATTTTTATTTGTTGCTAAAAGATCTTTATTTTTTTTTACCATACTTTCTAAGAGTTTTATCGTTATTAAATTACTTAATAACTTTTGTTGTGAAATTATAAAATTTTGTTTTGAATTGTGATAAACTGTTGCCATTAGATGGTATTAGAAAAACAGAATAGTAATCAAGATATATAGTGGCTTTCTTTATCTACTGGACGGCTTAAATTGTTTTTTTTTAGCCTTTTTACCGGTATCTAATTATTAATTTGATCATAAGTTTTGTAATGCTTTCCAAAAAAATATGACTAAACTTATAAAAAAATATGACTAAACTTATAAACCAGTTTCTAGTTTTTTAAATATAAAACTTCTAATTAACTATTGAGTAAAAAAGTAATGAAAAAGCTTTTAATTATTTTTCTAATTACGTTGCATTTTTTTGTAGTATTATAAATAGCACTAACATATATTATTATTCTTTATTTATGTTAGGCATTTTTAGCATTTTTTTTAATCGTTATTAAGTTATTAAGTAATTTACTACTATATATAAATTGTAATAATTCTAACTAGCACTTTTAAAAATTACTATTACTTATTTGTTCTGAAATAAATAGTAGTAAAATTTACTATTTAATAGTATATAAAGGTTATTATAGTGTTAATATATAAAGATTGTAATATTATTAATATTATAAAGGTTATTAATATCCATATATATACCAAACCAGTGGGCAATGGACCAAAAAAAGACGTCTTTTGAACGTTCAAAAGACGTCCAAAACTTTCCAAAGACGTTCAAAAGACGTCCATAACGTATATAAGACGTTTTAAGACGTCTTTTTTACGTCCGTGCCCACTGGGAAGTAATTTAAAAGTATATTATTTATTGAATTTAAATCTTTTTTTTCTGTTTGCAAATTGAATAAAACTTATACTAAAAAATGAAAAATATTTCGATTTCTATTACGAGGCTGTTACAAGAGCGCATCTAACTTGTTCTGTTTATGATGAACTATGGCTGTTACAAGAACGCAGCAGACTTGTTCTGTTTATGGCATCAAATGTGAACTTTCTTCTCGCAAACTTCCAACTGTTAAAGAAATTATGCAGCACTATTCTTTTATTAAACTACAACTTCCCAGGTCAAGTACAATAGTTTCTAGAATTTCTGAAAATTTTACCAACATTTGGTTAAAACTTGTTATTTCAGCTCTTACAATGCATAGGGTGCAGCAGAAAGTAAAATCTATGCATGATAGTTTGACAATTGTTTTTAAAAGTAAAGGTGAATTAAAGACTTCTGCAGTATCAATTGCTAAGATGAAAGGTTAAGTTTTGTTTGACATTAAAGCATGTTATTGTCTTAATATAAGTCATTGCTCAAAAAAACCGAAAAGTGTCAGTACTTGAGCATGAATTTTTAAAGAATCAAAGAAATTATATAAATAGGATTATTGGTCCTTTAGATAAAGAAAGTACTTTTATATTAACTAAATATTTTGAGAGAAGTTCAAAGAGAAATAAATACTACGATTTTTTTTCGTCAAGTAAAAGCAGTTTAAAAGCATCAGTTAATATCATTTCTCATGTAGAAATTAACTCTGGAGATTAGGAGTTTAAAAATGACACTCAGATCTATGGAGATCAATTGTAAAATTTCTGTGAATTAGATATTAAATTTGGCAGAATTTTGATAAAGTTTCCAAAAGTTGCAAATAATATGAGGGATATGGTGTATAAGATACTGCCGTAGTTGCCATTGTTTCTGTCACACTTTCAGATTACAAAAATATAAAGAAGCATGACAGAAAAGCTACCATAGACTAAGCCAAGTTAAAGCGTCAAATACATTTGTTTAGAACTACACTACCACACAATGCAAAGTTAGCTATGTGTCCAGTAGGTTCAAAATTAATTTATGATATTGTGTTAACTATAGGTGCTGATGGAGCAAACATAAATGCTGGTGTGAACAATGGTGTAATAAGATAACTGGAACTGCTTTTTGGATATCCAGTTTAAAGGTTAGTGTGTATTATCCATTTTAATCATCTACCATTGAGACATTTAGTATTGCGTTAAGAAGACATCACATCTGAATTTGCTGCGTTTAGTGGCAACATTGGAAAATCACTTACAAAGTGTTACAAGTTGCCATTCGTCAAATTTGATGTTAGACAGGATAACCTACTGAGTGTACTACATGATGTTGTGACAAATAATGTTAGTAAAAATCAACATTACATTTACACCATGTGCAATTCAAAGTTCCTCTTCTAAACTTTTGTGCAGCTGAATACCATAATCTTTTAAATTGGAAGGAACAAGAACCGAGGACTTCACCACCTATGTTAAAAATGATGATTTAATTGAAAATGCAATACAAATTATGCAAGAACTAACTTTAGATGATTTGATCTGTTCCATTCTCAAAGTGAAAAAAGACATGTTAATTTGGTTATAGAATCAGCAACCGTATTAAAATAAATAAGAGGAAACAGATATAATAAAGCAAAACTTTTATCTATAAAGTATATTTCACAATATGCTTCAAAAAATATTAGGAATAAGTAGGAATAATTTATCAATAAACTCCAGAGAAATTTTCCCATTAAGTACAATTAAAAGTAAATATATAACGGCATTTATAAAACTTTGTATTGGTCATAAGAAATGAAGAGATTCTAGCGCTAACCTAATTGCACTACTGTGTAAAATTTTGAGTTTTAAAGCGAATCTTTTTAGTTTAGTTTTTAAAAAAGGCTAAAAAGATTGCTTTAAAAGAAAAACAACATAATTATTTTTTTCTTCAGAAAAAAAGTGGAGGAGCATGTGCCCCCCCCCCTCCCTTCAGGTGTCGCCGGCTCTGAAACTAGCATGTGCGGTTTGCCAACCGCAGATATACTAACCCTGGCAAAAGAGCAACCAAGAGCAAATTGTTAGAGTTATGGTTTAGCAGTCAAAAAGTGGTTTGATGTTTACTCTGGCCATAAAAGTAATACAATTTATATCCAGTCAAATAATTGAATAAAAATACTCTTACCTAAGAGTAAAAAATTCTTAAAAACTTCAATAACCATATTGTATTTATATGAGTGAGTTTAAACCCAGTTATAACAGTTATTCTAAAAGTAAAAACTTGTTTATTTATTTTTTAAGTTTAAACAAATCACATTGTTTCATTTTTAAAAAACATTTTATTTCCAAAAATTTATTAAATAAAATATCCATTTAGTAAAAATGTTCAGTTCTTTTGTCGGTTACTTTTTTGTTCATTTTCAAAAAAAGTTGTACGGTGCAAGTTTTTTGTATTACTTTAAACTTTTAAACTCGGTTGTCATAGTAATTTCGTCGTAATCATGAATAAAATTATTAAGTTCAATTGAATAACAATTTTATATTTATTATTAATAGTGGTCTTCTAGTAAAAAAAAATGCTATATTTATTTTTAAAAAATGATGTTTTTGTTTTTTTAATGAATATTAAAAATAAAAGAGTTATAAAAATTATTATACTTTCACATGTTTTTTTTTTTTAATTAAATTTACAATAATTTACTTTCTTAAAATCATGTATAAAATTTCTTTTATAGTAACGTCACTAATGTTCGTTGGCCCAAAAATAAAAACAAAACTCAAACATAAATTGGAGACCCTCAAACATAAAGGAGACCTAATAAATTTGGTTATTAAAAAAAAACTTTTTTTTTAATTTTAAAATTTAATTCATTTTTATATTTATAATTTTGAGGAATTTTGTTTGAAGAAGGATCGAGTTTTAAAATGAATATAATTAAACCTCAAACTATCAAACTGTTTCTTTAAACTAAAAAAACTGAAAATTTGTAAAGATACATCTATTTAAAGATTGAAGTGCCTAATTTAAGTGCTTAAATATATTTATATATATTTAAATATGTGTTTATATTTATATATCAGTTATCAAGATACAGGTGAAAGTATTCGGTAGAGCTGTTGAAATTCGTGAAAATACCTACCCGGGTACACGTCGAAGGAACGGGCGGGTACTCGGGTACCAGTTTAAAAAAAAAAAATGTTTATATAAAAGTTTATATTATATTATAAACAGTGAATAATTTTTTTTTTTTTACTTATATCTAAATTTTAAGTATGTTATTATTGCAATCGTTTTAAAAATATAATATAAAAGTAACAACAACCAACTTTAAAAAAAAAAAATCAATGAACGCTATTTTCTTATAACATTTTATTTGTTTTAGAATAAAGTTTTTAGTAAAAATTTTTGAAGTTTTAAGAAGTTGGATAATATGCTATGGGTCTAATATGCACAGTATTACCTGTTTCCTGATTAAAGGCTAAACATTACAATCTATACCCGACATCTGGGCAGTATTTAACTTTTTATGTAGTTAATACTCGAAATATTTTTGCTATCAACTGACCAGGTTCCGCTAACTTTTAAGCCAACAGGTATGTTTTTCAGTGTCATTGGTAGAGGAAATGCGTATTAATAGCGTATTATTACAATAATAATAGTCAAACAGCGTATTAATATAATATCTATAAGCGCATTTTAAACTAATTTTTTTTTAAATATCTATTTATTTAACTTCTAACAAATTATTAGTATATATAACCAAAACAGAACCAAATCAAAATCGAAAGTATGTTAATTATTGCTCATTATTGTAAATACATGTAGACTTTGAACAGAAAACTCATTTTTTAGGTTTGAGTAAAGTTGGTACTGTTGATGTACTTATATAAACAACTTAAAGAGATATACATGTGGATATATATTTCAGCAAGGTAACTCAAAATACAAGAATCCAAAAGATCAAGATAATAAAAGCGCAAGAGGTACAAGCGTGTAAGAGATGCAAAACAAGAGAAGAGCTACAAGAAAGTTCAGCTTATGCAGCATGTGTTTAAATACTGTAATTTTGCGGGCATGCGCAATAAGCATAACTGGCTAGTGCGTGAGCGAACTAACGCAACACAAATAAATTTTTTGCTCGCAAATTAGTTAATCAATTTCATTTAAAATTTTCCTATTTTAAAATGTACTAAAAAGAAATTTCAAAATGTTCTGAAAAAAAAAATTTCAAAGTGTACTAAAAAAAAAAAATTTCAAAATGTACTCAAAAAAAATCTATTTTAAAAGTAATCGGTAGATACGACTATAACATCGACAACTTCATGAGGCATGTTTAAAATTAATGTTTAAAATTAAGTAAAACAATTAAGCAACCCAATTACAGGACCGTAAATTTTTTATTTGAGATAAGGAAATTTACAGAAACAAACTTTTTATGTTAACAATAAATGTGAAATAAGGATGCTTATAAAGAAAAAGACCACGTATTTTGGATGTTGGGAATAAAGAAAACGTTAAGTCTAGACCTCATCAACACCATACTCATTTTACGTTAGTTTGATCGTGCAAAAAAGCATTAATATAGTAAAGTATAAAAATACTATTACTCAAAGTTATCTGTCCATCTGGATCACTGCAATAACAGATTTATATCCCTGTAAATTTGTTTTCAACTGTAAATCAATTTCTACAAAATTAGAAAATAATTAAAAAAAGGAACAAGAAAAGCAGTGCTCACCTTATTCCGACATTCCTACTAAAGATTTGGAGATTTAAATTGTTACTACATTAAGCAATGACACAACATGTTGATTTTTTAGGGAGTAATCCGTAATAAATCTGAAGCTCCTAAATTTTATAGCCAGGGCTTTCATGGTTATGCTAGACAAAAAATGCATAACTTTTTAAGATTTACTAAAACTGCAATTTTCAATTTGCAGCTAAAGAGCACTAGTGTCTAAGGACTTTGCCGTCAATTAAACTTTCTTTAATATGCTAAGTACCTATAAATAAAATTTTTCTTTGAAATGTAAAGATTTAGATCAGATTGGTCATTTTACAGTCGGCTGAAAAGCTTCTCATCTGTTTATAAATTTAAGATTTAATTGTAGACAAGTTTAAGGTTCGTAAATTTATGAAATAAAAATCAGTAAAAAAACAAACCATCATGGTAAAAAAAAAAAAAAATATTCAAGATATGTTAAACATAGGTTTGAAAACTAAGGTTTATTAACTTAGATTCATCGTATTCAAAATTCGAATAATAAAAAATATTACACGATCATACAATTTTTCTGCACGAATTCACAATAACTATTTACAATATTGACAATTTGTTGAGTTAAGAAGTACACTTTGCAAAGTGACATTTACTAAGTCCTGAGATAATCAGAAATAACTCGCGATGTAATAAAAGGGAAAAACAATCTTAATCACCCATATACTTTGTTGCGATCTTTTCTTCCCATAAAGAAAAACACCCATTTTAATGTTCTGATTCGCTCGGAATGCTTTTTCATTTTACCTTGATATATTGATATCATTTAATAAACTTTCTGTATAATTGTAACACAAAACCCTAAGAGAGCTAAAACTGTTTAAGATTGTTTATTGAAGGTAAAGGCTGTTTGACGGTTTGTACATTATTACTAACGTCGTTGTTTAAAGTCGATAAAGATTGAATGTTTTGTATTAAAAAACCGTCTTGACCAGTAATTTCTGCAGGTTTAAGCATTCGTTGATATTGCTGCTGAGTCAGCAAAACTAATGTTTGCTGTAGTTGAACAATTAAAGCGTCTTTTTGTCTTGTTGATTGATTTAACTCATTTCGTAAATCTCGCAATTCTTCTCGCATAGCATCTATAAAAAAAATTCTAATATATAGGAAAAAAGACAATCAAAAACTATATATATATAATAGTTATATATATAAAAAACAAATCGTTGCAATAAAAAACAGCTGCATAATACCTACGAGACTTGTCAGCTTGTCTACCTTATCTTCTAACCTCGATGTCTCAGCTTTATATAAAAACAATTTAAACTGTTAATAATTTGAAAATTTTTCAGTTAATGATTTAAAAAATTATTAAGCGATACAAAACTGTGACTAAACTATAGAAAAATATTCCTTACCTAAAACGCTCATATTATTCTCATTGCTATGTTGTGTAACATTACTAATGTCATGGTGATCTTCAATAGATCCTGAAAATTAAACGAATTATAAACAAAATCAACTTTATAAGTAAATTTATAGCACATCTATATTTTTATCTTGAAGTACTTTAAAAGTAATCCAAGACAGTAATAATGATCTGTAACTATGAGTACAGTTTTTTCTGAACTATATTGAAATTTAGTAGTTGACAGTTTTGTATTAACCTCAAAAATTTAATTAAAAAGAAATGCAAAAGCTTTTTAAGATAGAAAAAACTTTTCAACTCTGCACACTTTGTTTTCATTAATACTATTGAGCCTGTCAAATACATCTTTATGTAAAGCGTTTTCAGGTGTTTAAGGTGTTGCTTCTTAATCATCTAGGATTTTTTTGATTTGAAATATATTTAACTAAAACTTCTAAGTTTTTAAAATTTCAACTTGGTAGCTCATTAACTATTATCTCAGTACTAGATGCCATGTTTAACTATCATCTTATTATTAGATGAAATATCATGATCAAAAATTTTGAGCCAAATGCAATATCATGATAAACTATTTTGAGCCAAATGCAATATCATGATCAAATATTTTGAGCCAAATGAGAAAACTAAATACTAGTACCAAGAAAACAATCATAAAAAAGAATTTAAAAAATATGTTGAGCCCATATAAAAAATATTGTGGTTTGTGAATAACCAAACTGCTTTACTAGTATTGCTAAAGTACTAACAAACTGTTTTATTTCAAACAAATAATTTTATTTTAATGAGCATGACTCATTATAGTAAAAGCAGAAGTTTTATTGAAAAGAAAGTTTGGGTTTTAAAAACAAAAGTTTAATGAAGCTTATTTAAGATGTAATTTGATTAACAAAACAATAAAAGAAAAAAACCTTGTCGAGTGTCTTCACCAAGTTTAACTACTTGTCGAGAATCAACTGCAAATTTAACATCAGTGTATGATTCTTCATCACAATCATCCACCTCACTTACATTGACTTCACTAAAATTTCCCTGAAAATCTTCAGCATCAAAAACAGGAAAGTCAACATGCTTGTCTGTGCGTAACCGAACTCCATAGATAAGCTGACCATCATGTGATTTTTTAATACTAACTCTAGGAAAAGCTCGTCGAAGAAGATCGATGCACTTTCTTCGATTATGGCATTGGACACCTTCTTTAATATACTGAAGTAGAGTGGCCGCCTTCTCAAAGTAGTCCATTGAAGCTGGCATTAAAACCTGCTGTAACCTAAAAATATGCATAACACAATAATTGTTTAACAACTTCAAATTTCTTAGGAGAAAAAACAATAGAGGAGACTTTTCTTTATTTATAATAATAAGTGCTTGGATGGAGCTATTTATCAAATTTTAAAATTCATTTCTAGGATGTATATTTGAAAATACTACTTTCTCAACTACCAATATCCAAAGGGATTATGTATCGATTAGAAAGCAAAACACTGTTGGTTTTATATTACAATCCTGAAAAGATGTAAAGCATGTATTCTGAACCATAAGTTAGTTATTATCAACAGAAGAAAACTATTAATAATTGTATGGAAGAAGACCCTACTGAAGTAGCCAATTAAGTATACAGCAAGACTAAATGTTTTAAAAGGCATAAAGAATCAGGATGATGGGAGAATGGTTGGAAAAGTAAAACTTTTTTCAGTGCAGTGAAAAAAGTAAAAGATTGCAAGTGAAGCAGTAGAATATGGGAGATGTAAAAAAAAATGCAGGTGGTAAATTTTGAAAAATTGTAAACTAAAGAGTTTGGATAAAAGATTACCTTTTGTAACTACAGAAAAATTACTAACTTTGTTGTAATTATGAAGCATGATCTATGCTAAAAGCAATAGTCTGTTAAAGTTGTAATGTAAATAGTTTCTATCAGTAAAATGACAGTTAAATGACATTCATCATAGATGGGTTTTTGAGCTGTTTAATTATAAAAAAAAGTTGTGTAAAAAAAGTTCACTAGTAAATTTAATATCAATAAATATATTACATTCATTGATAAAATTATATTTAAAAAGTATACAAAAGAAAAAAACACTATTACATAAAATATAATTACATAAAAATAAGGTATATTTTAAACCTTTGGGTAAAATAAGGGCTGCAGAGTACCAAGACCTATTTCATGCAGAAATTCATTTGTCAAAAATGTGACCAAACAAGTAAAAGCACTTTTGTCAAAAGTATAAAAAAATAAAAAAATATTAAAAAAAATATATATTATAAATATCCTAGATAACCTAATAAAAACCTGCTTGTGTCACACACGTGTCATATCAATCATGATAATGCTGCTCAAAACAACATGTTGACATGACAACCTAATGTTGTTAAAAATAATGCATAAAAGTCTTGAACTCAAAATTAAATTTATTTTAAACAACTTGGTTGCTTAAAAATGTTTTGCAATAACCTTTTTTTTTTTGCAATTTTAGATTTTTAATGATTATATATGTATGTCATATACTATGATTTATTATTTAATAATCAAGTTTTTTTTTAAAAATAAGAGGTGAGAGGATTGGGTTAAAAATAATTTGGAATTTCAAAATGGATAAAAGCTCAAAATAGTTTGACAAGCACTGCACTATCAATAACTTGCGATAATATTTTACCATTCAACTGACTTTTCCAACCAGAAATCTTTAGGCTTGTATGGATCTAATATCTCAACACCAATAACATAGCCGATGCCACCTCTTTTGCGATAGCGTACTGTGGGAAATGCCTTTCTGAGTTGCTTAAGCGCTGCTTTCTCTGTTGTATGCTCTCCATTCATTTTTGTTAACATTGAAGAAATATCATAAATTTTTTCACGATGAAGCAAACTAAGTTTTAGCACTTTTCGCAACCTTCAAAATAAAGAAAAAAAACAACTGCTAAATATTAAAATCACATATATAGTTAAGAGAATTTTGGACATTTAAAAAGAGGGGTTATGAATTTGCCCATCTATTTTTTCCAATAAAACTGACCCTGGTTTTACTCATACCCTCCTTAACTCCCTTTCCTCGTCACCCTTTTTTTTTCCACTCTCCTTTTATTTCTAAAATACTTAGTTGCCATTGTTTCAAAATGTTTATTAAATTACAACTGTTGCAACATCAATGATGGTATTATCCAAATTATACAAGAATTATTAATAATATATTTATAAATTATCCAAAGTTTATGAAGAAATTTAAGTAATACAATGCATGAATCTTTATCATAAAACAAAGACGTGCAACAACAACTACAAGAAATAAAAAATTAACACTGCACACACTCATTTTATAAATAAAGTCTGAAATATAAATTGAATATTAAACCCACAAAATATTAAACATTTTTCTTTATATAATATTATTTCTCTATAAAATATTCTGCACTTGAAAATAATTATATTAAATATATAAGTTTTAAAAAAAGAAAAAAAATATAAAAACTTAAAAAAAACTGATATCCAATCCTTACTAACAAGAGTGTTTACAAAATTGTCAAAAATATTATAATTTAAATTCTGTAACTTCTAAGCTGTAAATTTCAGAATTAAAATCCAATTTAATTAAAAATTTTAGATTGCGTTCAACATACTTTGATAAGTAATTTAACCAAGAAATGAAAAATGTATTAGTCAAGTGTAGAAATGAAAACAAAGTTAGCGATAAAACTATTTTACTTATTTCTCATATTTATAGAATTTTATAAATATTTTTATTTTTTAAATAATGCATAATTTATAATACTGTTTAAGTTATGCTAATTATAATTTTCAGTATTAATATGTTGTGACAAATATAGAACGACAAATTTATAACTTATTTAGAACAGTATTTTATATAGATTTCAGGCAAAAATTAATGAAAACATTTTTTTCTTAAACATCTTTTAATTTAAATGATTTTAATACAAGCTAAATCTGTTCCTGCTAAGCTCTAACATTTGTCACAAATTAAACAAAAACTGTTGTGTCATTTTTAAAGCTTGTGGAGCTTGCAATCCCTTCACTAGGTTTTTGCAATACTTTCACTATGCTAGGTAAACCTTCAATATAGGAATGGAATTTGAATTTGAATTCAAATATAAATGCTCTCAGATTCCACTTACATTTAAATCAAACCGAAATCAAAGCCAGATCAAAAATCTGTTTGTCAAAGAAATGAAAAATGAAAAAGGAACTTGATCTGAATCTCGAACGAATTTTTTTTTTTTTTTTTTCAAAAACTTGCTTTAATGCAAAATAATCAAAGAATCTTTACAATTAGATGCACGCCAACATAAAATTAAAAATTGCATTATCAAGCTTACATTACAGCTAACATTCAACACAAACAAATGTTGAAACATTATCATAAAAATATATAATATACACATTTTATACAAATCAGTAACACACCATAATAATGCTGTAGATGAGCGCTTGCTGAGCAAGAAAGACCCAACTATATCTATAGTAGTTTCATCTTATGTTATGCAGAAAATCTAAAATATATCTGCTTTGCCAAAACAATAAAAACCCAGAGAAATATGAAATACTTATGAGAAAAATTCTGCCAAGAAAGGTATGCAATAGAAACATATAAAAACTAACAAGCATTCTAGAATACTCAACTTGTCTTTCCACAGAATAGCCATAGTTGTATTTTTGAATCATTTGATTTAGTAGGGGTTGTAACAATTCGGATTTTAAATCCGGTCCTGCTTAAATAATGACTAGATTGATTTATGTTTGAGCAGGTTACAGGTTCAAATTATATGATCAAAAATATGTTTTTTGTTGTTGTTATTTTGTGTTTTATTTTATAAATTTAACTAGTAGTTGAACAAAAGCAATAAAAGATTTTTTATAATAAGTTGATTAAATACAATTTTATATACCATGTAACAACTTTTCTTTCTTCTTCTGAAATAATTGGTCTTTCTACTGGATCTTTTGATCGTTGCATAGGATACAATGCAGCAACTGCCTCCCTTGTGACATTGTTTGAAAATGATACACCTAAACACAGTAAAAAGTTATATTATTAAAAAAAGTTTAATTAAAAAAAAATTATTGTATAATCATTTTTTTTAATTAAATCTATAAATGGTGTGTTAAATAAAAATATTAATAAAAATTAAAAACAAAACTGTTGATGTAAAAATAATTTAAAATAACTTAATATATTATAATTTGCAATGCCAATAAATATGTAAAAGCAAGCAATGCTTTTTAGCAAGAGACACAAGTTTAACCCCCTGCACATCTCTGATAGTAACATGCTTAACTTGTTTCTGCTTGTAGCCAGCTTGCTCATTTTCTACTTTATATAAAGGATACAACTAATTTTTATAACTTTAATTCTTAGAACTTTTATTTTGATAAAATGATTAAAAAAATAGAAGAAACAAAAAATAATGAAAAATATATATAAATATTTTTTGCAGTAACTTCTTTTAGTAATTTATCTTTTTTTTATCATTACCCTAAACCCTCAGTTTATGTATGTACTTAAAACTCACAGCTCACTAATTAAGTATGTCAGCTTTTGTGTTTAATACTTTTTAGTACAATAGTTGTTAATTTAAATGTTTATGTACAAATGTTTATGTTGTTTAAAAGATTGTGTACATACATATATAAATGGGTCATTTTGAGTCATTTCTATATGTAATCATTCTGAATATAAAAACCTTCTAAAACGTCATTTTTACTTTACATGTAGTCTGCAACAAATAAATGGTAATTGAGAAAATTTCTAAAACACACATCTGTTTTTGAGATATTGTCCATTTGAAATAATATTAAGTTTAATTTATATCATTATTTTATCTTGGACCTAATGAAAAAAAAAAACTAGACTCTGATTTGTTATTTAATAATCAAATCATCCATTCAAAAATAACATCAGCATTTTAAAAGACATTAAAATGTTTTGAAAATATAATATTATTTAGTGACTAGTTCCTGGCTATTCTAGACTGTTTTCAACAGAGCCAATTGTATTTGGGCGCCGCCTAAATTCAGAAATTGAAGACTTTTTTTTAAAAAGGAAATATTATTTTTTTGCAAAATAATTCCTACATACCGCCAAATTTCCTTACAGCAGATGCCAACACAAGGGGTAACACTACCCAAATTATTTTATTGCTTTCCTAAGTTTCTTTGTATATCTGGTATCTAATAATGCAGAAAGTTCTATCTTCCCAATTGCAGTTGAGAGGCAATTAAGATCCTCAACGCTTATAAGTGTTAATATATCTTTGGATTCATTAATACCTAATGATCTATTTGCAGGCCTTGCTTTAAAGAGTTATGCGTAGAGCGATTTATGTACACCTTAAGCGATTTTACCTAAGCAGTAAGCAATTTTGGTTAAGCAACTTTTATCATTTTTTAACTTTTAAATTATTTTATAAGCGGTAAGATAAAAAAAGTAATAAATTTAAAAAAAAAAAAAAAACATTAACTTTTGAATGATGATTATGTTAAAATATTTGTTACAAAAGTTTGAATGACAATCATGTAAGATGTTGTTTATAGTGTTTCCAATACCGATAGTACCGATACCGGTATACCGGTACTACCGGACTTTTTCAAGTACCGAAATACCGGTATTGGTTTGGCTCAATACCGGTATTAAAAATATATGTAGAGGGCTTGTGATATAGCAGATGGAAAAAACCCTCTTTTCCGAAAATGCAAAATTAAATGATATATTTAAAACTTTCAGTCGTGATAAACAACGCTCCTGGTGGGATAAAGATAGCTAAATGACAAAAAATGTGTTTAAAACGTGTAAAACACATATTACTAACTATATTACTTCTTTAACGCTTCTTTTATCCATAGGTAGCGACTAGCTAGATATTTGCTGGCTATTCGTTAGCTCATTTCCCACTGGGCTTGTTCATCTTGTAATGAGAGTATAAAATCAGACTCGCTAAAGAGTTTGGAATGGAGAAAATAATAAGTTGTTTGATTGAATTTTTATAAAAAAAAATTATTGTTAAAAATATTTAATTAAAGATAAAACTTGTTTAATTTCAAAGTAAAATTTTGTCTTCTTTCTATTAATAAAGCACTGATTTAAAATATTATCATTGCGTCACTTGCTTTAATGTAGATCCCATGCTTGAGTTTTGCACTAACGTAAATATGAAAAGTTTGAAATCGTTACAGTTGAGAACATTTTTAATTTAGTAAAAATGTCAAGATGATAGATTATAAATTGTTTTTCATGGTGTAACTTATAAATGTAAAGTTATAGAATTAACAGCAATTATAGCTACGCTTACTTAACTTTATGCATTTTGAATTAAGAATTAAAAATCAAGATTTTATGTCAAATAGATAGAATTACCTTAATATCCAGAAAACATCCTAAAAAGGATTCAAACCGTTCAGCACTGTACAAGTTGATGAAAGTTCTGCATGTTTTACTTTCTGCTTGATAAAAAAAATTAACTTGCAATGTGTAAAGAAGTGCAAAAAAGAGATAAAATCAAATGGTGGAGTACCAGTGTACTGAATACACATCTAAAAACTAAACATGAAACCGACTAGCTGAATAGGAAATTGTCCCATGATGCAGTATCACCATTGGGTTTTTTTTATTGGTACCATTATCAATGGACAAAAAATCCAAACCTCTGATCACCAATTTCTTTGTAATCAACGCGACAATTCGTTGTTCTTAATTTTTTTTGGTTTAACACCCTTTATGTTGGAATCTTGGATTAGCGAGAGTTGTTGGTTCGTAGCTTGCTTAAAAATGCATTGATTTAGTTCAAAAATTGTTGACATTTTATGTTGAATATTTATAGCTCAAGTACTACACCTTTTTTGGATCAATTTAAAAAGAATACGAATCAATTTAAAAGGAATACGAATCAATATAAAAGAAATACGAATCAATTTAAAAGAAATACGAATCAATTTAAAAGAAATACTAATTTAAATTGATTCGTATTCCTTTTAAATTGATTCGTATTTCTTTTAAATTGATTCGTATTTCTTTTAAATTGATTCGTATTTCTTTTAAATTGATCCAGAAAAAATGTAGTGTTGTTTTTAAAATAAAATAAAGATAAGTTGGGCTTTTAAAGAGTTTATTTACTGATCGCGTTATTTTTAATAGGTTTGAATTTTGGTTTGTTCAAGGACGTATTATTAATACATCCTTGGTTTGTTTTATAAAAAAAAATTCTTCGGCAAACGACAAAGGGAAAACCCAAACATAACATTTATAACTCGAGTTTAAAAGTATTGACGTCATTTATTAACTTGTAGTTATAAAATGAATAATGCGCTTCTGTAAATAATGAATGAAACTGTAAAATAATGGAAAAATAAAAACTGGAAAATAATGCGCTTTTGTTAAGCGCATCTTTGAGACCAGTATTTGGAACTTACCTGAAACTTAACTAAAATTAAAATAAAGTTATATGTAATACGAACATTTTAAAGTAACTTGAATTAAATTTATTAAATCTTTTTTTACTTTGGTAATTTTATCATAAAAAAAACGGAGCATTTTAAAATTAAAAAATTTTAAAATGCTCTGTTTTAAAATTAAATGAAAGAATTTTAATTAAATTTAATAAATTTATTTACTAAAAACTATAATTATTAAAAAAATATTTAAATAAAATAAAATAAATTGAAAATATTTCATTTTTTAAATTTGATTGTTTATAAACTTATGAAATCTAATATTTAAAATTAAATATGATGAAAAGTTTAAACTTAAAACACTTTATTTTCTTTAAGTAATTTTTAAAAACAAAAAAAAAAATTATTAAACAAATTGTTTCTTTAACAAAAAATCTATTAGTTTACAATTGCGGTTAAATGCTTTTACTTACGACTTTAATACTTCTGAATGAACGTCACATAAACGATATAAAAAGATAATTTAAATATTCTAAAAGATAAAAGTTTTTGCGTAACGCATAACTGCTGAACGCGTAGGCAAATCGCCTTTTCGCAGGCAAAATGCGAGCTGCGTAACGCTTCTTAACAAGGCCTGCTATACTGACTCAGGATTGGTTGGGAAACGGGTGCGATCGCGCTCGATAATTGACCACGGAAATAATACTTAGTTGCGAAAAACCGGCCAGATTTTATAGTTGTTTTGAGAACATTTCAAAAACAAACAAAAAAGTGCAATAAGATTAACTGGACCAATGAGAGACAGTTAAAAAAAGGAAAATAGCTTTTAACGCAAAATAAATTTATTAGAGCAATTATTTTTGAAACGCCGCTCTTTTATAATTTTTTTTATAAAATTAAGCGACATTTTTTTATATAAAGTAACAACTATAAAGAAACAAATGTTCTTCGATTTATCAGAGTATATATAATTTTTATTTATATACTTATGCCTTATTTCCAGTTGCGGATTGAGGAGGTGGGGTGGGGATAGTAGGGCTATAGCCCTGGGACTCATAATGTTAGGGGAAATAGTCAAGAGGACCATTCGCTATTTTTTTAGTCATTTTTACGCTGTGGCACATAAAAAAGGCTGCCAAAATAATGCAGCCCCCGGCCCTGAGAAGTCCAACAAGATTCAACCAATAAAACTAATGCTAGATGATTTATTTATAAATAAAAAAGTTTTTTCAATAACTGTTTTATGCTTCGTGTAGTTTAAAAAGTTTAACACATTTGAAACAATTCTTCTTAGTAAGATAAACAAATGAAATAATTAAATCATTGAGTTACTCTATAAATTCAATTAGCTAGATAGAAATTAACTAAGAACGTTAAATTACTTTGTGAGGAGGAAGCGGAATTGCTTCACAATAACGCTGATGATGTTTAGTGAGTGGGCTTTATAATTTTAATTACTATTTAAAACAGAAAAAAGTAACTTTAAGTATAACGAGTTTGTAAGAATGGCTGAAGCAAAAATAATTGAAGTTAGTAAACCAATTTCTAAGAACTTAAAAACTTTTCTTTCTTGGGGGAAAGAATCAGTTATCGGTTACACTAAGGAAAATGGATTAGTGGTTAAAATTATTAGTATTAACTTTGACAAATAATAATAATTTCATTGAAAACGCAGTTATTATTGAAAGTATTTAAAAAAATCAATTGCACAAATTGCTTTAAAAGAATACATTTGAATAAAATACACATACATAAAATTACATAGATAAAAATACATTACATACATAAAAAATACATCCCTTATATATAAAAAATAAGAATATACTAATAAAATCTATAATATATTTACAAAACGTTGACAAGTTAAAAAATATAAATTTTAAACATTTATTATTGTAAACAAATAATGTTAGCTTAAAACATGTATAGCTTTGTAGATGTGGCTCTAAAAATTAAAATAATAGTTCGTTTGATAGTATATTCTTAAAATAATTTATGCTAGAAATCTCACGAAAACGTAACAAAATTCAAATAACACAATTTTAAAAAATATTTCTACAGAATACTCAGGACATTCGGTTAGTATTTTTTAAATACTCTAGAAATTTCGGTTAGTATCTTTGGAACCATTAGAATTAGTTGTTCGTAGATTTGGCGGGTTTATTGTGTTCGCGAATATTCTTTTTTTATTTTTCCGCACTAAGATGTTTAAGAACATTCAAGTTTATGTATGTTTCCATGTAAGTCTGTAAAACAAAATATTTTAAAATTTACGATAAAATGAACTTATTATTTTGCGGACAAACAAGGAAACATACATAAACTTAAATGTACTCAAAATGACTATAAAATCTGGCCGGTTTTTCGCAACTAAATATTATTTCCGTGGTCAGTTATCGAGTGCGATCGCACCTGCTTCCTGACCAAGCCTGCTGACTATACTTTAGTTTTAGTGAAAATGCGTTTCTTGTGCACTAATATTGTTTTTATAATCAACAAAAATCGATGTTGGGATGTGCTGTTATAGTTTTATTCCTTTCATATATTTAAGATTGTGATTTTACTATTAACTATGCAAAAAGGGAATTTTCATGCATTTTATATCCAAGTTTTGTGCATTTAGTGGAATACTTACTTTAATTTTATCTTTTGAACAAGACAGACTCATCTTGTTTTAATGAAAATGATGACTTCTTCCCATGATGGCATATTGACGAGTTAGGGGTGTTGCAATGGAAAAACTTTTTTTTTTAATAAGAAAAACTTATTTTTAAGTAAAGAAAAAAGAAACCGATGCTCTAAAAGTTTTTTTTTTTTGGTCCAAAAATACATAAAATGCAATATATCCTATGCGCATGCGCAAAACTTTACAATGCTGCTTCGTAGCATGAAATGGTAAATTAGGGTAATTTCTGGCTTTTCGGAGGGAAGACTCTAAATTTAAGTAAAATCATCAAGTTACCCTTGATCCTAACAAGCCCCATCCACCCCTATGTCATCATAGAAGAAGTGGTTGCCTATGATGGCATACTTGTGCTTTTTTTTAAAATAAGAATAACTTATAAAAAAAACAAAACTGATGAAAACTCCGAAGATTATTATCGTTCTACGTGTAACAAGAAATGTATCCATATCAAAACTTTTATTATTGGTCTTCAGGATACTGAATAATGAAGCTTCATAGTTAAGTATGCCATCATAGGCGCCTTTCCCCTAATTTTTTAAAAAAGTTTAATACCGGTATAATAACGGTATTGAAATTATTCAGTACCGAAAAACCGGTATTGAAAAATGGTATCGTTATTGGAAGCACTAGCTGTTTACTATTCTAAAAAATTCAAATAAAATAAAAAATTCATTTTTATTTTGTTTTTACTTTATTGTGATGATTGATTTTTTTGCTTGAAAAACATTACTAAAAAGAAAAAAATATTACTAAATATTGTTCAATATTTACATTTTATTTATTTGTAAAAAAAAAAAAAAATAGCTAATTTTTATCGCTATTGCTTTTTTGGTTTTCTTTCCTAAACATTTCTTTATCACTCAAAATTAAATTTTAAATAAACGGCTGCATCAAATATTTGCACAAAAACATGTTTAATTTTTTTTAACACAAGTTAAATTGCAGCGATTATTTTTTAATAAATGGTATATACAATGATATAATTTTAATAAATGATATTTGGAAAAATAATCTTTACTTTCACAACAAAATCGTTAATAAAATAATATACTTTTAATAAATAAAGCAAATAAGCATAATTTTTTAAACTAAAAAATTATTTCTAGTTGCAAAGCTGCAATTGGAAATTTAAGAAATAATCAAATTCAAAAAATTAACATATTTTAATTCATTTATATAAATGTCGAGAAAAGAAAGAAATTTCTTAATATCAAACATTTTTAAAATAGTGATATCAAATTAAATTATTTAATATCGAAAAAAAAAAAAAATGAAAATAAATATTCCCTTATGTTAATAATAAAAAAGAAGTTAAATAACACTTAACTTGGTTTACTGTAATTAATATTAATGCAGTAATCTAAAAAAGTTAATGCCTTTAAAAAATGAAAAAATAAAGAGAGTTTTATGATGTCAAATATTGCATTAAGCTAATGCATTAAGCACTTTTTATTTAAAACAAGGCCTGTATTTGATTTAGACACTTTAAAATGTCCTTGTTTTTTAGGTTTGCAGCAAACATCTTAATCAGGACAAGCACTAAACACGGCAATTGTTTCTACAGAAGTAACACAGTCCGTGGAAAAGTTAGTTGATTATTAGAATAATTTATTGCATTATGCATTAAATTGATTTGAGGTACATTAGACTGATAATGTTTGGAATATTTTTGCGCTAACTCTAATGAGGGTACTTGATGAAAAGCTGATGTAAATGTAAAGGTCTTGTTTCCTAGTAGTCTCTGGCATACCACACTTGAGTTTAAACTAGTGATAAATGCATCTGATTCAATGATTCAATAGATTCAACGCAGTAAATATTGGATGTTATTGCTTTAAAGTTGCAATCTCTTGCTAGGTTTTGAAAAGCATATATGAATTTATCTAGTATTTGCAGATTTATTGTTTGCGTGTTGCTAACTGATGTTGCATAAACTTCATTTTTGGTTTAACATACAACAATGTAAGAACTTTGATTGCATTTTCAAAAGTCAGCAAATCTGATATATATTCATAATATATATCCGATTTGTTGGCTACAAAGAATTGTTAATATCCTAAGCTTTTCATCAGATATAGATTCTGATTATAAAAAGAAGTTTTATATCAGTGAATCCATTCTATGCTTGATGTTGAAGAATATGGATTTGCATCAAATTTTTTAGGATTAAAATATTTCTCCACGAGAATAATAAAATAACCAAAATTTTGAAATAAAAAAAAAAGAAAAGAAAAGAAATACATATATTATATACATTTTTAAATATAAGTACATATATCATAGTTAAATTGAGATAACAACACCAGGCTTTCCCAGGAAAGATGTGCGGTCGCACGCTTTGTTTGTCCATGCATAGAATAAATTTTTCAGAAAACGTGACCGCGGCAATATTTCGTGGGAAAGCGAAACTTATTCACAGAGAATAAAAAATAATATTAAAAAAAAGAAACGAAGTCTAAACAAAGTATAAAATTGAAATTGGATGTAAGAAAAATATTTTAATAATAAAAAAAAAATTCAAAAAAAAAAAATTCTTGTAATAAATAAAAAAAAAGTCTTGAACATTTTTTTCAAAATTTTTATAATGTTTTTCATTTTTTTTTAGGGTTGCTATTTTCAGCTACGAAATTTGATACTAGTCAAGAAAAAAACGACTATAAGTCATTAAGTTTTCATGAAAATAAAAAGACTTGATACATAATTTATTCACGAACTTTATCAGACAACGTATTAAAAAACTGATTCATTATTTACGCTAGACAAATTTAGTTAAATTTTTTCATTTAATTTAGTTTTTACGAAGGTTTATGCAAAGGCAATGACGTTATTCCCCAATACTTAGACAAGAAAATAAATTGTTGTTTTAATTATTAAATATATTATTTGAGATTTTAAACATAACACAATTTTAATGTGAAAAAAGTTCTCTTGACTTATTCTAAACTGATTATACTGAGTCAATGCTCGCCTTTTATTACGTTGAAATTATTCAATTGCATAATTTTGTAATTACGAAAGAAGTTAAAAAAATAACTGCATTGCTTCTGTTGTCATTGTTACGAAAACAGTTCTTTCGGGACATTATTATATATTAACACTTGTTAACAATGTCAATTAATGATTGCAAAATAAAATAAACTCAATCGTTTGACAATAAAATTTTCTTTCATTTGAAAATAAAAAAAAACATATTTTACAAATAAATAGCAATTGTTTTCGCGCTTTCTTGTGTATCAATACATTTAAACATTTAAATGTATATACGAAACATTTAAAAATTGTTTATAGTTCTTTCATGAATTTTAAAGTATTACTGACTGATAAAAGTCATAAACAAATTTTACATTAAAAGGTCCTTTTATTTTCATTAAACTATAACCTTTTTTTTTTTGATTTTATTTTTCTTATTGATTTGATTTTTCATAGCTAAAGTAACTACCACTCTAAAATAAATATATATATATATAAATGAATAAAATATAGGTAATTTTTTTTTTAATAATATACATTAATTTTTTAATTTTAAAGCACAAACAGATTTCTGTTATTTACTTTAAGATTGCTTGCATTTTTGCGGTATTTTCGTTTAGCTTTGTTTTGGCGCGAATTTTTGGAACGCATAATAACAAAACGTGGTCAGTTAGTCAGAAAAATTTATTTTATGCGTGGACAAACAAGGCATGCGACCGCACGCCTTTCCTGGGAAAGCCTGAACAACACGTTCTTAATTCTAAGGTTCTAAGGTTTTATCTATCATGTATCACTTATATTAGTACAATAGAAAACTAAAATAATAGTTAACAACACAGCAATTCTTAAGAAAGATAGAAACCATATAAGCGGTAGTGGTGTAGTGGTAGAGCGCTTGCTTCATAAGCGAGAGGTTCCAAGTTCGATCTCCGCCACATACCTAGTAGTACCGCGCTTAACTTGTTTCTCCATGCAGCAGCCTTGTTCATCAAGGTTTGTGTTTCGGAGTTATAAAGTTGAGAGAGGGTTATAACCACAAGTAGCCTCTTTGTCTGTAGTGGCCTTCACAGCTTTGGGATGGTGAACTAACAAAACTTCCAAAATTTTTTAGAGGAAGAACTTATTATGTAAGCATTTAATCCATGGCATATAGAGTACTAATTGTGCATTACAATTATTACTACTGTTACAATTATTGCCAAATGAATTCAGTAACCTCTTATGTGATAGCATAGATAAGGGAAAAAACAATGCAAAAAACTGTAAATAAAATCTTAACCAAAACAAATGCTTATATTTAGGAGAAATTTTACAAAATTATCAATATATTCATCATCATCTTCTTCACCAGTAACTTTAAACCTCATCCAGGATAAGTTTTAAAGTTACCACTAGAGCAAAAGTCAATGTTTACTTAATGTACCATGCGTAAAGAAATTATCCAATGCCTGACGATGATGGTTGTTTTTTTTAGTACAATATTTGATCAAGTATTAGAGAGACAAATCTTGTCTAGCTTTTTAAAATAATGATATAAAGTTAAATCTAGAAATTTTAGTTAAAAAGCTTCTGTTTTAGCTTCAAACATCAATAAATTGCAAGTCAATATTAAATGTAATATTAACATCTCAAACTTTGTTTTTTTTTAAGATAATTACTGAAATGCTGTATCATTTTAAATGGCAATTTAAAATTTTTTCAATTATAATGTATTTATTATGGTCTGTATGAAAATAAACAAATTCTGAGGCTATAAACATATATATGTATATATATGTATGTATATATATATATATATATATATATATATATATATATATATATATATATATATATATATATATATATATATCAGGGCTTGTTTTAAAGCGTTACGCCTAGAGCGATTTATGTACGCCTTAAGATTTTTACGTACGCGTAGAGCTGTTTTGGTTAAGCTACTTTTTATCATTTTTTAACTTTTAAATTAGCGGTAACATAAAAGAAGTAATAAATTTTTAAAAAAACCACATTAACTTTTGAATAACGATATGTAAAAATATTTATTAGAAAAAAACAATTACGTTAAAAATAATTGAAGTAACTTTTTATCGCGACATATCATACGTTTTTATAATTTAATTTTACGCTTAACTTTTTATTCAAATATTTAGTAACATGAAAAATTGTTCGTCAATCCTTAACTACAAATTTTTTGCAAATGTTTTTAATAAAAAGTAGTAACTTTTTAAAGTTTTCAGTAAAAAACTTTTATATTCCAAACTTATTAATACAGAATATAAATGTTTTTTGTAATATAAATTTTTTAAGAGTCTTTTACTAAATTCATATTAAAAAGAGTCTTTTACTAAATTCATATTAAAAAGAGTCTTTTACTAAATTCATATTAAAAAAATTTGTAATTAAGGGTTGACATTTTTTTAATATATCAAAAAACGTCTTAATATTTTTGTTATCATGATAACAAAAATATCAAGACATTTTTTCAAGATATTAAAAAAAATGTGCCAATGAATGAACAATCTATTTGTATTTTTCTAAAAATTACTTCATTAATTATTACTCTTTGCTTTTCTTATTAGTTAAAGGTATATAGATACTTTTGCTTTTAAGTTATGCGGGGGGAGAGGGCCAGCACAGAAAAAAAAAATTACCTGTTACTCGCAAATTTTGAATGAAGACAATTTGTTAAATTTCTTCTGCGTGCGATTCAATAAATTTTTTTCATAGATCAAGTTATATTATAAGGTAAAGTAATCACGAGTAGACTATAACATCCGCTATAATATATAATGGAGGTTTCATTATGCACGCGCACATTACAGATTCCGTTAAATAAATACTAAGGCACGTTTTAGTTTAATGACAGTCTCTATTTTTTATTAATGAATATGTATTTTTCTTTATAAAACAAGACAAACTAGTATATAAAAACCTTTTATAATTCTATTCTCTCTAATTGTTTAAAGTTCGAATATGGATTGTATTTTGAAGGACTAAAGATTTCTTTTAAAAACTTTTAAATCTTGGAACTTTGCCGATGCGATGATCACAGAAAAAGAGAAGACTTACGTTATTAAAATCAAATATAAGTTATGTGATCTTCATCAAAATAAAATATAATCCTAAAACAATTGTGCCGTAAGGGCAGCTGCCCTACGGTTTATAAATAACACAAGCCATGTTAAAATATTTAAACATGTTACTATATTTAATTTAAGTTGATATATAAATAAAAATATAGTTTAATAAACTATATTTTTATTTTATCAAGTTAAATAGCTTACAAACGAAGAAAAAAAAGAGTTTTTTTTTTTGTAATTATATGTAGAATGAAAATACTTTTGAGTTTGTTTATAAGTTAAGGAACTTAATTTTTAATAAACAAATTTTTACGAACGTTTATTATAAACAGATATGATTCAAATTATTAAATATACTTATATTATTTCAGTTGAGTCTTTTTTTAAGTTTGCACGATTAAAGTTTTGCGGAGAAGTATTTGTTTTTGGTTTTAAGAATAATTAACAAAAGAGTTTGCATAATTAGGACTTTTATATTTAATTTAATTTTTTTTAAATTTTCTAAAATTAAAAAAAAAAGATTTAATCGTTAAAAACGATATTTCTCTATAGCTCTGTTTCTTTGTGATTTGTTTAAAATGTAAAACATTTTTATGTTTTACATTTTAAACAAATCACAAAAATATTCTTTGCTAGTGAAAACAAAATCGCTGTTTAAATAATTAACATAGGTTTTTGTTTATCAATGTTAATATTTTTTGTTTACTCCAGAAATTTTTAAAAATAAAAAAAAATCATTATTTTTTATTCAATAATGATTTATATATAAATCTTAATAATTATTGTTTATATATAAACAATAATTATTCAAAAACAAATTTCAGAAATAATTAAAATATATATATATATATATATATATTTTTACTAAGTAATATTGAACTAAAATTAATAATAAGATAACAATTGAAATCATTACAAACTTTTTATTATAAATTTACATTTAAAACGTTTATAGTTATTTGTTAAATTGAACTAGTTAGCGGTTATTTATTTATTGCGGTAGTTAAAACACTTAACATCTATAAAAAAAAATAAAGATAATTTTAAGATGTCAAATACCGCGTTACGCTAATGCATTAAGCACTTTTTTATTTAAACAAGGCCTGTATATATATATATATATATATATATATATATATCCTTATAGTGTAGTCGAAATAGTCATTTAATGTAAAAAAAGTCTCTTTCGACTACAATTTTAATTACCTCGTCTCTTAAGCTGTATTTGATTGTCGTTGAAATGAAGTACATTAAATTTTGTTTTTTAAAAAATTTTTAAAAAACCGCAATAATAACTAGAAAGTTTTTTTTAATTAGTGGTGTTTTTGTTTTTTTTTATTAAAAAACATTTTTAAAACATGCATAAATGTTGCTACATCGACTATCTTATAGCCTGACTCACAACGGAGTGCTGCTACATCGACTGACAAATAGCCTGACTCGCAAGGGAGTGCTGCTACAACGACTGACAAATAGCCTGACTTGCAAGGGAGTGCTGCTACATCAACTGAGGGTTTGGTTTGGGCAGGCAGTCTATTATTTAAAAAAAAAAAAAAGTTTAAATTTTTAAACTTTTTCTGGTCTGGTTTATTAACGCGCTCTTTAAAACTACAGTTTATGGGAAACTCTTTTTAACTACCATGCAAGAGTATATATATATATATATATATATATATATATATATATATATATATATATATATATATATATATATATATATATATATATATATATATATATATATATATATATATATATATATATATATATATATATATATATATATACAGTACTGGACAAAGTCTGAGACCAAGGGTTTAAAAAGACTAAAAACTGATTTTAACCATAAAATTTTATTCAATGAACAACCATGTCAATTTTTTCCAATATAATTCATATTAGTAATTCAACATAATTCAGAACACAACAATTTATTGTCAGCATCACTGATGATGCGAGGAAAACTGATGAGTAATACAATTGTCATATATGTAGTATGTTGCACGCATAACTTCAGTTCACGCATAATATTAGTTCGAGCACAGATCAGTATTTTAAAAGAGGAGGGATACACTGAGAGAAGCATTGCTGAACGTTTGTCTGTTTTTAAAACTGCAGTTCATAACACAATAACTCGATTGCAGCAGACTGGCAGCTTAACTTCCCGAAAAAGATCTGGTAGACCAAAATGTACCTCTATGCAGACTGACCGCTTGATTCATCGCACTTGTACTAATTCTCCAATGTCATCATCCACAGTAATACAACACAACTTGCCATCCTCTGTTACTGTTTCCTCCAGAACTATCAGAAGAAGACTATCCTCTGATTCAACCTGCATGCCCGACGTCCTTCCATTAAACCTAGGCTTTCTGCCAAGAACATCAAGGATCGGATTGCCTTTTGTCAAAAGCACAAAGACTGGACAGCGTTGGATTGGGCGCGAGTAATGTTTTCAGATGAAAGTCAAATAAAGCAGTTTGCTCCTCTTCATTCTTTTGTTTATAAACCTGTTAATCAGCAACTGAATCCCAAGTACACCAAATGCAATGTTAAACAGTGCCAATCAATCATGGTCTGGGCTTCAATTTCGACCAGAGGACAAGCAGGTATTTGGTTCATGCCTCCTAAAACAACCATTAATGCCAATGAATATCTAAAAATTTTGAAAATCTTCCAGCATGATGGTGCACCATGTCACCGGGCAAAGGTGATTACTAAATGGCTTGCTGAGAAAAATATTCAGGTACTTTCTCCTTGGCCGAGATCCTTGCCTGAATTAAATCCAATAGAGAATTGCTGGCATCTGTTAGAGAAAAAGGTAGCCGCTTTAAAGCCATCATCATATGATGATTTGAAAAAAAAGATAATGTTGGTTTGGTCCAATGAAATCACTCCTGCTTATTGTGAAAATTTGATCAATTCTATGCCCAGGAGAATTACTGCTGTGCTAGCGGCTAAAGGAATGTCCATAAAATACTGACATGACATGGACATTTTGTGTTTTATTTCACAAAGTATGTTGTACTTATTCCTAGTAGTATGAATTATATTGGAAAAAATTAACATGGTTGTTCATTGAATAAAATTTTATGGTTAAAATCAGTTTTTAGTCTTTTTCAACCCTTGGTCTCAGACTTTTGTCCAGTACTGTGTGTGTATATATATATATATATATATATATATATATATATATATATATATATATATATATATATATATATATATATATATATATATATATATATATATATATATACATATTTAAAAATTTCAGATGAAATGACTCTTTAAATAATTTTTAAAATTATTACTGTAAATAATAAAAGAATAATATTTTCAAACATTTTGTTTTTCCTTGGAATATTAGGTCGGATAGCTACAACCAAATTAAATAGACTATTTAGTTTTTATTATTACAGTTAAAAAAAAAATTACTTCTAACATAATTTTTTTAATAAATAAAAAACTCTACAATACTATTACTTAAATGATATCAAACTGTACTTCAATATTATGAATCAATATAGTTTAAATTTCAAGATAATCTTAGAGAGTTATTTAGTCTAATCTTAGAGAGTTATGCATAAGTATATAATCGTAATACACAATGCTAACATTGAACATACTTATGCAGACTTTTATTCAAAACTCATATATATCTAATAACTATTATATATATCTATTAAAAGGTAATAACTTACCAAGATAATAGTCAATTCTGTTGATTGTTTTACGAATAATATTAGGGAAGACACTTTTAATTGCTGTAATATATTGGTGATGAGATTCCTTGCCAACATAATTTGCAATAGCAGCATACACTACTGAGCATTGCTCCTTAGTTCCAATTTTTAAAAACATGTTTTGTCTTAGCCTAAACATTTCAACAAAAATTGTAAAAACATAAATAATAAAAATAAAAGAAAGTACAAAAAGTTAAAATACAAAAATAACGTGTGCAAAGTCTAACTAATTTTTTAAGATTAAGTAGCTTCATGCATTTTTAAATTCTATTAGTTTTTGAGACTGTCAAAAAAAAAAAAATTTTCTTAAATTCTAAAAACCAAAATTCTACTGAAAATTAATGTTTAACTATTTTTATTAAATTCACCTTCCTAAAACTACATAAAGGCCCACTTCAGCTGAAGCCCTATTTTTTTAAATTTCTGCTGAAGAGACTACTCTTTTATTTATTTTTTTTTAAATTGCTGCCTTTTTAGTTTTTTAAAATGTTATTAGGTTTATTTTTATTATTTTTATAGGGTTTCTAAACCATAAACTCTGCTACCTTCATTATAACATTAGCAGTTCTAAACAATCAATACCATTTACTTGCTGCATGTAACCATGCATTTATTCTTTTGTCTTCTTGAGTTAACTCTTGTTCTGGCAAGCATATACCGCACCACCACCGAAGCCTGTCTGATCGTCGCATATAAATTTTGGGAAAAGCTTTTCGAAGAAAATAACCAAGAGAATTTGTTTTAAAACCTCCAGATTCTTTTCTAGCAATTTCTATTAATGTTTGTGTTGAAACTCTTCCAAATTGATCTTCTTGAAACCTGTTTTTAAGCCTTAAACAATAATAAATTATATGCAAAAATAGATAATATTTTATGTTAAAAATTAGAAACTTAAAAATAACTTAAAATAACCTTAAATCTAAAAATAAATTATGTAACAGCGTGCATTGACATTATAAAAACAAAAAATTTTAAATCAGTCATGTTAATTTAACATTTTTTAATCCCTAATGCATATAACTATCATAAATTCTTATTTCAGATGTTTGTAGATTTAATAGTAACTATAACTTAATAAAAATTGAAATATTGCAACTTTAAATATTAAATTTTATAAATATAACTTTATAGTACTTGCATAATATTGTTGCATAAAATAAATGATTGATAATTGACTAATAAAATAATTTGCAGGTTAACCTAACATTTTATACCATGTAATAATTCTTTCTTCTTCAGACTGACTATTTATAAAACTGATGCCCAAATAATAAATTTCTTCTTTGTCATTACTCTGCTGCGCTTGAAGGTCAGGAAATGCCTCCACAAGACAGTGGTGAACTGATGATGCATCATAATCAGGAAAAGAATTTTTTACTAACTCGACAATACAGCTTAAACTTTCACTAGAATTCTCTCTTAATTCAAAGTTTTCACGCAAACTAAAAATATAATATGAAAAAAAAACATTGCAATTTAACTTTTTCTTTTGTTAAACAATCATCACACATCCTGCTCTGATTTTTGTACGAGTAAACAATGTTATATGTAAACATTTATATGTAGATAGATTAAAAAGTTTTAAAATGCTCTATAATAGTTATTTAAGCCTTTCGATTTATGAAAAATATGCAACATTTTACCTTTGAACTACTAGACCATCCATTTTATTCATTTCAGCATCTTTTACTTTGTTTACTAGCGGTATATCTTTTTCTGTTTCGATTACAACGTTACTTAATGAGGCCATTTCTATAAACTTAAAGTATACCAAAAATATTATTATTTTTACGAGGCTAAAGTATTTTTATTCATAATTTGTTAAGAATTGTCTTATAAAGAAATTTTGCGCTTTTCTTTTACTTCGAGTACGGTGCATAATCATGAAAAAGCAAAATAACCATAAAAACTCGGCCGATTTGAGTAATATTCTTTCGAGTCAGACAAAAACGCGCCAGAGAATTCAACGTTTTGTACTTGGTTAAGTTTTAAACCTCGGTGATGTAACCAGTTGAAACAGAGTTTCAACTGGTTTCAAAACAGAGTTGGTTTAAAATGCGTTCTTATTATAGAAAAGGAGGGGGGGGGAGGGGACGGAAGTGTTGGCAATAAAGAAAACTGCTCCCCTCAATTATATTTTGCTATTTTTGTCTTATGTAAAATGTATCAGTTTATAAGCTACAACATTATTAATAATACTGACGGGCATACCCACACCCTTCCCTCTGTAGTTTTTAGTTGCCTGCACAAAGTTTATTGTCCAGTTAAGTATCATGTGTGATTTTTGAACCTGGTTTCAACACAGCTGCGTTTGATGAATTAAAAACACGTACTGAAAGTGATGCAGTTACTAAGATGAGGCTGTAACAATATTAGTATAAACCAGTTTTCAAAAATGTGAGTTGCATAAAGTACACACTTAGAAAAAAAAAGTTTATGAAATATTTTGTACAAGGTATTTGTTTTTACATAGGCATGAATTTTACAAACTAATGATAACTTAAATACATTTAGCTACGTTCAAGCTACGTCCCATTTCAGTATTTACAACTAAATTCTAAAATTGTATAAACTGCTTGTATGCTCTATTTTTACAATTAAGGTTCTAAATTTTTAAAAGTTTCTAAAAAATGAGTTAAACACTAACCTGAACCAGAATAATGTACAAATTTCTATTCGAGTTTAAAGTTCTATAAAAATTATCGTAGTTCTATAAAAATTATCGAACGTAATTTATGTACTATTTCAGTATTTTTCGTCTATTTCAGTATTTTCAACATATTTGAAAAAATTAAAAAATTGCTTTTTTCACAATAAAGGAAATGTTCACAATAAAGGAAATCTATTTTTTACAACATTGATGTAAAGAAAATTTCTTGGCTTACTATCAAAAGTGTTTTTTTTAAATTTTTCCAATTATTTACGCACTATCAATACAGAAAAATCTAGTACAAGAGTAGCAGATAAATATTAGGTGTCAAAGGTTGTATTAACATTACCTAAAAGGACTCTAAAATACTTAGAATAATGCAAAAGTATGTTTCTGTGCTTTCAAAAAAGTTCAAATAGATAATAAGAGAATTCGGGCTTACAAAGAAGGCTTGCGAGAAGAAAAAGAAGAAGAAGGCTTGCGAGAAGAAGAAGAAGAAAAAGAAGAAGGCTTGCAAGAAGAAGAAAAAGGCTTGCAAGAAAAAGAAGAAGGCTTGCGAGAAGAAAAAGAAGAAGGCTTGCGAGAAGAAGAATCTTTAAACTTTATTGAGTACTATGATCCTAAACTAACATTTTGCCGTTTGTGCTTGTTGTAGACAGTTTTGAAATAAGGAATAATCAACGTTGTTCTTTTGACTTTCACAAAGTTATTCTTAAAACTCCGAAAAAAAATCCTAAGTGCTGTTATCTTATTTATCTCTTTGTTTGTTTCATTACAATCGGAACAAGCAAAGAATCAGTTAAGGTTAGTCTTTTCTTAGTGTAGTCAGGGCCGCCGAGGTTGCTTTTCCCAGGCGGTGTGACAGCTCTCGGCGGCTCTGAGTTCAGTTAAAAAGTGTTAGCACTGTTAGCAGCCAATTAGTAGAATAGCATATGCTTCTGTTTAAATTCTTTCTTTCAAACAGACTCACATAGCAGCCATTTTTTTTCAAACTGGAACAAATTGTAAATCAGTTAAATCAACTGATCAATTGTCAAAACTTTTGAATACCTCTAGAGTTCTACAAATGCTGTGCTTGATTTATTTAATAAGCAAACTAGAAAAGCTCAGCGCTTAGTCATTTTTCACTATGACCGTTGTATTTGTTTAACACATGGTTGACAAGTATGATCTTCCACTAAATAAATATGTATGTAGTACTGGGCATTAATAGTAGTCGTAGGTTTCTAAAGGTTTGTAAGAATATATTTAATAACCAAAGAGACAGTTTTCTTATTTAAAAAGTGCATATTCTCAAATCTTTTACATCATTAGGTGTGCAAAAACTTATGATCTTTGCATTTGTTGAGTTTTTAAATATAACTTTTAAATTTGTCTTAAAAGATTTGCTTTTGAACTAGTAGTAGACTAGGCTCAGCTGTATTATCATCCTTCATGTGAAACCTTTTATAACAATTTTAGAACCCAAGCAATGTCAAGGAAATTAAAGACACTTGTGGTGAATGTACCCCTCTGCCATTAATTATCTAAAGCTCTCAGTGTTCTAGTTTAATTTAAAATATCTTATTACATAAGTGTAGTAAGACTAACTTAATTTAAAGTAAGACTACGCTTATTACATAAGTGTAGTAAGACTAACTTAATTTAAAGTAAGACTACGCTTATTACATAAGTGTAGTAAGACTAACTTAATTTAAAGTAAGACTACGCTTATTACATAAGTGTAGTAAGACTAACTTAATTTAAAGTAAGACTACGCTTATTACATAAGTGTAGTAAGACTAACTTAATTTAAAGTAAGACTACGCTTATTACATAAGTGTAGTAAGACTAACTTAATTTAAAGTAAGACTACGCTTATTACATAAGCGTAGTAAGACTAACTAAAGTCTGATTTGATTTATCATTAAAAATAGTTAAACTTTTATAGTATTGAACATTTTAATAAAAATAAAGCAGAAGAGTATTTTAGTTTTCTTAAAGTATTGTTGAAAATGGAAACAACTTTCATGTTGCTAATTGCTCTTAAAACTTTGTGAAAGTCATGTTAAGTACAAGCAAATGGGATTTATTAGCAAAAACTGCATCACTAATAAATGCCATATCAACTTCATAAACGCCATATCAACTTCATAAATGTCATATCAACTTCATAAACGCCATGTCAACTTCATAAACGCCATATCAACTTTATAAACGCCATATCAACGTTATGCTGAAAAGCAGTATCAATAATCCTTAAACATATAAAATAGAGTCTAAATTTATTTACACTTAGTTGAAAGTATACTTCTAAACTTACATTCTAACTTTTTTTTAGAACATAAACTTATAACTTTGTTCGTTTAAACTTATACTTTTTTCGTTTACAATATTATTGCTATAAATAAAAAATATATTTTTCTTGTTTTTTCATTCTTAATTAACAAATGAAATCGTAGTTTTTTAGAACTTAATTTTAAACTAGCAACCCCACCTAGCAACCGAAACCGAAACTTTTGGTCTTTTTCTCCAAACCATTTGTTTTTTAATATCAATTTTAATATACTACGTCAACTTTTGTAAATAATAAGTTTTGTAGGTTGTTAGTCAAAATAATAAAAGTTACAAAATAAAATAACATGTGATATATATGTCTTAACAAGTTAATTTTAGTAAAAGTAAAATCTTTTACTGAATAAGAAACTTCTCCTAAAATTAGTTGATTAAAGCAATCTAAAAAACGATAATACACATAATACAATAAATGCATTATTTACTGAGCTCTATCAGTTCAAAAAACAACTAAAACGACAGATTCGATAATCTAAAAAACAACGTTTTTTAGATTATCGAATCTAGTTCTATTTATAGTGTATAATTAATTAATACTTTTACAAGAAAACACCGAACAACAAAAATAATAAAATGTCATCTAATCTGTACTACATCTTTGTTGAATGTCAATTTTGAAAGTAAATGTCATCTTTGCCATATTTTGTACGGTGTTTTCTTGTAAAAGTATTAATTAATTATAAATACTTAAATAATTATAAATACACTATAAATAGAACTAGATTCGATAACAGTTTTTTTATAAGGAACATGTATCCAGAAAAAAGCTTGCCTTTTTTCAGCAACGCAAAACATTATTTAACTAAATTAATGAAGATTAATTGTGTAGTTGATTTTAAATACTTCAACTACACAATTATAATTAAATAATTGAGTAGTTGAAGTATTTAAAATCAACTATCAAATATGTCAGGTAGGGATTGTAGTACTTTTATTGCTGTACATTGCTTGCAGAAACAATGTAAAGTTATGAATTAGACATTTTTAAAAAGCTGTTTTTAAATAAATAGTATTTAATAAAGATATTCCTGCATTATTATATCTGTATTAGGAGTCATCCTTTAATTACGTCAACAATTTTTTAGCGATTTTACCTTCCCCTTCTCAACAACTTTTTAAATTTTTAGAGACCCCATCCCCATAAAATTACATTGATATTTGACAACCATTTTTTTTTTTTTTTTTGCACAAATCTTTTTTGTTTAGGCAGAAGACTAACCATTAACAACTTTTAAAAAATAATAGTGTTACAAGTAAACATTTTGTGCGTGCTGATTTAGTTATGCATGTATTGGGTCTTTTTAAAGCGCATTACGGTTTAAAAAAAGTAGCAATATAAATAGCTTTATTAAAATACTGAAGGTTAAGTGAGCGTGTAACACAGGACTGCAAAGGTGCCTAATTTTCCTTTTTTTAAGTAACTAACTTTGTTTAAAAAAACCTTGACCTTCTCCCACCCCCTCCCCTTTGTCAACAATTGTCATTAAATTTCAGACTCCCTCCCCCTCTTCCCCCTCATTTTGTTTACGTAATTAATGGACAGCTCCTTACCGGTATACTTTATTTATATTTATAAATTAAACGGTAATAATTTAGAGGTAAGTTTATAAATATAAATAAAGTATACCGGTAAAATACTGTATACCGGTATGAAAAACGTTTCAATTTTTTTTTTTAAAGAATTACCGGTAGATGAAAAAGTCAGTATATTTAAATTCCTTGTGTCAGGCAAACAATGAAAAAACTTTTTCAATAGTTTTTTTTGGTTCTTTTGTTGTTTTGTATGCTAATTCTAAAAATATCACGCACCAATTTCTTACTTTTTAATATAAACATAAGTAACAAAGGTGTTTGCTTTCTTCCAGTTAAAATAACTTCGCATAGCAGTTTTTAACTTATGTGCTTTTAATTTACACGAATGTAGACGTGGTTGTAAAGACTATACTTACGCTTTTTATTATAAATGTGGTAATTTTGTAGTTAAAAAGTACCAAAGGATAAATTTTAATTTGTTATTTAGGTGCCCCAAGAGTCCTAACGGTCTCGTCACAGAGCTCCGCAAAAGTGCATTTAACCAGAAAGTTTACGCCTTTTTCCCTACCGTGACGCTAAATATGTCCAAAGCTCGTTTCGAACCTGGATCTTCTGCTTATAAAGCAAGCGCTCTAACCACTGCGCCACGGCCTCACTATATACTACTGACTAAATACTACGGCCGCACTAAATACTACTGACTTTGCGATAAAAGTATAATTTGCATACTTTTGTGTAGAAATGATTAATCAAGTCAAGTGTTAGAATTATCACAAAGTACGTTAAGTTTCTTGATAATCCTAAGAAGTAGTATAAATAAGAAACGAAAAGTTTTAGTTTGCTGGTACCATCATGGTATGAAGAAAAAATCATTCAAGCGGTTGTTATTTTTGCAGCATTAATGTTTCTAGTTATAACTCCAAAAATTAGTAAATAATTTAAGGGACACATTATGAGGACACAAAAATTTCGCTAATTTACTTGAACTTCTTTTTTTGAGTTAGATTTTTGGGAAAGATCAAAAATTACAAAAAATTAGTTTTTGCGTACTTTTTAAACATGGTATTTAGTCAGGCCAAAAATCTTTATTATACTTATTTTTCTCATTTTTTGTTCTTAAGTGCCAATAAGCAATGACCTAGTAAAATACGCATTGAAAAGTATAATTTGTCCAACTTTGAAATATTGGTATACCTTTTATTATAAATAGCTTTAACATATTAAAGAAAATAGCAAGTTTAAAGAAGGTCAGAATCTTCTTGATTTTTACAGAAAGTTTCTTTTAACTTAATTTTAGCTAACCAGCTAGAAAAACAAGGACATTATATTGCTACGACTCTCAGCCTATTGACAATGAGGTTTCACTGTGTAGTTTTAAAAGTCAACCGAGTACTAATAAGTTCCAATGTTCTCTAAAAAAATTTAAAAACAGTTGTTTGCAAAAATTTGGCTTTTCCCTATTTTGAAACATAATTCATGCTATATTGTGAGAGAATTGTGGTTAATATTATAAACTGATAATATCACCCTTGTTTCAATACCCTAAAATACATAAAGTTAAGGGCTAGCACAGGAAAGTATTACTCAAAACACAAATAAAGTTCGCATTCTAATTATACTAAACATACGTAAGTTATTTTTAATTTATGCAAACTGTTAAAATCTTTCAACAATTATGTTATCTTAATTAAGTTATTTTAAGTTAACTTTTGTTTTATAAATAAAAGAAAGTCATTTTCAACTTATAGTAGCTTTTTTCAGGTTTTTGTTGGCTAGTCTGCATTTTACACATTTCATTCGACAAATTTTGAGTTAAGAAGACTTTTTCTTTTTAAGAAACCAGTCTTTTAATAGATATACTCTTCCTTATTTTAAAGATAAGATTGTCCCTATGTACATGCATATGTATTTGCTGAAAAAGAATTTATTTTTATTATTATTTATTTATTTTCTTTATTGTTCTTTTTTTTTTTTTTTCATTATATCAATGTCTATTATCTCTAAAAATAGTTCTTCATTAGAACTCTCAAATGAAATCATTTTAACTAAAATAAAATTCTAAATGACCTGAAGCTTGACATAAACCGAGAGGGAAGAGAGACAAAAAGTACATTAAAAAAAAAATTGAAGTCGATAGCACTATGAGTTCATAAGATGTTTGTGTTTCTAAGGTTGAAACATTAGCTCAATTTTAACTTTTTTATAGTTTAGGTCATGATTAGTTGTGAAAGACACAATGTAGTTGTGAAAGACACAATGTAGTTGTGAAAGACACAATGTAGTTGTGAAAGACACAATGTAGTTGTGAAAGACACAATGTAGTTGTGAAAGACACAATGTAGTTGTGAAAGACACAATGTAGTTGTGAAAGACACAATGTAGTTGTGAAAGACACAATGTAGTTGTGAAAGACACAATGTAGTTGTGAAAGACACAATGTAGTTGTGAAAGACACAATGTAGTTGTGAAAGACACAATGTAGTTGTGAAAGACACAATGTAGTTGTGAAAGACACAATGTAGTTGTGAAAGACACAATGTAGTTGTGAAAGACACAATGTAGTTGTGAAAGACACAATGTAGTTGTGAAAGACACAATGTAGTTGTGAAAGACACAATGTAGTTGTGAAAGACACAATGTAGTCGTGAAAGACACAATGTAGTTGTGAAAGACACAATGTAGTTGTGAAAGACACAATGTAGTTGTGAAAGACACAATGTAGTTGTGAAAGACACAATGTAGTTGTGAAAGACACAATGTAGTTGTGAAAGACACAATGTAGTCGTGAAAGACACAATGTAGTTGTGAAAGACACAATGTAGTTGTGAAAGACACAATGTAGTTGTGAAAGACACAATGTAGTTGTGAAAGACACAATGTAGTCGTGAAAGACACAATGTAGTTGTGAAAGACACAATGTAGTCGTGAAAGACACAATGTAGTTGTGAAAGACACAATGTAGTTGTGAAAGACACAATGTAGTTGTGAAAGACACAATGTAGTTGTGAAAGACACAATGTAGTTGTGAAAGACACAATGTAGTTGTGAAAGACACAATGTAGTTGTGAAAGACACAATGTAGTTGTGAAAGACACAATGTAGTTGTGAAAGTAGAGCTAAAACAGGAAAAAATATTGAATAATAATTTTAACTTTAGTGGAACTAGAAAACTGATATACAACTCTCAGCATCTATTGATGCTAAATGTGCTATAAAAAATGATAATAAAAAAAAACTTTTTATTTGAAAAATACAAACAACTTCAAAAATATTTATGATAAAAAATTATTTATTGTTATTTAAAAAAAAAAAAACTTATTTGATCTTTAAAAAAAAAACTTAGAGGTGTGTGTGTGTTTTTTTGCAAATGGCTCCTTCCCCCAAAATAAACATGCGTACCTGTTTATTATAGCTATGAGTATTTTTAATATAGTATTTGGAAGTTTTGATAAAGTACCCCTAATTTTAGGCAATATTTTTGTGTTGAAAACAAATCCTCCTCCCTCATTAGAAAAAATATTATGAGTGCCTATGATACAAAGTTGTGTTTCTCTGAACTAAAGATCAAAATTATATGAAATTTTGAAAATTTTTTATATAAATTTTTCAAAAATGATAATCGTTTTGTGCAGATATTTAGAAAATAATTTTGGCTACCTTTTTGTATGTAACCGTCAAAATTATTATTTTAATTTAACATATATCATGAGGTTTTCATATCCATTTCAAACTTTCATTTTTTTTTCTTTTATTGACAAGCTTGTAAGTCTGTCAATAAAAGAAAAAAAAATGAAAGAATGAAAAAAAAATTAAGAATGAAAAAAAAGTTAATCTTTTATGCAACTATCATGATTATTATAAAAATGTCATATGATATATATATAATATATGATTTATATACGATTTATATATTGTCGTATAATATATATATATAATAAAAATGTCACATAATAAAAATGTCAAGTGTTCATAATCACAAATGATTAAAATATATAACTCGCATAACTAAAGAAAAAATCTATTATTTACTTATTTTATATAGTTACAATATCTATAGTTATAGTATCTAATAATCTTAAAGTGAAGTTACAAGCTGAGCAAGCAGCTTCAGCTGCAGCTAGATATAGAGTGCTAGGCAAAATTAAAAAAGGATTCAGAAGCCGTGGTTTAACTCTTTAGCGTTTCCTATATACTACCATATCCGACCATTATTAGAACTTGTGGTCTCAACTTGATCTCCTCATTTCATAAGAGATATAAATACAATACAGCATTATAAAATAAACAATGGAGCTGATTCAATCAATTTTGTGGCGAAACAAACCACACCGGCGTATCAAAGATCAAAGTATAGTTTAAGGACCGGGAGCCATGCCTTTGAACTAGCCGTCGAAAAAATTTTGAAACATTTTGAAAGACGTAATTTTTATACTAATCGAATTCCTTATCAATACCACAGTAAACGCACCATCACTCAACTATTTTAATTGCAGGCTTTAATAGTACATTTTATTAACGCTTTTCAATTTTGCTGGTACAGTTATAATTGCAAATGTTGTCAGAAAAGAGGGGTCCTTCTCTGCCTCTCTCCGTTAATAATTAGAATATGCATTTTAGATAAATTTTTACCACGAACTATTTTTACTGTGCATGATCTCAATAAATTTGTAAATGATAATTATTGATGACCAAATAAATAGATATAAATATAAATTAAAAAAAAAAAACTTTTAGGAAGGTTATCCACGCGGGCGCACGGGCGGATAATGAGGTGGGGGGGGGGAAGTCTTGTGTTTCCATGTTTTCTTGCTAGACACGCCACTGGTTCTAGGTATTTTTAGTTAAAAATGCTAAGTCTCAAAGTTTTAGTGTTGGTTCTTTTGTATGAAGAACATTAAACCGTTAATATTTTTAACAAATGTTATTATTATAAAGCACCGGAGACGCTTTTCTAAAGCCCTTGAATTTTGTTTAATGTTCCACATATTTATAGTGTAAAATCACACAGTTCATGTGAAGAAACAATCCAATCAGTGTTAACTAAATCATGAACATTTATTTTTGCAAATAACAACATCGAAATAATAATAATAGTATTCATTATAAAGACACTTGTACTCATTAAACACAAAAAGTTCATTATAATATGTACTTATTTGAAGTAATTACATAATTTTTTTAAATTTAGTCATTTCAGAAAAGTACATATTACTAGGAATACTTATGCAAAGTATTCATTAAAAAAAATATTTGTATTTTTAAACATAAAGCATATTTATTGTTGTTATTGATATTATTGTTGTTGTTTTTGTTTTTAATATTCTTTTTTTTTTCTTTTTATGTACTTTTATAAAATTAACTTTAATTTTAATAATTAACTTATTAATTAACTTAAATGGTAATTAAAAAAAACTTATTATAATTAGCTATTGTCAATACTTAATTACCATAATTTTTTTGTTATAGAAAAAATAAGTACTTGAAGTTATAAAGTGATATTTATAGTATTCAAATAAATTTTACCAAGATAAGATTTAACCAATACCAAGGATAAGATTTAACCATTACAAAATTTCAAGGATAACATAAAGTCAATTTACTCTCTGTCAAAATGATAAGCTTAGCATAATGTTAGGAAATTTTGTGCACAACTTTTATGCATCTGGTTTTTAATTCTTTTAAACTATAGAGGCAAAACAAACTTAAATATTATATATGTATTAAATGTAATAATAATGTTAATGTTAGATTATCTATAGCAAAGTTAAGGTTTTTTGTAATAATTTCTTTTTATATTAGAAAAGATGAGTTTATAATTGTATAGATAATAAAATGTTATGAGACCAAATAGTTTATTTATTATATATATATTTTAAATTTATTAACTTATTGCTGTTTATTTTATGTTGCAATGGTATTAAATTAAAAAGTTTTATAATCTATAAAGGTCAATAAATTGGTAAGTAACTAAATGTTTAAACGGTTTCAATCCTCTTCCTATTAAACCCACTGCGTTTATTTGTATAATTATTCCATAACCCATTTTTTTAATTCAGCACTATATGTATAAGGAATTTTTCTTTTTTTCTAGATAAAGGTAATAATAAGTTTGCTATTTGATATGCGAATAAAAGATAATGCTACAGTCTTTAGCTGTGTGGTTATTAAAAACATATGTTGGTGAATATATTGAAAACCTTAATCCAGATCAATTAACAATTGGATATGGTAAGAATTTCATTTTTATTTACTTTTTAATTAAAATATAATAATGACTTACAATGAAATACTTGTCCATACTAACTATGGTACATAGTGGTTTATTTTATTATTATTATTATTATTACTATTGCTATTATTGTTATTATTATTATTATTATTATTATTATTATTATTATTATTATTATTATTATTATTATATATATATATATATATATTTATATATATACATATATATATATATCTATATATATATCTATATCTATATCTATATCTATATCTATATCTATATATATATATATATATATATATATATATATATATATATATATATATATATATATATATATATATATATATATATATATATATATATATATATATATATGTATATATATATATATATATATATATATATATATATATATATATATATATATATATGTATATATTTTTTTTTACACTTTCGAAACCACTGTGCCTTGTTCTGTTAGGGCCTAGATTTTGAAAATATTTTGTCAATGTCTTTCAAAAAAAAAAGGGGTTTAAACAGGCAGGTCATGATTTTTTGGTGTTCAAAATAGGTAACTTCCAGAGATGGTGCAAACTTAAAATTTTGTAATATTAATACTAGTATTAAATAAAAATGTGTTAAAAGTTATTACAATGATAGGAGCCTGGGAACAATATTCACCTGATAAATCAGGATCCACTGTCCCAAATGTGGAAACAACAAAAAATTTTTTTTTCTTTACTTTTTAAATGTTTAGTTATGTTTTTTATTCGTTTAGTATAGACAAAATGTGTCAAACGTCGAGAAAATAAGCAAATGTTTTTACATTTTAAAAAACGAAACATTCCAAAACATTTTTAAATAATAACATTTCAATGTCTTTCAAAAGTATCTTAAAATAGATTGAAGTTCATTAGGAAAATTAATTTATCTTCAAAAAATTTCTTATCGTTTAAAAATGACTACCAAGGAAAGTTTGAAACCTCCACTATTTGAGGGGGTTGTCAACTTTACAAGGTCATAACTTTAGAACATTGAAATAGTTTTTTACTAAATGAGAAATTAATTGATGAATTTTATTTGAGTTCATAATGATAGAGTTTAAGTGCTATTATTTCCCCCTTTCTTAACATATGCTTGGACCTTTAGGGCCCAAATTTTATGGGAAATTTTAAACAATATGGTTATTATGGTAAAAATTTTCCATTACAAGTTAAATCTATAAACAACATTCCTCGCTTTTGTGTACTTCCTTGTGGTATACCACAAAAAAAAATTTATTAACAGATTCTGTAAACTTTTTTTATTAAAATTTTTAAAAAATTGATTAGTATTGCTCATATCTTTTTAAAATGCCAAACATTAAAAACTCTCAAAGTTTTAGTCGACCTTATTTATTTTTTAAAAGGTTCAGGAATGATAAAAATTAAAGAAGGAAGCGTGATATTGAACCGAGAACATGTTTTTTTTTTTAAATCATTTGATTCGAACAATGAAAACTTTCCTAATGGCATTTGTACTAAATGTAGAAAAACATTAGAAAGACTTAAAAAAGGAGTTAAAAACATTATTCTGAGTAAACGGTATGAATTCTCAAAAGTCAAAGTAAGTATACTTATCAGAAACCAATCATTCTGTATTTGTGACATTTGTGAAATTGCTCGAACTACAATTACTTCAAGATCAACATCTGAAAATAGTGGAGAATCGAGTTGGGAAAAGTAAAGGCATCATCGCCTGTAAAATTAAAAATATGTCATTGGATTGGAAGGGTTGTCATTGGAAGAAGATTTAAATTTTGAACCTTTAAATTTTGATTTAATATTTTAAACTTGAAATGAAGAAGTTTATATAAAATATTTGAAATATAAAAACTGAAAACATGAAAGTAAGTTTCTTTTGATATTAAGAAAAGGTGCTGAAATTCAATGCTCAAAAGTTATGATAAGAAAAGTTGAGGAGGAGGGAGATAAAATTAAGATTGCAGCCAAAGGTAAAGCTATTGTCGTTGAACAAACAAAAAGCTGCTCAAAAGCGCCTTTTTTAGTTGAAAAAAATCCTAATTTTGGAAATAAACAAATTTAAAAATACTTGTAGACTTAGTAATACACAGGAAGCCAAAGGTCTTTGTATATTTAGAAGCTGGAAGAAAAGAAAATTATTTGAAAGCAAAGTAAGAGAGAAATTTAGTAAATAATAATTTTAATTTTAAAGAAATGATTTTGGAAAAAGATTCCAGACAGTTGGTTTATTGTAAAAACATTAAAAGAAATGTTGAGTTTATTAAAATATTATAGAAAAAGTGACAAAAAGTAATTTCGAAAACAAAGTTTAGCTTTGAGAAAGGAATAGGTGAATAAAAATACAAAGATGGCATAACAGGCCTTGTGATGAATAAAAACTGCGCGACGCATAAGCACAACGTGATTTTTGACGTCATTAAATTCTTTTTATTTGCTTTTCATATTTATCGACATTAACTGCACCAATTTACTTAATTACCGCAAAACTACTTTAAATCATTAATGTAGAAATGTTATTATTTAAAAATGTTTTGGAATGTTTCGTTTTTTAAAATGTAAAAACATTTGCTTATTTTCTCGACGTTTGACACATTTTGTCTATACTAAACGAATAAAAAACATAACTAAACATTTAAAAAAGATTATTAAATATGCTAATATTTGATTTTTTTTTCAAATAAGTAATTTAAAGTTAATAAACTGGAAATTTTAATATTGTACGGTTAAAAACTGTGCAATAGCTAATATTTTTACTAGCGATTTTATATATTTTTTTATTTATTTGTTTTTATTTATTTTCATAAAGCGGTTGATAAGCACAATCACTCGTATTACTAAAAAATTTTAACGAACGTTTTAAATAGATTTTTAATTTTTACAAGGAATTTTATTTTTGGTAAAATAAAATAAAATGTTAGAATAAAAATCTTATAGGTATAAGACATATTTCAGCGAAAAAATTATTCTTAATAAAAAGTTATTTGAAAAACTATTGACGTTCTATTTTTCAGCAGCTGTTCTTGAGCATGCTTCGTTGAGTTTCGGTATTTTCTAACAAAAAAGCGATTGTTATTATTGAGTTACTTTTTACAGAAATTTTAATAGCTGTACTTTTTTATTGAATCAAGTAGAATACGTTTTAATATTACTTTAGATTTTTATTTGCATTACCAATTTTTAAAATATTTCCTGAAAATTACTCTTAAATACTTTAAATACGTCTAACAGTTAATAAATATTTTTAAATCTATGGAATAATTTTAAAACCTAACAAACTCCCGTAAAATAATTATTTAAGTTAAAAATCTAAAACTAAAAGAAAGTATTTTTGTTCAATTTTATAGACAACTTTGCTATTGCTGAATAATTTTATTAAAATGTTAGCTTAAAAAGATTTCAACTTTTTTTTAATCTGACTTTTTTCTACTTGTAAATAAGGAGCATATTTAATTTTTTTGTAATTTAAACTTTAATATTTTTTTTATGCGGTTTTTAAAATACTTTATTAAATGTTGAAATAATCGTAAATTACTTCATTAAAATTCCGCTCAAAAATATCTTTAAATATACTCAAACAAAAAATTTTTTGCTCGACACAAATAGCCCTAGCTACGCGCAAAATCACTCTTGGACGACGTAAAATTCACATCGCCCGACGCTTTATCACAAGGCCTGGCATAAGCAAATTGTTTATTATTGGCATAAAATAGAAAACGTGGCTGAATCTCATTCAAATCTTGAGAAAATTATCACTATTTTAAAGCTAAATAGTTTAAAATACTTTTTGTGCATTTGATATGAAATTGGCTAATATTTTTCGAAAAGTGCAGCATCAACACATCCTTGCCTTTGGTTTACCATTAGCAAGGAAATAATGCAAGATTTTGAAAATTATGGTGAGCTCAGAACTCGAGGAACTATCCGTTCTTTAGTTCTTTAATGCTTACAAAACCTTCTGTAAAGATTTTTTTTAAAATCCAAGCTTTCAGCTGTATCTTATATTGATTGCCTTAGCCTTCCACCGGATGATCTGCCTGATGACATAAAAGTTATTGAAATTCTTGCTTTAATGAAACATCATTTACTTTGTGGAAATGCAAATAGATTTTATGATAATCTTGAAGAACATTTGCAACTACACTACCTTATCGGTAAACCAGTGGAACCAAATTTTAGTTTTTCGAAGGCCTAAGCTGCATAATGGTCATTTTAAAGTTGGAGATGATTCATGTGTTAGAAGAATTAATAAAATATTCCAAACTAGAAAGAGATGAACATATTTTTATAGTTAATTCCTTTAAATATTTAAGATCTACTAAAGTTGCATGTCTTGATTTAGTTTGTTACCTGAATATGAGTCAACTTTTAACAAATACAAAGATGCTTATGTTAAATTTGGTCTATGAGTCTCATTGAAAATGCATCCTCTTATCAAGCATACATGTAACTTTCTTTCACTTATGTAAAATTCCAATCCAAATAAAGGATTAAGTATTTGGTCTGAACAGACCTCTGAATCTGTTCATTATGATTTTTAAACAGTTTTAGGAGAGTGGATACAAAGTTTCTAGTAGAATTAAAGACTATCCACAAAGCCTGCTTAAAGACACTGTTATGTGCAACTACCGACATACCTTATTTAACAGTTTTACTTTTAAATTAAATATCTTATGATATATATGTGTATCTTTTATAAACTTTTATTGTTTGTAAATGAAAATAAGTATAAAAAAAAGCATTAATATGTGTCATTTAAACCATTTTCTAATTAAAAAACAACTGAATATATAGTAAAAGATCAATTTCAAGATTTTTTATTATTTAAGATAAGTAACCTACAGATATGCATTTTCACATTAATACAATTAATATGTTAAAAAAAAAATCATGGTGATCAGAGTTTGGGAACAATGTTATCCTCAAATTAGGGCCCTAAAGTCTGAATATTTTTTAGTGAAAGGAACAATCATAGCACTTAAAAAAAACTCTACCATTATGAACTCAACTAAAATTCATCGATAAAATTCTCATTTAGTAAAAAACTATTTTAACATTCTAAAGTTATGTCCTCATAAAATTGACAACCTACTCAAATAGAGGGGAATTCAAAGTTTTTCTGGATGCCATTTTTGAACAATAAGAAATTTTCCTGATGAATTTTGTTAAGTTAATTAAGATAAGTTAATTTTCCTGATGAATTTTGATCTATATTAAGATGCTGTGAAAATTTTTTTTTTGTTCCTACATTCTGGACAGTGGTTTCGAAAATATCCGTTTCTGGTGTACTTTTTTTTTCGTAAAAAATATTTCCACTAGGGTGTGATTGACTATATACAATAACTTATATTATCTTTACACATTGACTTATCCTGAGCCGCGGCAGCAGACTATAATTTTTTAGAAATTTTTTTTATTCTGATTCACTTCCAACAAGGCTGCAAGCAACCACTATTATGTTGGGAGTTACTAGAAAAAAAAAAAGATAAGAGATATAGAGCAAGGAAACAGTTGACAGAAGTTAAAGGTTTTATGAGTCATGAAAAGGGAGAGAGTTCTAGACAAAAGTTTTTAGAGCATGCAGGGAAAGATATAGTGAAAAAATGAGGCTTTGCTGAATGACGAGTCAAGCGAGAATGAGTTTTAGTTAATGGAACTAAAGATGATAGCTCCTTTGAGGAGTGACCATGATAATATTTATTAAAAAGAGAAAGAGATGTAACTTTATGACGATAGGAAAGAATCTCAAGCTTAGCTGATACAGCAGGTTCAACTGCGTTTACAATGCATTTTTAGACCATGTCAAGAAGAGAAAGAGCATCAGTTATATAAATGGTTTCCATGAAAGGTCAGTAGTAAACAATAATCCAAGAAAATGTAAAGAAGAGGACTCAGTTTAAATTTACAAGACACTGTGAGCCCCAATCTGTTATAGAAGTGATATCAGATTTGAGATCATCTGCCTGTTCTAAGCAATTAAGAGAAGACTTTTTGTCAAGATGAATTCAAGTCATCAGCAAAAAGAGCTACTTTAGATGTAAGGTTATCAGAAGGATTATTAATGTAGATAAGGGGTAAATAGTTTAAGGATTAAACAGATTCTATTTGTTGACCAGCCTTGCACCCCTTCATCTTTAGGCTGGTGCAGATGTATTTTTTATACATTGTTTCCAATTTAGGATGTTGAATGCTGGATCTTCTTGACTCAATGCATGAGTTTTGCTTGTATCTCTGTTTTCATGATAAGGCAACTCATTCTATTATCTCCTAATTAAGTTACAGCTCTAAAACTCTGTTATATGGTTCTGAGGCCATCTGGTAGTCAGGTTTCCTGAACTCTGCGGTAGCTCTCAGAGAGGCTGATTCCATCAACAGCTAAAAAATATCAAAGTATTAACAGTGCCATGTTGTGCATAGATGGTGTATCTGTTTGTACTTTTAGTGTGCATTGTCAAGGTCACATTTTGAGCCCTTTGTTACGGCTTAGGGTTTATCAATAGTATTGAGGCAATTGCTTGGGCCATTAATCAGTGTATTGAGTACTGTTTATGCTTTGAGTCAAGTTCTTTAACAAATTTAAAAATAAAGTACCGAAACTATAAAACAAAAAACCATCGTCATCACCAAGTTCTCTAAACCTATCATTCACTAATATTCGAAATCTTTGAAGTAACTTTTCTTTTATTTAATCTGAACTTTTGCAAAGTTCACATGACCTACTTGCTCTTTGTGGGACTAATTTGAGTTCAGTTGTCTCATCTTGTGATCTTAGTGTTGATGGTTATCTCCTTTAGTTTGTAAATAGTCACATACTTGGCCTGGGCATTAACATTTGTAAGAATTCAAACATTTGTCGGGAAACTAGGTTTAAATGCACAGACTATTCTTTTATGTGCTTTTGTTTAGTATCACTTCACTCTATCGCCTTTTTCTTTGTTCTATATCGCTCTCCTTCATCTCAAGACTGCATTTTTGTAATGTTATTTCTGATCATATTGACCAAGCCTCTCTCTTTATCCATTGGCCAATATTGTTGTTGTTGGTGACTTAATCCTCATCACACTGAATGGTTTTGCTCTAGTGTCAGTGTCTCTGCAGGCATTAAAGCCTACAACCTTTGCCTTTCTCAATCCCTAACTCAAATAGTCAACTTTCCAACTCGCTTTCCAGACAACCCGAATCATTTACCTTCTCTACTCAACTTATGTCTTGTTTCTGATCCTAGTCAGTGCTCAGTTACTCCACATTCATCTTTAGGTACTTCTAATCACGGTTTGATCTCTTTAAAAGTATTATCTCTTTCTGCTTCATTATCTGAATCCCCCTATCATTGTACATCTTACAACTACCTTAAAGCTGACTAGGACTCTTTTGATTTTCTTCATGATGGCCCTTGGGTAGAAATTTTTTGTCTTCCTGCTGACAAATGTACTTTTTATATAACTTCGTGGATTCAGGCTGGCATAGAATCTTTTATTCCCTCTGGACGATTTCAGGTCAAGTCTCACTCTTTTCCATGGTTTTCCTCACAATTCTCCAGAAAACAGACATCTGTTTATTACCTCTAGGAACCATTGTAAAACGGTTTTGTCTAATGCCAAAGCCTGCCATTCTTAGGTAATGAGATCTCTTTTTGTCTTGATAAGAAACCAATACTCTCTGATTGCTTGGAGGGGGAATTTGAGCTTGAAAAGGATCTCTCTTCTGCTACAGCATAGAGCTCTCAGTGGCTGGTGAACTTTAGTTCAAATAAAGCTAAATTTTTTTTCAGCCAATCGTTAGGATTAACTCTTACTTCTGATCTTTCTTGGAAACCATATATCAAATTGATTGCAAAATTAGCATCTGCTAAGGTTGCATCTCTTTATTGTGGTTGCCACTTTCTTACTCCTGATTCTATTCTTTATCTCTATAAATCTCAAATCTGTTCTTGTATGAAGTTTTGTTGCCATATCTAGGGCGGATCTTCTAATGATGTCCTTTCTCTTTTAGACAAGGTACAAAAATGCATTGCAAACATAGTTGGACCTGTTTTGCAGCCATTCTTCGACCATTATCACATCGTTGTAATCTTTTTTCTCTATCTCTTTTCTACAAATGCTATAATGGGCACTGCTCTAAAGAGCTAGCGTCTCTTGTGCCATCTACTAAAATTCATTTTCGTGTTACTCGTCATTTGATTAAATCTCATCCTTTTTCTGTGACTGTTTCTAAGTGCTCCAAAAACTTTTATTCGTCTAGTTTTTTTCCTCAAACATCATTTCTTTGTAATTTGCTTTTTTTATCTTGCTTTTTTGATTCATATAATTTGCAATCTTTCAAGTCCTCTGTCAATCATTATCTTGCTCTACAATCTTTATCTTTTCACTTCAAGCAACTTCTTATTCTAAAAGTGGTTTCTTACAGCCTTGTTGGAAGCAAAGATGTTAAAAAAAAAAAAAAAAAAGATAAAAAACCAGGACCTAGCATAGAATCTTGAGGTAGCTCAAAAGTTACTGGAAATGAAGACGAGTGTTAGCCTTTGAGGATGACTTGAGTGGTTAGAAAAAAACGATTTGTCTCAAAAAGTTTCCCTGATAAACACCATATGAAACAAGCTTACGGAGAAGACCAGCATGCTAAATTTTGTCAAATACTCAGTTACTCCACATTCATCTTTAGGTACTTCTAATCACGGTTTGATCTCTTTAAAAGTATTATCTCTTTCTGCTTCATTATCAAACTTAGATATGCAGGCCTTGTTTTAAAGCTTTAAGTGGCATGCCATTTACATATTTGCTAAGTCCTTTAACATAAGCGGTAAGCTTTTTCATGCAAGTCATTTTTTATCATTTTTAAATATTTAAATAAGTTTAAAAAAAATCATTAAGCTAAAAAAAATCATTAAAGAAATAATTAATGTTAATTAATAACCACTTATAAAGTTTGAAGGACGATTACATAAAAAAGTTTTTTTATGTAATCATCATGACAATTGCATTTGATATTTGCGCTATTTACAAATGTAATAACTTAAGAAAAAATAACCAAAATTTTATTTTTTTCAACCTAACTACTTCATCAAAAATGTTCAGTAAAAGACAAAAAAAAATGTTTTAAGAGCGAAAAAAAAAAAGAAATCATAAAAGAAACATGATAGAAATTTTTTTATTTATCATCTTGCAAGCGCAAAAATATTTACCTAGACGATTTCTTATAACATAAAATAACAAAAATAATTACAGAGTTTTAAAATAAAAAAAAGAAATTATGAGCTGAAAAAAGTATGCGTTAAATTTTGTTTTATATAAATATAATAAAAATAAAATTGCGTTAAATTTTGTTTTATATAAATATATAAAAATAAAATAAAATATCAAAAGCGTTGCTTTTGATATTTTATTTTATTTTTCTGTTTTGTGTTGTTATATTGATTAATTTTATCAAAAAATTAAAAAACATTTATTCAAACATTAAACGATATCTTATAAAGAGTTAATTTTTTTTTATAATTAAAAAAAATAAACAACTTTTATTGATATAATTATACATTTTTTTGCTTGAATTTATGTTTGAAGCAAAAAAATTGCAAGAGTTATATTAACTCTTGCAATGTCTTCGTTTATGATATTTATAAGTTTTATTTTGCTAAAAATAATAGTTTAGAAAAACATTATTTATAGTTGTTACATCACCTTTTTATAATTAACAGATTGTGCAATATCAAAAAAGCGAAAGCCAAAATTTTCTTATAATTTAGAAATATTTTTGAGTAAAAAAGTTATTTAAATTAAAAAAAAAATTTCTGTTCTCAGTTTTTCTTCCTCCTTTTCTATTTTTTACAAAAAATTAAATCCTTGTAAACATGTTATAACTTTTAACACTGCATCAAAAATATGAGTATGTTTAATTTCTTTGCCTTAAGGAAGTAAAAGCACATCTCTATAAATTTGTTAATTAATGGTACTTGGAGACTTTTATCTTTGTTTGTCACAAAAAAGCTGGTAAAGATTATTAAGATAGTTTACCCGGTTTTGCAAAGTTGTAAGTTCATGTTTGCAAAGTTATAAGTGCACAATTGCAAAATTGTAAGTACATGTTTGCAAAGTTATAAGTGTATTTATAAAATTAATTTTAACCCTTATATTTTAAATATCAATGGAAAGAAAAGTATGGAAAACAATTACAGAAGAAACTAAAAATACGATTATTTCAATAGAAAATTGTGAAGAATATTCAATCAAAGAAAAATCCAAACGCTTTTGATTTAACTCAAAATGCTGTTAGTCGTGTTATAAGAAATAGTAATAATAATATAGCCTTCATTTCATCTACAGTAAAAAGAAAAGAAATGTATAAAATTATTAATTCTATAGATGCAAACATTGAACAGACAATATTTAATTCCATGATCTTTAACAATGCTGTAATTCAAAAAAAATTCCAATGCAAATTTTAGAACAACATGATAAAAATGTTTCGATCTTGTTTATTTCCTGTAAATTAAAGAAATTAAATTTGACACGAAAAAGATTAGCAATCATTTTTCAAGAAAGAAACACCATGGAAAAAATAAATCAGAGATTAATTTTTGCGGCAGAAGTTACTAGAGTTGCTAATTCAAATTAGATTTTTTTTTAGACAAAACCTGGTTCAATAAACATACAATGCGCTCATATGGCTGTTCTCCAAAAGATACAAAAGCGTAATTGACAGTTCCTGCAAATAAAGGACAGAATGTGAGCCTCATGTGCTTAATTTCCAATTTAGGAGTTGAATGTTTCCAATACAAAAGCAGCATATACAATACACAATCATTCATTAATTTCATCAACAACAAATTAGTACCATTCTTTGCATTAAATCCAAATAAAATTCTTATAATAGATAATGCAAAATTTTATAAAGCAGATGCAGTTCTTCAATTACTATAAGAAAAAAATATTACTCACAAGTTTTTAATAACCATACTCCGCTAAATTGAACTCAATTGAAGAGTTCTTTTCAATGTTAAAATCCAATTTCAAATCCACAAGAAATGCTAATCCCAATATGACTATTCAAGAAACTCTAGAATATATTTTATCACCTGATAATAAATATAGTCAACAGTGCAATACTTTTTATATAAATATGAGATGGTTGGAAAAGACAATAAGGAGAGAAGAATTTATCTAAATAAAATATTTTAAACAATTTGTTTATTTATTTTTTATGTTTATTTTTGCATGCCTTTAAAAAATTATGATTAAATAATGTATGGTATTTTTTTAAACCTATGGAAAGTAAGTATCTAATCTAGAAAAGTAATTAATATAAAACAGTATGCTAAATTAAGTATAAATGTAAAGAATTTTCACTAATTAATCACTTTTTTTTAAAAAAAAACAACACATTTTAATTGCTATGATGTAGTGTAATTTAATATTTTGTATAATTTTTTTTTTTTAAAACTAAAAAAAATAATTTGCAAAAAAATATATATGCACTTACAACTTTGCAAACATGCACGTATAACTTTGCAAACATGCACTTATAACTTTACAAAACTCTGTAATTCATTTCTACAAATGTTGAGAAAAGAAAGAAATTAATTTATGTTAAATGATAATAAAAAATATAATATGCGGTAGTGGTGTAGTGGTAGAGCGCTCGCTTCATAAACTAGTGGTTCTGAGTTCGATCCTCACCATGTCCCCTGGTAGTACCGCGCTCAACTCGTTTCTCTGGGCAGCGGCCTTGTTCATCAAGGTTCGTGTTTCAGAGTTATAGAGTTGAGAGAGGGTTATTGCCACAAATAAGTAGCCTCCATGTCTGTAGTGGCCTTCTCGGCCTTGAGGAGGTGAATTAAAATAAAAAAATAAAATAAAATAATATTAAATTTAATTATTTAATATTAAAAAACTAAAACAAAATTTAGAAAAAAAAAGACATTTCACAAAATGTACATTAAGAAAAAAAGACTTTTAGATTTGTTTTTTTTAACTTGTAAAATAAACTTGTTTTGCGATAATTACTTTTATTGTGGTAGTTAAAAAGTTAGTCTTTAAATAAATAAAAAAATAAAGATAATTTTATGATGTCAAAATCACAACGAGCGAATGTGCTAAGCTGTTTTTTATTTAAAACAAGGCCTAATATGTCAAGAGGAATAGCCCTAACCTCTCCACCTCCATCTAATGCATGATAAAATCTTCCAGTCACAGCAGTTAGCAAGGTTAAAACATGAACAAGTGTAACATGTAACAAACATAAACACAAACCTTAACGCGGAAAAACAAGTTAAGCGTGGTACTACCAGGCTCAACTTGTTTTTCCGTCACCAGGAATGTAGAACAAATCAAACTTGGAACTTCTTGCCTAAGCATGCGCTCTACTACTACACATGCGTTTCTTCGAATGTTGTTTCTTGATTTTTTATTAGCATCGTTACAAAATATTTAAATTTAAGAATTTATTTTTACAGGCTTTTTTGTCTTTTTTTTTCTTTTTTTGTCTAGTCTTTTTGATTTTTCTTTTTAATTGTTTATAAAAAGTATTTATGTTTATGTTTTTCATAAAGTATGATGGTCTTAATTAAAATATTGAATTATTAATCTAAACTATTGTAAAAAAAGAATCAGTAAGTAGGTGATTATTTACTATTTTTTGCTAATCTTTCCTTCAAGCTGTTGAGAATGAACTCTTAATTTTGCTTCAGCTTCTAGTACTACAGATCTTTTTCAGGGTTTTTAATAATTTCTAACTTTTTATTAATATTTAAAAAACAACAACAAAAAAATAGCTTTCAAGCATAAGTGATTTTATACTCTCAATGATATTAGACTTACTTGGTTGCCACTCCAGTTTCTCTAAATACTTTACAAATTCTATTTATATTAATTTAATTTTAGGTTTTATTTCATTTAAATTTTTTTAAAATTTACTTCAAAAATTAAAAAAATACTTGAAATTTTTATGTATTTAATTGTAATTCTTTACTCAATAACGAATTACATTTGTTACTGAGTAACAAATATTTCACTTAACATTTCTCACATTATATTATGAACATTGAATTTTTTTTTCTTTATTTTAAAGGTGGTTTAGAGCTAGAGAACTTATTTTTAAAAAAAGATCTTTTCAAGGTTTTACAACTTCCATTTTCATTATTACAAGGTAAGCTTTTGTTGATTTAAAATACAAACCATTTTATGTTTGACTTATAATTTTAGATTTTTAATTTTTTTTTTGTGTGTAGACTGTTGACTATTAATATATATAACTTGTGATTTATTAATTATTGATATTTTATTACATTACTCATATTTGTCATGATATTTTTATTTTATAAAAATACTAATTGGATGGTGCTGATAATTGATTTTTTCTTTACTTTTATATATTTTTTGAAAATATTCTTATCTTAATTGCACATATTTTTTCTAATTAATTGTCTAATTTAAGAGAAATGTCATTGTAAGATTTTTCTTTTCCATACTAAAAAAATCTAAAATCTCTTAAAAAAAAAAAAAAAAAAAATTATATATATATATATATATATATATATATATATATATATATATATATATATATATATATATATATATATATATATATATATATATATATATATATATATATATATATATATATATATATATATATATAAAAATATATATTAGGGTGGTTCAAAAAACAACAATTTTTGAAAAAATTCTGCTCCTAACCCCTAAATGTGTTCTATTTAATACAAAAACACTAGGTTTAATTTTTTTTTGAATAAAAAATATTTTTAGGGGTGCCGCCAGACCCTCGAATATTTATCGGGTCCCTAATATTTAAAAAAAAAAAGTTTCTCAAAAATAGGTCAACCTGGTACTCAAATGAAGTGAAATTATATAAAAATTTCAAAAATAATACATGTTTTTTTTTTTATAAGCATAATGTTTATAAGCATATGGAGGCTCAGATTTGGAAAAAAAAAAAGCATACGTAAGCATATTCCTGAGCCTCTATAAACCATTTAAAAAAATCAAATTTTATTTATTTTATTATTTTAAATTTTATTTATTTTATTATTTAATTGATAACATTTGTATATAGTATATATTTTTTATTTTTTATTATACTGTACTAAAGTCGACTTTTTATTTTTCTTATAACCATTAATCTTTAGTAACGCACATGTTTTTAGAAAGTATTGAAATAAGCATATTTTATTATAAATATGCTTAATTTTAAGCATATTTTTGAGCCTCTTTTAAGTTTTTGCTTAAGCATACCCGAGCCTGTTTCAAAAATTTCATATGCTTATTAAAAAAAAAACATGTATTCATTTAAATAAAATATTGTCATATTAAGTTTTATTACATAAAAAATCATGATTTTTTGCAAAAAATAAAAAAAGTGAATTTTGCATGATAATTTTGATAAATAAGTTTAAACATCAATTTATTTTTCAAAATGAATATTATTTTTGAAATTTTTATATAATTTCACTTCATTTGATTGAGTACCAGGTTGATCTATTTTTGAGAAACTTTTTTTTTGTAAATATTCGAGGGTCTGACGGCACCCTTTAAAATATTTTTGATTCAAAAAAAAATTAAACCTAGTGTTTTTGTATTAAATAGAACACATTTAGGGGGTAGGAGCAAAATTTTTTCAAAAATGTTGTTTTTTGAACCACCCTAATATATATATATAAAATCACTTAAATTGGTTTTATATAAAGTAATGTTGTACAAAAAGTTAATATTACCATTTATAATAAATATCTAATTATATATTATTATGAAACCATAAATAATATTTTTAATATAAGAAGCATTTAATTTTTGATCTAGGAAAAATCGGAAAATTAAAACTTGTGATTCCTTATTCTAATCCTAACACACAACCATGGATCATAAAGATTGAACAACTTTTGTTAGTTGTTGAACTAAATGGAGAGGTTTATGTAATTTTATTTCATTTGTTTTAAATTTTCATAGGAAATGGCATTTGGATAGGGTGTATCACGCACACATGCATAGTATATAAATGTTAACCATATGTTCTTGATGAAATATTTAATTTAATAAAAAAACTACAACTTTTAAAATTTTTTTTAAGGTAAATAACAATGTATCATCTATTGAAGATGAAATTTTTAAGAGGAAAAAACTGGATCAACTTGATGCTCAACTAAAGGTTTTTTATTTTAGTAAATTTATTATAAATTCTTTTATCATAAATCACATGATCGGTATCTTGCATGAAACTTTTAGTTTTTTTAAATAAATTTAGTATCTAGTCATTATTGCTGTAATTTTCATCTACTTTTTTAAAGTTTGGCAGAAACAGACACAAAGTCAAATCACACACAAAACACACAAACACATGTTAATTTATACATATATATATATATATATATATATATATATATATATATATATATATATATATATATATATATATATATATATATATATATATATATATATATATATATATATATATATATATATCTATATATTATATATATATATATATATCTATATATTATATATATATATATATATATGTGGTAGTGGAGTAGTGGTAAGAGCGCTCGCTTTGTAAGCGAGAGGTTCGGAGTTCGACTCCCACCATGTCCCTGGAAGTACCGCTTAATTTCTCCGTGCAGCAGCCTTCGTGTTTCGGAGTTAAAGAGTTGAGAGAGGGTTGTACCACAATTTACTACCAAAAAAAAAAAAAAAAAAAAAAAGAAGCAAGAAAAAAAAGAGTAGCCTCCTTGACTGTAGTGGCCCCCTTGGGCCTTGGGGAGGTGAATAATTAAAATATATATGTATATATATATATATATATATATATATGTATATATATATATATATATATATGTATATATATATATATATGTATATATATATATATATATATATATATATATATATATATATATATATATATATATATATATATATATATATATATATATATATATATATATATATATATATATACCAAGCCTTCCCAGGAAAGGCGTGCGGTTTTTTGTCTCGTACGACCACGAAAACGTTTTTCAAGTTAGAGAACGTGATCACGGCCGTTTGCGCAAGTTTCATTATAAGCGTTGCTGAAAAATTGTTTTAAATTTAATAACTACTTAAGAAATTAAAGTTAACTTAAATAGAAAACAATAATAATAGTTTAATTAATTTGTGTGTTGTTTTAATTTTGTTTTTTTTTTGTGGTTATTATTATCGTCAACAAAATTCATTAAGTCAAAGCAAAAAAAAACAAACTGTTTTAGAAGTTAAAAAGGATGACTTTCCCATATCTTATGTGTTTTTTCTTTTAAAGAGGAAAGAGAAAATATGTATCGTCATCTGTTTTTAAAATATATTTGTATAATTATAATGTAACAAGTTTATATCAAGAGTTAAATTATACGATCGCGATTTGCAATCTCTAGTAAAATATTAGGTCTTTTAAAATTTAGTTCATGTACTTTGTTTATAAGGAGCAAATTATTAAAAGTTTTCTAGCGAGAAAGTTACAAAAAACAAAACAATAACAATAAACTTACGACTACAAAAGTAGTAACACTTTTGTCACTAACTGCATTATAAAAGTAATAAAACTATAATAGTGTTATTACATTTATAAAGCACTTATTACTTTTAAAGTTCATTCTTTGTTCAAGCAACATTATTAATTCCAAACATTAATTAAAGTAGAAAATCATCTAGAAAAAATAAAGGGGATATTCAAATATTATAAAAAATTTCAGGAACTTTCACACATCACTTAAACAAAGTTATAAAAAAGTACTTTATAAAAAATATAGCATTATGAAAAAGGTTACGTAAAAACGCGCGTTAATTTTAAAATCAACAAGTAAAAATTGGGTAATTTTAAAATTAACGCGTGTTTTTACGGTCCATTAGTAACGTTTTTCATAATGACAAACTTTTAATACGATACGTTTTCATAAAGTTGTTTGTCACGTTTTTACAAGTTACTTTAGTTTTAATATTATTTGAACATTTACTTTATTCTTTTAGATATTTTTCTACTTTAATTAAAATATCGGAATATTAATGTTGGTTGAACAAAGAATAAATTTTAAAAGTTATAAGTGCGTTATAAAAATAATAACACTATTATAGTGTTTAATGCAGTTAGTGACTAGAGTGTTATTACTTTTGTAATCGTAAGTTTATTGTTTTATTTTTTCGCTACCAAATTTAAGTTGATTCTTCCTTTAAAAACAAGGAACACGGTTTTTTACAAACTAAAATTTTAAATACTAGATATTTTTCCAGATTTTGCATTTTGCATTCGCTTAATTCAACCCTTGTTGTTACATTAAAATTACATAAATATATTTACAAACACATTGCAATTTGTAATTTTGCTATCCTCTTATAAAAAGGAAAGGAAAATCATTTTTTTTATTGTAGACTTCAAACTGTTTTTTTTTTTTTTGCTTTGCCTTATCTAATTTTTGTTGCTGAATGTAACTCTAAAGAAACAATAAAAACAGTACACAAATTATTAATTTGTCTTTATTTTTTTCTATTTCAAACTCTTTTTATTATGTTAGTTATGTTTTTTTGTTTTTGAAACTTTTTCAGCATTATTATTTTGCAAACGGCCGTGTTCACATTTTCTAAAAAAGTGTAATCGCGTGTGGTCATACGAGAAAAAAAACCGCATGCCTTTCCTGGGAAGGCTTGATATACACCCTTTAAACTTGTTCAAATTCATTTTATATATATGTATATGTATGTATCTATATATATATCTATATATATATATATATATATATATATATATATATATATATATATATATATCTATATATATATATATATATATATATATATATATATATATATATATATATATATATATATATATATATATATATATATATATATATATATATATATATATATATATATATGTATATATATATATGTATATATATATATATATATATATATATATATACATTTTTTTTAAATAGGAAAATTTAAAGAGTCATAATACAGAAAGTTGGTGGTCATCATCTTGGTTTCCATCTCTTTACTCGTCCATATCAACAAAAATTGTTGAAAATTTGCAGCTTGAAATTACAGATGTGCATATTCAATACAGAGACTGTATTAATAATGAGAAATTTATGTTTGGTCTCACAATAAGTAGTCTTACTGCTCAATCAACAAATAATGAATGGGTAAGTGAGGTAACAAATAATGAATGGGTAAGTGAGGTAACAAATAATGAATGGGTAAGTGATTGCTGAAAAGATTAGATAAAATTGTGCTGAAAAGTTACTATAAAAATGCATGTTTATACATTGATCCATAAAAACTTTACCAAAAGGTTTTTTCCATTTTCTTTTTAACTTGGATGTTTATAATAAAACTTGTTGCTTGGTATAAATTGTCCCCTTACTACAAGATAGTTAGCACAGTCTTGATATTATGTTTAATTTTAAATAACAATGTCTAATTTTTCATTCATGACAGGACAACTTGTCATTAGGCAAAAATTGTCAAGACATTGCTCATTTTGTTCATGGCACATTTACATAGCACATTTTGATCATGGCACATTTACCTAATAGTCAGATCTTTTTGGCCATAACTGTATGTTTAATATTGTCATTTTTATTTTTTATTTTAACGAGCATTTTGTTTTATGTTGGAATGGGTGATGCGTAAGTTATCAGACAAAATAAAAACGTCAGTATCTTATTTATAAATAAAAACAAACAAACTATTAATATATTATTAAGGTGTTTGTGATTCCTTACCTAAAGATGAGCATGTAAAATAAAAAATAAAAACATCACATTTGACACAGTAGGTATTACCTGAAAGACAACAAAATATATTTTTGAATATTGAACCATGTACAGTCTAGGTATAAATATCTGACTAAATCATGATCTAGGTATAAATACCTTACTAAATCATCAATAAGCTAGCTATAAATTACTAAATCATCAATAATCTAGGTATTTGTAAAGAGAAAAACTATCCATAATCTAGGTATTTGTAAAGAGAAAAAGGTAAAGAGAAATTTCCCCCAAAAATATATGTGGATAGCCATATCTGACTGGTTTTAATCTGGCACCACGGTCATATATGGGTTATAAAGCTAACATTTTCTGGACATGTATTTTTTATTATTTGTGTAATATCCAGAATTTCAAGTTATGTAAAACAAAATAAATTTTTTTAATAACTATTTGTTCCCTGCAAATCCATTATCACTTTGAGTTTTTTTTAATCTGAGTCAGTTACTATATTCTCTTGTACATACATTGAAAGTACAAATAACCCCAATAATTTATATATCAAGCTTTTTCTCTTTATATTGAAGAATCCCCTCAACTCATGCAATGTTTTCTACTTATGCAATGTTTTTATTTTATTTTTAAACTTACTAAGAAAAATAATTGTCTTATTTAATCTTATATTTAATAAAAATAATATACTTTTTAAAAAAAAAAAAAGTAACTTTAATGAAAAAATGATAAATACCTTTAATAAAAAAAGTAACAAATGTATTCCTTTAATAACATTGGTGAAATTTTCTCCAATTGCTACAATAATTTTTTTCCAGTCTATATTTTGTTATCCATTAGATTAGTTAATTAGAAATATATTTTGAAAGAGATAAGTGGTCACCAAATTCAGAAATAACAGAACAATGGCTTTCTATTTTCATTGTTTAGTCTTTTATTTTCTATTTTTGGTTTTATTAAATATTCATTGTTTGCTTAGGTTATATTCATTGATTGGTCAGGTTATATATTCATTGTTATGGCTATGGTTGTATTAGGAATACATCCTTTAATAAAACCTGCATCTTTAGCTGCTTTTAAAAGTTCCGTTCTAATGGATGGAGTTTTCTCAATTTAAATTATTTTGTTTGTATCTGTGTTATTATTGCTCTCTACCATTATGTCTTTTAATTAGTAGATATGTCTAATAATTTAAAATATCTCTTGAGGTTGGCAGGTCTGACTAAAACTTTGTTCCAGGACCAATAATAATGGTTTTGTTCCAGGACCAATAATAATGGTTTTTGTACTATGAAACAGCCCACAGAACAATTAATAAATTTAATTTTTAAATTAAAAAAAAATAGTATTATCAAATGGCAAGTTGGTCTAGACTGTTCTTAGAAGAGATAATGTCAAAATGTAAAGTCAGAAATATAAAAATAACTTCAGAAATATAAAAATAAGGTTAGAAGTAAAAAAAAAGCAAAAACATTTTTAGAAAAAAACTACAGTTGAATATTAAATTATAAATAAAACTAAAATGAGTCATTGAATCTTTATTTTGAATTCTTGAAAATATGATGCATTCACTCAGTCAATATATTTGTTACACTCAACACATCCTCAATTTTTTTTTAATTATAAATTATATTTATATATAAGTCTGTATTTATTGTTGCTACGACAATTAACAAAATATTTTTTTCTCTTACTAATCAATTATATCTTTACAAATTAAATATATATCTGCAAATTTATAGATAATCTAAATATTTCATAATTTACTTTTTTTAAATTTCACATCCTTGACTATATTGGCTACTTGAGACAACTAGTTAAGGAGGAAAAAAAATAAATTAAAAAAAATTGAAAAATTAAATAAAAATTTATTAATTTTATTTAATTTTTAAAAATGAAAAATTAAAGTTATTTAATTTTTCATTTTTTCTTAATTGTTATTATAACTTTTTTTAACCTTTTAGCTTTGAAAAATGAATTTTTTCAATGAAAATATTGAAAAACAAGGCTGCTCCACAAAAAAACAAGCTCATATTATATATCCAAATAATAATAATAATAATAATAATAATAATAATAATAATAATAATAATAATAATAATAATAATAATAATAATAATAATAATAATAATAATAATAATAATAATAATGATAATAATAATAATAATAATAATAATAATAATAGTAATAATAATAATAGTAATAATAGCAATGATAATAATAATAATAATTATAATATCCATCCAAAAAATGTTATATATTTTAATATATGCTATTGTTTAGATGAAATTGCAAAGTGAGGCAAGTTCTATTATAAAATACAAGTTAGTTGCGCTTACTGACCTTGCTATCTATTTTAATGACAGTCACTCTGATGTAACTAAGGTAATACATGCATTAGTATAAAATTGTTATGTTTAAATCTGTGATGGTTGGTAAATAATAATATGCTAAAAAGGATAGTTTTAATGTTTTTTTATGTTTTATTTATTTTTGACAAGTTTTTCATGACAGATTTTTCTATGTTTTGTTTTTATTTTGTTATAAAATGTCATTAAGAATGATAGTGTATGAAATAGATTAAATTCCTAAAAATTGTTTTTCTGTTTATAGAAGCAGAAGATTTATTTTTTTGTATTCATTTTGAAATAACTATTTTGATATGAAATGACTTTATTTTCAAATTTGCATAAACCTAATTTTCCATTTAACTCAACAGAACTAAATGATAAAATGATAAATTTTTTATAAAGCAAAATTACTGTCATGAAGGCTTTGAGTTAACAAAATCACTGCCATAAAGGCTTAAAGTTAACATAATCACTGCCAGAATGGCTAAGTGTTAACAAAATCACTGCCATAAAAGGTGTGACCAATCATTTAACTTGGAAGTTAACAGAAATCTAAGCGTGTTAAAGAGCAAGAAAAGACAGAAGGTTTAAAAAACCGTAAATTTTATGCATGAAAAAGCATGAAAACAAGAAAGAATTTTAAAGTATTGGTATTTGAGGAAAAAAACAACAAAATTAATAAAAGGTTTAAATAATTTTGGTGAATAAGAGATTTACTATTATTTATAGTGTTGGGGAATGGAATCAGGAGAAAATGGCAACCACAATAAAAAGAGGTTACCTAAGCAAATGCAAAATTTGCAATAATTTGGTGAAAGATAGTACAAGATAATGTAAAGTGTAACTATGTTTCTGTTCATCAGTTAAAAATATTAGTAGTGCATGTTCTAAGAGCTGCCTGTTCAAAGCAATTGAAAAGTTATGACATTTTTTAGTCAAAACTGGAATATATATTAGTGTCATCAGCAAATTGAGCCATCTTAAAAAAAAACAATGGACCAGGGATGGAACCTTTTAGTTCTCCAAAAAATACTGAAAATGATTTTGAGTATTCTCAATCAAAGGCGACTTAAATATTGTGGCTAGAAATTACTCCTTATGAAGAAAAAACTTATAGAGATGACCAACATGCCAGACTATATTGAATAAATGTTAGAACCTTTCTATTATTATGGTTAACAAGTCAGGAGCAGAATAAAAGGATCCAAACCTGTTGTCAATACTTTTTTGCATTCATTTCTTGTGATGATAAAAAGATGTTTGTTCTCAAAAGAGTTATTTTAAGAAAAAAATAATTATCAGTAGCAGCTCCATAAATAGAAGAAAACCATGGGGTATAATTAAACAAGACATAAATCTAGCAAGAAGGAATAGAGACTTCCAGGTTGATTCCAGGAGATTATAAAGCAGAATAAATCAGCATTAGTAGATAAAAGTGCATCGATGATGTGAATCTGAAGTAAAAGTTTTAGTAAGATCATAACATCGTCTGAACCATCTAAAGGATAACAAGGAGAAATTATGTGTGATGAGCATTCTAATCACCAATAATAATATTTTTAAGGCTGATAATATTTATAATAGTACAGTAATATTTATAAGATTGCAGTCTAGTGAAGAAAGAGAATGATATAGATAAAGGAGATAGTTGGTTGAGTAAATAATAGTTAGAGGATTTATATCCAGCGAAGCTTGTTTGAATAATTAATCTTAAAAGAGCAAGTAGATAAATTTTGAAAGAAGTAAGGTTGAAAAGAGGAAAAATTTTAAGACCTTAAGTATTAGTAAATAATAGATAGAAATAATTTGGTGGTTTTTATATATTTTTTTTACTATAGTCATAAGTCATATATAGATAAAACCTGAAGATAAAACTTAGGTAGTACTTGTCACCCTAGCAATAGTAAAAGATAGATTGAAACAATTAAAGGGGTCAATATGCTGTTTTTAAAGCACACCAAAAACATCAACAGGGTTATTGAGTTAGCTAATTCTCTGCTTACCCCTATAAACATTGCCAAGGAGGTGTTAGAGACAATGGCCTAATTAATTCCTATTTATTTTATCAAAATTTATTTATGTGTAGTTTCGATTTTATTTGAAACAACTTTTTATGTTTTCAATTTGTATTCAAAACTTTAAGTTCAAAATGTTATTTTTTTATATTAATAATTATAAAAGAGTTCATCATATTTACAAACTAACTACAAGCCTCTTTGTAAACCTACATTGGATTATTTGTAAAAAATTTTTCAGTTATTTCATAAATAAGCTCAAATGATAATTAATAAATATTAAAACTTACACTTCATTTTGACACAGAGCTGTTAATCGATATGTGATCATAAGTGGTTATAATTATATATTATTGATTCAGTTAATTATAATTAAATTTTAATAATTTTTCTCATAGTGTCCAAACTACATATTATCACCTGTGTCAGCAGAGGCTAGAATTAAGCGAAACTCATCCAAAGTTCATTTGTCATCAAAAGATGGTCCCCGATTTAATATTAAGTTTATGTTGGAGGATCTTGTTTTTACTCTTTTAGAGAAACAATATCGTCTATGCTTTGATGTTATTGAAGAAATAAGTAGATATTTTTGTGCTTACAGCAGAGCAGCAGAAAGACCAAAGTGTCAAATCAAAGAAAAGTAAGAGTTTTATATTTTAATTAGTAAGAGTTTTATATTTTATTTAAATACCGCTAGATTTTTAAAAACATTTTTAATTTTTTTGTAACTGTTGCGGGTTATTTAAGCGGTTGTGGTGTATTGGTAGAGTACTTGCTTTGTAAGCGAGAAATTCCGAGTTCGTAAGTTTTGTAAGAGAAAAGTTTCCACAATGTCCCTGGTAGTACACCGCTCAGTTTGTTTCTCTGCCTTTTTTTGTCAAGGTTTGCGTTTTGGAGTTATTGAGTTGAGAGAGGATTGTAATCGCAGTTACTAGAAAACAAAGAGTAGAGTTAGAGAGAAAGAAAACTTAAAGACTTAAAAGGTTGTAGGTTGTATGTATCAGCAAAACACATACAACCTACAACCTGTGTGTGTATGTATGCATATCTATATACCTTATATATACATACATACATATATATATATATATATATATATATATATATATATATATATATATATATATATATATATATATATATATATGTAAGATATAAGATTTAAATATAATTTACTCTGTTATAAGAGTTAATTATATTTAAATAATTTCAACTTATACTATTTCTTCTTTTTGTATAAAATATAAATACAAATGACTAACTAATTTTTAAAATTAAACACAATATCTGAAACATTATCCAATAATAGAACAAATATCTAATATCTGGAGGTAGAATTCATTAAGATAATTCCTTATTAATTTTTTTTTCTATTGAAAATTATGTTTTTAAGTTTACTATAAAGGCTACTAGTGCACTGATCATAACATAATAGAATGTTAAATACTTTTTTAGTCATGTGAAGAATAAAAATTTATTTTTTTAAGATGGTAGATTTAAAACAGTTTAGCACATAAAGAACATGTGTTAAGAAACATGTGTTACTTCAGAAGTTTAGTTTTAATTTGACTTAGTGTTTTTCTGATAATTTAAGATAAGTAATATTGATCATTTTTATAACTAAACTTTATATATATATAAATATATATTTTTATAACTAAACTTTATTAAAATTAAATGTTAAAAAAAAGTGTCACTCAGATTAACCAGATAAAACTAGTGGCAATACCCGGAAATACTTAGGTATAGAAGGTTTTTACCCAAAACTTGATTTTTTAAATCAAAATTTGAAATATTAAAGTTTTACTTTTGTTCACATTACTTTTATATAACTATCAACAAAAATAGAGTTTATATGGCCAACTGGACATTAAAAGTTCAACTGGACATTAAAATCTATCTATAGTATAAAGTCAATTTTTATTTATATTATAGTTGGACATTAAAACTGGACATTAAAATCTAGCACAAACACAGTTATAACTGTATATTTACTTATTAGATGTTTTTCTTTTTAGGTGTATGTATGTATTTATGTATGTATGTATGTATGTATGTATGTATGTATGTATGTATGTATGTATGTATGTATGTATGTATGTATGTATGTATGTATGTATGTATGTATGTATGTATGTATGTATGTATGTATGTATGTATGTATGTATGTATGTATGTATGAATACATCAGAGGTAGAGATAATAAAGAGATATATAAAAAGATTTTACCTTTTTTTTCAAATAGTGGATTAGCTTGGTGGTGTTATGCTATTAATTCATCTCTGGTTCCAATTAAAGAAAAATATAAAAGAAGAACAAAAGTCTTTATAACAAATAGAATTAAAGATATAAATGCTTACTCCAAACTCTATGCACAGAACTTGATGAATAATCCTTTAACATCAAAAGAAAAGGTGATGTTTGTTTAACCATTATAATAAAATTATTATTACCAACTTAAATCTGAAAATGAATACAAAATTTACATGAATTGTAGCAAATTATTAAAATCAAATAAGTTGTAATTTATATCACTTTTTATCTTGGTAAAATTAAACATAATATAATTAAAGACTATTGGTAGTTATTAAAATTAGTAGAAGCAGAAATAAAATTTATTGAATACAGTAACAGTTTTAAATTTGCACAATAAGTTCATGAAATCAAAATAATTTGTTGTCTGTAGTTTTTGTACTCAGTAATTTTGTACTCATTTATCTCTCATTTTTCCCCAGTTTCCTCAGTTTCCCAGTTTTATGCATGTTAAAGAGTAATAAAAATAACCATAAACCCTTTGCTAAAAAATTTTAAATAACTTATTGTATTGCAGGCTTTTGAAAAATTTAGCTTGAATGAATTTTTGAAAAGTATATATGTAAATAGCTTTATGCAAGCAACTTAAATTAATATTATATAATGAATTATTATAATATAAATATAGCACCACAAATATTTTAAAATAATATTTTTCATTATACCTCAAAAGCTTAATGAACTCTTTTTAAAAAAAGATAAATTATTACACTTTTAAATTGGATATATGCTCTCAAAATCAAACTTTTTCAAAACTTTTTAACAGTACCACTGAAAACATACAATTGCTTTTCTGTAATTTTATATTTAATAAAAATTATTTTATTGCTAACATAATTTGTTGTTATTTTGATATATTTTTTCATTATGCTTCATTTTGTTTGATATTACAGAAAATTCTGACATTTCCAGGTTATAAAAAATGTGGTAACTACACTATGTCATTTTATTCAACTTTTCAGTAGGACAGTTTAAGTATAATTGAATATGTTTTGTACTACAGAATTAAATTTATTTCACCAAGCTAGACACAGATCAGCAATACACATAGATCAAATTAGACAGCAAGACACATAGATCAAATTATTAATACATAGTGTAGTATATAGTGTGACCACTATCAAGAGTGTTATAGTGTGACCACTATAAAGAGTATTGAAGAGCTGAGTAAAGTAATTTTTATATTTTCACAAGTATAAAATTTTATGTTTAGGATGAGCTTGAAATTATTGAAAAGCGAATATCCCTTGAAGAACTAACATTACTGCGAAAATATATATTTTTCAAAGTCGAAAAAAATGTCCAAGCTAAAAAGGTTGTTTTTTTTTAACTGTCCAAAAAGATTGTATTTTTAGTTCTTATAATTGATAAAAAATCAAATATATAAACATTTTTAAATGTATTTTATATTAAAATATTATTTATATTTTAAATGTAGTTTCTGTTTTATATTTTTTAATTATATTAAATATTAAAGTAGTCTATTTAAAACTAGAGTTCAACTAAATTAGTTGTAAATAAGAATGAAACCTCTTCTTGGAGCACTTGGGCAATGAGCTTCAATCCTTATTGGGCTAGTTCTCAGGAAAAAGTTGATACTCCTGATCTTGCACCTATTACACAGGGTTAGAAGCTTTTATTATTCAGCACACAAAATTATATTATTCTTTTATTATTATAGCTTTTATTATTCAGCACACAAAATTATTAATTTATGCAAATATATTAATTTATGCATTATATATTAATAACACTATTAATTCTGAATTTAACAAATATTTTTTTTTTTTACAATATAGAAGAAAAATTATTTCTTGAAGAGCTGCAAGAAACTTACAACGAAGAAGAATCATTGTTAAAAAGAGATTCGTTTTTTGCTCAGATAGATTTTACACTTAGTAGTGGTTCAATTATACTGAAAAATGATTCAAGTGGAATAAGTTAGTATGAATATTTACTGTTATTGACCTTGCTTTATTATTTTAATTTAAGGTGGTAAGTTTAAGTACAGGTAATATGTAAGTTATTAAGTTTAAGTACAGGTAATATGTAAATTACTCTTATGCAACATCATAAGGTATATTGATACATTACACCGTATTTCTGAATATTGCACGTTTTAAAATTTGATTTAAACGCAGACAAGGAAGATAAAAAAACTATACGATAAGGTAGAGAATTTAAATATTTAGTTACTTTTTCTTAGAAATAAAATCTCTGTACATGGAATAAATTTTTGAGAAACTTGTTGAATAGTGAGTAGAAGCGAATATAAAAATTCTAGAAGGTTCTATATTATATTTTAGGTTATCATCATCATCATCATCATCATCATCATCATCATCATCATCATCATCATCATCATCATCATCATCATCATCATCATCATCATCATCATCATTAACATCATCACAAGGTTAAACATAAAAAGCATAGTAATATTAAGATAATAAGCACAATCGTTATTATATACAACATCTTTTACAGATAACTTATTTGTTATATTTGCAGACCAGATATCTATCTGACATATCTTTTGTTATTTCAGACATTATTTCAGACAGGTGCACATAATTCTAGAATCAGTTAAAAACAAAATTTATAACCTCATCTAAAGTTAAGAAATTGTTGTTTGATAAAAGGCTTTAAGAGTTAGTAAGGGTTTGCATTTGCTTTGCCTGAATTAAAATACAGTGATTGAAAACATTCTTATAAGAAGACGCAATTATGCTAATAATATCTTGGATTGAATTGACAGATTCAACGGTGCTTATGTATAAGAGATGAACACTAAGGATAACAACATTTGCTTTGAAATTTTTATGTATATAGTTTTATCTTTATAACTTTATTTTTGTTTAGACAATAAAGAGATATTGAATGTCAAATTTGATCAACTCACATTTTCATCTGAACTTCGTCCAAAGCAGCATTCATGGGATTGGTCGGCAGCTTTAAGGTCGTTTCAAGTAAATAATACTAATGAAAGTGTATTTCCAGCACTTATATGGCCTAAAGTAATATATTTATTTTCTAGTTACTTTTTATTACTAAATATTATCCTGTAACCTACTATATAATTCTTTTGACATATTTTAAACCTATCTTTTAGGGTGCGTCACTTAAAACAAAAGTGAGCAAAGAGACTTCTAGTATCAATATTATAGTACCAATATACACTAAATAAAAATTCAGAAAAAAATAAATATCTGTATATCTGAACGTAAAGTTTCTGAATTAAAAAAATTTATATCTCAGTAAACTTCAGTCCAATTTTAATGTTGTTTGTTTATACCACATGAAAAAACTGGGGAAATGATTGGCATCAAAAAACCAAGATTAAACTAGTGCTGACGAGTTGGGAGCCCGGAGTGGCTGTCACCAGACTTTTTTTTATTTTTTAGAAATTTCAAGTAATTTTAAGAAATAATAAAAATATTAGAGGGAAAAAAAATTTCTCTACCTACCAGGGAACTTTATTTTTAAGATGTCAGATCGTAAAATTGACATCTTAAAAATAAATAAATTTTAGTCTGAAGTTTATGTCTAAACAGATATGAAAAAGAAAAAAAGCAAATGATTGCAAAAAAAGCAAAAAAAAATAACAAATAATTAACTAATTGCTATAGTATAAGTAGGATTAAATAATAATATATTATAACTATAATAATAATATAAAATAATAATAATAATAAATTAATATAGTAGGATTAAAATAATCATACTCTGCAAAGATTTGAAATAAATAGAAATAAATAAATAAATTAAAAAAAAAAATGACATTAATATTAACTATTTGTTTAGCAAAGTGACATATTCATGTTGAAACATATATTTACAGTATAAATAATCAAATTCAAATATCTTTTAAAAAAATGTTTGTTAAATCTTTTTTAGAGTGCAGCTTAGGCATTAATAGTCTCTGAGTCATCCTTGAGAAATCCATCTCTTTTCTCAAATCCACAAATAGATGCTGATGCATCTGTCATCTCTTTTACTGCTCTTTCACAAGACTGTGTGTGTAGGGGAAAGTAAGGTCCTTCAAAAGGTATCTCTAAGAAATTATCAAGATCTTTTGTAGGTATTTGAAAAGTAAACACAGGTTCTGATTTATCTTCTTTCTCCCAGTGGATCAGTTCTTGTATGGATGTAGCTCCCAGATTGAGTTTGACTTTCTTCCTTGGCCTGAATTGAGTGTTTCCATACTCCGAACCTTTCCATATCTTTTTGATGGTTTTAATGGCCACACTTTTTAAGATTTGCGTCCATCTTGCCTGTAGCCAAATATATAATCAGTTTATAGCAGAGAGCTGAATCTGTTGACATTTTAGACAACGGTCTAGTGAAACCAACATTTGAATTGGTGGGTTCATCCAAAGTGACAATAATATGCCTCAAAAAAAGCTCATTGCAATATAGCATGCAAATAGACTAAAAACACTTTCTACCTAACACTTGTTCAAGATTTGTCAACAAACCTCCATCTTTCCCTGAACCAGTTACAGCGTTTGTTGAATCTCCTCCTAGAGATTTATGTACTCCCCGAGGAACCATCTGGTTAAGTAGTCCAATTGCAGCTTGTTTAGCTGGCTTATTGGAAGGTATTGCCTTCATGGGTGTAAAATGTGTAATATAGTGACCGTCAGGTTCAGAAGTAACACTAATGTGTTCTTCTTTCACAACCCTTTGATGAAATTGTTTTATTACTGGGTTGTGCTTTAAAACATCATCTTTTTCCTTTGAAGTTTCTTATATTTCTTTTTTACTAATTTTTTTTCTAGACTTGACTTTCTTTTCAGCTTCCTCTTTTCTAAAGAAACCTGCCTAGCTGTTTCCTTAGTACAAGTTACAAGTCATTTGATATTTTGATAGTGACCCAGTTTTTTCTCTTTCAGCTTTTAACCAAATAACTTTTTGGAATCCTATGTTCCCTCGAACAGGTACACTAAATATGTGCAAAATCTAGACAAGAATTTAATTTTGAGCAATTTTCATTACATAAAGTGATTTTACATTTATAAGATGTAATGTCAAGCAATTGATCTAATTTGATTTTGCAAGTAGAAACAATTTTCTATGCTGCTTTTCCTCTAGAAATATTGCTAAACTTATTCCAGGCTAATTCTATTTTTTGTACCATATATATCTTGTTTATTACCACAGGAAACTTAAAAAGAGCATTCGATCTTATCCACTGTTGAAGAACCAAATCTGCTAATTGTACACTAAGTTCTTTTACAGAAATCAGCCTCCTTAAAAATGAAACAAAGTGAATACAAGTAAATATAAACAATATTTCTGCAATCTTTAAATTTAAGCTTTCATTACATGCTTGTCAATATCTTTTTCAATGAGGAAACATTCTTGTATTAAAAGACCCTTTCTCAGGATATCTCTAATAGTATGCACTTCTGCAGGATTAAGATGTAGGTGTAATTACTTCCACCCAAATACAGTGAAAACTTTGACTCTTTTTTATCCCAATTGAATCTAGTAATTTTAGGAGCTCTCATTCTTCCTTTTAATATTAAATAAATACTAGCAATTAACAAAACTGGAAATCAACCAAATCGGAAGTAAAGTACTTTTGTACTGCGTATTCATGTATGAGGTACATAAATGCATCGTATGGAAGTAATTCATTTCCAGTTTTATTTATTTCTAGTATGAATAAATGAAAACATGTTTAAATACAAAAATATTTTAGAATGCGATGTATTGTATTCTTTCCAGAGTACATTCAGAAGAGTACATTAGTACAGAAGTGTGCATTATGTACATTGTGCACTAAGTACACTTTTGTACTAATGTAATAAACGTAGACAATGTACACTTCTGTACAATGCAATAAATGTAGAAATAACTATTTAAAAATAACCTACAACTTTTCAAAACTTTACATTTCTAAATATACAGGGCCGACGACACAGTTCTCAAAGTTAGGAGAGCTGTGGGGAGCACAATCATCAACTACTAAAAAAAGGTCCTCCATATCTAAAAACTTCAAAACCTTTGTTAAAAAAAAATCCTTTACAGAAAAAGTGGGGGAGGAGGGCAGTGACCCCCTGGCCCTCTACTATTATCAGCCCTGGTATAATCTCAATTTTTTAACGCCAATCATGTTACCGTTTTTTTATTATTTGTTAGACACAAATAACATCAAAATTTAACTTAAGTCACTGAGATATGAATTTTTTAAATTTGCGAATTTTTACAATCTGACGTCTTCTAAAAAAAACCAGTTCCCCAGTAGGTAAAAAAAATTAAAACTTTTTTGAATTTTTATTTATTATATATATTGGCTCTATAATATTGATGCTAGAAGTTTCTTTGTTTCTTTGTGTTTTTAAAGTGACGTACCCTACTATCTATATATATAAATTTAGATCATCACTGTTTTTTTTTAATTTTATCTACTTGAGGTTTTAAAATGCTGACTTAAATCTAAACATTTTTTTAATTTCCATTATTTTTGCTGTAGTAAAAGTCCTTCAAATCTAAAAACTAACTGCCTGTACCAAAATCAATAGTTGATGTATGTACTAAAGCCCTCAAATATAACTCTCTCTATATATAATATATATATATATATATATATATATATATATATATATATATATATATATATATATATATATATATATATATATATATATATATATATATATATATATATATATATATATATATAGAGAGAGAGAGAGAGAGAGAGAGAGAGAGACAGACAGACAGACAGACAGACAGAGAGAATGAGAGAGAGATGGATAAATAGACAGATAGATTCAGAGTGTAAGGGAAATCCAGCCAGATTTTAATTTTTTTTTTAGTTACTTTCTCTACTATTTTGTAACAGACTGGCTGCTTTTTTACAAGGATGTATTTTATAACAAAAATTTCTTTTTCACACCTATACTTTTATATGAAAAAAAAGGGTCATTTGAGCTAAACCAGAGGTTTCTAAATTGATCAAGTGGCAAACACACTGTATCATAAATTGACCCACAAGTTTTATTTATCCAATAAAAAAAGAAAACAAATACCATCATTTTAACATTTATTTCAAAATTTAAAATTGAATCTTTTTAAAATCCTGAGGAGCATTTTTAAGCAGTTGGCGGAAGAATATTCTTCCTGCTAGAAAAAATTTTATATTTTTTTCCAATACTGACTGTAGCAAATCCTAATAAATAAAGATGTGCATCAAATGCTATCCTTAGGTGTGCATCCAATGCTATGTTGTTGATCTCTTGATTATTTGGCGGCAAAAAATAAATTATATGACAATTTCTATAAAGCTAAATATTTTAATATTTATTTAAAAAACTTTATTTAATTATTTAATTAGTATTTTTTTTTAAGATCTTTGTCTTGACTTAACAAACAAGACTTGACAAACTTGACTTGATAAACATGACTTGACAAACTTGACTTGACAAACATGACTATCGACTAATTGATTATTGTGAATGTAAATTTTTTTAACTACATTTTTAAAGTGACTTTTTTAGATTTCAAAAAAAGTGAATTATTCAGATGATCTTCAGTCATCATGTTTTTTGGTCATTAAATTTGGACAAAAGAAGATGCATCTCTCCTCATCATACAGGTATTTAATTTATTAGTTGATCATTATAAATATTATAACCATCTCATTTATATCTATCTGCTTTATTATCTATTATTTTTTTATTTGTTTTGTTTCTACTTTATAAAAGTAATTATCTGTAAAAGCCAAAAATATATCTATTTTTAGACTGTCAGTTGTTGCCCAACCTCTTAATATTGTATATTCAGCAGATATAATTTCTGAATTAAAAGAATTTTTTGTTGTACATGAAAAATCCAAGTATAAACTAAGTACCACAAATATGACATCTCGTCTTCGCAATGCAGTTAGTTCTCGAATAGAAGAAATTAAATCTGCTACTAAGTCAGAATTCGTTAATGTTGTAGGAGATTTTACGAAAGGATATACTCAAGTATGCTAATTTATTTATTTATTAAAAGTTATTTTTAATTTTTGAGTTTGAAAATTTTTTAAAACTAAAACAATAAAGTTAAGTAGCATTCTAAATATTTAAATGTTTAAATATAAAAATGTAAATTACAAGATTTTAAATCTTAAAATTTACTATTTTCAATGTTGCATTATAGACAGTAAACAAACAAAAAGGGTTACAAGGAAACTGAAGATTTTACTTATTTCTTGATATTGAGAAAATAAACCCGTTTTGTTATTTTTATAATATATAATAATAATTGGTAGTAAAAGTGAATACAAATATAATTAAAAAGTAAATATGCATTGCTAAGATATTTCCTCTCTATTTGTATAATAAAGAGGGAATATTTTACCATTTAATTAGATAAAATTTTCATTAATGGCAAGAAGGTAAGATTGTTTTACAAGATTTTGCAAATACATAATTGCCTAATATGCAAAAATAATGATTGTGTTGGTATTGTAGTTTTAAAAATTAAATTTTTTCTGAAAATAAAATAAAATTTAAGTTTTTAAATTTTCATTTATGTTACTGTGTCATCCTAATGCTTAAAAGATTTATTTTTGTTTTGTTTTATATTAAGAATTCTAACAGCCCTCTAGTTTACAAATCATTTATTATAAAAGTTATATTTTTCGAATATATATTTTAAATTTAATATTTTAAATTTGTATTTAAGATTCTTTACTTATTTCAAATAGTTATACTATTTATACTATTTGTATACATTCAATGTTGTTTATCTAAATCTAAATAAAACTTGCAATTCTCATATCTCAAAGTCTGAAATTCCTTATTATCCTAATTTTAAATTTTGAAACCGTAAAAAAACAATTGCAATCATTAACGATAAGCTTAATAATAGTTAACAACAAAAACTCAATAGTGTTACTAATTAACAATAGTAAAAAAAAAAATATTTTCAGACATCTTGATTTTATCATTAATCTGTGATGTGTTTTTTTGGATGGTAACAATTTTTAGGCAAAAAGAGAAAAACAAGATGAACAAGAAGATGAAGCTTTTATTCAAAAAATGGAATGTATAGATAAGTTTGATTACTTAGGAGGTTAGGAGATTATATCAGAAAATGAAGAAAATCAATTGCAGTAGCTTATAGCTGTGATAAGCCACTGTCAACATTAAAGGTTTATATTGACTTTTAACATTAAGATTGGCATTATTAGTGGTTAAAAAAAAGTAGTTGAAGAGGGTAAAAATTAAATTATTGAGGAGAAAGAGGTGGAGGCAAAAAACATAAAAAAGTGTGTAACATAAAGTTTGAGGAGGTTGGTATTAATAAAAGAAGATGCATAAGAGTGTTGGCATGATTAGAAACCAACCTTAGCTATACAAGCATGGAGAAATAAACTAGTGTGTGCAAAATGGCATTCAAAATGTGTTTTATATATACCTGCAGTTGCATAATGGATATAAGCATATTTTAATTCATGCAGTGAAAGAAAAACATAAAAAGAAGAAGAAATTTGAAAGATCTTATTCAGTACTAAACATTTGTAATACAAAATTATCAAATTTGGTTCAATAGTGGTCTAGAGGACCTGAAGGACTAACTATTTAAATGTAAATTTATTCTCAAATGGAATGTTACTTGTCATAATACCTCAGTCTTATCATGATGCCTCAGCCTTGAGCCCCAAATATTAAAACAAGTGTAACTAGGCAAGATAAAAATTAATAAGGTAAGCTAAGCATGAGCGCATATTCCCTTGATTGACCATGAAAGTAAATCGATTAGAAAATACCTAAAACTCTGGTTTGGATTGTACAATGGTTTTAATTGGTTAGTCATTGCATTTGTGCCACTAATTTGTTTTTACAATCTATTTCAAATAGAACTTTGAAGTTTACGTAATAAGATAAAAACGATGTTATTTTTTTATATGTTAAATTTGTTTTGTCTTCGTAAAATATGTTTAAAAAATATATTAGTTGATATTTGTCTTATTAATTAATAATTGTGGCTAAAGATTACTAATCTAAGGTTTTTTATTTATTAATTTGATTAGTATGTATTAATATGTTTTATTGTAATACAAAGTTGATGTGTTTTATCAATTAGTTTTGTAAACTAAAGGTTTATCAGTATGTACATTAAACAATATTCTTTTATTCTTTAAATAATGCATTTTATGTAAGATTTTTTTTTTTAATCTACTCAAGGATATCCAACTCTACTCACTTTTCACAGCTTGATTTTAAGTAATGGAGTAAAATTTTGTTATAAAGTTATGTGATAAAAATGTGATCAGACAAAAAAATAACACTCAGTGAAAAGTTAAAAAAAATGAAAATTTTACACTTGGTAAACCATGCGAGCAAAAAAAAAAATATTTCTAGAGAGGATTTCTATAGTACCATTTTTTATTAGTGCATAATGCAAATAACACCTAGAAAAGCTGAATTAGAAAGAATTGATGTGTTGTTGTCAAGATACTAAAACTATTTTCTTCCATAAAGAAAAAAATATTGGATTGGAGTTAAAACCACCATTATTGATTTGTTGAGATTTGGCAAAAGATATTGTTTATAAACTTTCATATTCATGGTTTGTTAAAAATTTTCTAAAATATTCTTTGGTTTTCAGATGAAATTTTTTATCAATATCAATTTTTCTAAAAAATATTAAGCAAATAGTTTTCGATCATTGATCAATAAAGTTTTATCTTGATTTTTGATTGCATGAAAACAGTCAATTGAACAGTCAATTGAACAGTCAATTGAACAGTCAGTTGAACAGTCAATTGAACAGTCAATTGAACAGTCAATTGAACAGTTAGTTGAACAGTCAATTGAACAGTCAATTGAACAGTCAATTAAACAGTCAATTGAACAGTCAATTGAACAGTCAAAATGAGACAAGATAATGAAGTTCTAGAGATTCAGTTGCTTAATGGCAGATTAAGTAAAAAATAGAGTAATTATAGTAAAAATTTGTTGTACTTGAAACAGAAAAGAAACAATGTATTGCTATAACAACTTATTTGATTTAAACCCATTAAAAGCACTACTTTTTCTTCTCTGTATTTCACACTTGTTTTATACAAGATATAATTCATAATTGTTTTATATAAAATCCAGTATACAATAAAAAGAAAAAAAAAATTTGATTTTATTCTTATATTATTCATGCAAAAGTAGCATGAAGCAAACAGAATTGTTTTCTAAATTTCAAGAGATTACTTCTTATTTACAGAATTATTTACAGATTTATTACTTCTTATTTTAACAGATTTTAATCTACTCATTGAGTTATAGTTATAGATCAAGTATAAAAAAGTCAATAAAGATTGTTACAATATTTTGGTTGTAAAAAAAAAATCTACCATCAATTTAAGCTCTAAAATACCTGAAAATAGTTTGAATAGTTATAGTTTTTATAAGCTAAAAAGATAATGTTGAAATTGTTGAATTCAAAGAATTTTGGATAAAACTGTTTGCATTTATCAATGGAAATATGCATAAATATATTTTCTACAACGCTTAATAAATTGAAGTTACATAATTTAAAAACAAAGCATAAAAATTGAATGGTTTTATGAACTAAAATATTACAGGTTGGAAATATATGGGATATCGATCTTGACATTGCAGCCCCTCAGATTATATTACCTCTTCAAAATAGCGGAAGATTGTTACATGATGCTGATCTTCAAAACCAAATGGTAAGAAATATTATTAATGTATAAATGTAACATTTTACAAATGTAAGTTTTATAAATATCAAGCTTTCTCAGAAGACGTGGACACACCTTTCCAGTATATAGTTTGTTCATTTTTAATTTTGGTTTAAGCTTACATTTGTTTACTCAGCGCATGTTTTAGATGTGCTTATTTTAAAACATACAAGGAGCCGTGACCAAGTTGTCTAAACAAAATATTACATGTGTAGTCATATAAGGCATGCAACCGCACGCGTCTCCTAAGAAGGCTTGAAATATATATATATATATATATATATATATATATATATATATATATATATATATATGTATATATAATATGTAAGTTGATTTTAATAAAAAGGCAGTGTAAAACTATTTTTAAATATATTTTGATGTAAAAATATATTAACGATATTTCGCTGACCTATTGTGGTCAACGTCATCAGGTAATAATAGATTACGATTTGTTTTATGTTATTATGTAATGTTTTGTTATTACCTGATGACGCTGACCACAATAGGTCAGCGAAATATGGTTAATATATTTTTACATCAAAAAATTTTTAAAAATAGTTATACGCTACCTTTTTATTAAAATCAACTACATATTATATATACATATCGTATAACAAGAAATTTTTTTTAAAGAATATATATATATATATATATATATATATATATATATATATATATATATATATATATATATATATATATATATATATATATATATATATATATATGTATATATGTATATATGTATATATATCAGCCCTTGGAATTAGGGTCAGCATTCGGCAATGCCGACCCAATTGCTGAAGTGTTTGTGGTCGGCAAAAAATTGCAGACCTTATTTCTATGTTTTATGGTAATCTCTTTGTGTCAAATTTTTTTTGCCAACCTAATGCTGACCTCTAACAGTTTGAGGTTGGCAATTTAATGCTGACCTTATTTTTTCTAACGCTGAGGGTTGATGGTTATATATATATATATATATATATATATATATATATATATATATATATATATATATATATATATATATATATATATATATATATATATATATATATATATATATATATATATATATACACACACACACACATATATATATACACACATATACATATGTACATACATACATGTATGCATACATACATATTTACATCAATTGAAAAATTTGCTTTAGGCAGGTATTATTTAGATATAAAGGATAAAAAAACTTTTTTTCATTCTCCTTTTTTTTTACTTTGTCTGGAAAACTGTCTTGAATAAAGCCTGCGTTTAAAAAATTAATGTCTACAAAGTTTGTTTGGACAGGTATAAAATATTTTTGCAATTGTTTTTGTCTTCCTTTCATATTATCTTCCTGAACCCAAAACTCAATTGATGTATGTACTTAAGCCCTTCCCTAGAGCGATTTAGTTGTGCAACTTTATTTACTGTGCCAATTCTATATATCTACTATACTATGCTATACTATACACAGGTTTTGGTTAATCTTGGTAAAATTACATTTTGCAATGAACACGCACACAAAGAAAAGAAATCACATATAGAAGATGGTAAGAGCTATATTAATGGGTACCTGGCTGATTACACAGGCTAACATTAAAAAAAAATGGTTTTGAAAGCTTTTTAAAGTAATTTATCTAAATTTTATGTATTTTTAGCTATTAAAACCATTTTTTTTTCTGTTGCGCACAATTCTCTTACAAAATAACATTAATTGTAATAAAAATACCAAAATAGATGAAAAAAGTGAAAAAATCATTTTTATTAAGTTTTATTTTTATATGATTTTATATATATAAAAAATTCATAGTAGGCTTTTAGTGAATGATTAAAAGCACTGAGTCTAATAATGAAATTACCTATTTAACATTTTTAACAATAGACACCAACGTGAAGGTTAGCCAAATGTCTATCAACTCAAAAGATTAGAAAAAAACATCACAACAACAATAGTACATACCATAAGTTAATATAATATGCATAACTTAAGAAACATAACATTCATATATAACAGAACATAAGTAACAACATTACACAATATGTTAATAAAATACATTATTATGTATTTGCAGAATAATTTATAAAAAAGGCTTGAAAACACATAGATCTAAAGCAGTAATTGTTTTACACTAAACACTGCCGTATAAGTACTTCTGTACTCTACCCTCTGCTGTAAGTACTTGACTTTGCTGGCATTGACAAATCTTACTCTACACGTTTACCATGACAAAGCACTTTATAAACATGGAAACAACATAATATAAACATATGTACCAACTATAAACACAATATATATATTTAACCTTATATAAACATATTTAAACACATTTATAAAAAAATTATATTACACATATTAACATGTACAAAAACAATAAAAAAACATGTTACATTATTATAAAAACACATCGATAAAACAGCTATAAAGCACATACTACCATATACACATAGTTATCAAAAAAGCAATGCAAACAATAAACATATATAACTTGAATTGTGCAAAAAAAAATTTTAAAACTAACATAAGAAAATTTAAAAAAATTTAAAGTAAACAAAATATAAATATATATATATACAAACAATAATCTTTACCTTTTTTTTTTTTTCCATAAGGGCTGTTATCCTCATAACAAAAATTTAATCTCTACATACAGTAACATGTGACATGTAAGTGTTGGCACAAAAATTTAATTTATTTTTCTAAATTTTCTAAAAAAGAACAAAAACAGTTAATAGCATCACAGAAATTTCAAGGTAGTAATAACTAATTTTATTGAAATAGCATTAGTATAACTTTTTTGTTGCATAAAAAATGCATAAAAAATAATTAGTTTAAAAAAAAATCCATACCTCTATATTCCTTCTAAAAAATAGAAGATATGCTCAATAAAAACAAAACTGCTAGAAAAAATAAAGCCAAAAGAAAAACTAAAGCAAACAAAATGTAAACAATCTAAAAAATTAAAAGGAGTGATCCTTTCTACTTTATTTCTACTTTATTTTTAATAAAAATATTATATATAAATTGCTAAACTATTTTCTATACTTACTTCAATTATAATATGATCTTAACATGATTCTTTATGTAATATTTCTAAACTAATAAATATTAATTCAATTCCAAAGGTAAAAAGTTTTAACTTGCTTGATAGATCTTCCTCTAATAACCGCGTGCATTTTGAGAACATGCTCTTTCAAGTTCAGAAAAGCCTAGTAACTAATTAAAACTGCTTTAAAAACGAAAGCGTATTAATATTAAGATTATTTTAGAAATATATTTGTTTGAATATTTCAGAATGTTTTATTATTTTAAATATTTTTAGAATATTTACGTTTTTTTGTAAGTTTTTTTAATATACAATGCCATATATTTTTCTCCATGAAGTGACTAACCCATCACGTTTGTATTCCATGATGTTGTTTCTCCATTTCTTTTATGTATTGATAAAACCATTTTCTTCGGTCTTAATTTAGATGCCAAATTTTTTTTAAAAAAAAACTAAAGATCTTTGTCCATGAAGTGGGCTTCATTGCGCAACAGAAAACCACGAGTTTAAAACATATATATATTGGTTACTATAAGTTTATAAGTTAGGCACCTTCACAATGTTCACAACAATCCAAACACACAGAAATTTTTCAGTTTAGAAATCTCTTCTTTCATTTCAGCTTCTTATAAAAGAAGTTTATTTTTTAAAGTTTTTACATGTTGTTTCATGAAGCCCAACTTTATGTACCGAGCACAGTGGGCCAAACAGTGGACATTGCGCAAAAATCAATGTTATCGAAACAAATTTAAATTAGTTGTTATTTATAGCCAAATAAATTTCCACTTCATAAAAAAAAAAATAATTCAAAAGCATTATTTATTCACAAAATATACTAGTTTGAATAACTTAAATTTGTTGCAAAAGATAGACAATAGGTACAAATGATACATAAAAGTCATTTTTGGCATTCTATAAGAAAAAATGTCTCTATATAAGCAGTGCTAATGTGATAATTGAATGTAAAAACAACCTTAGACTGCAATTTATGGATATGTGAATGTTAACTTTATAGGTTATTGCACAAATCTTTTTTTACATGTATTACCTTATGAAACAACTAAAATTTAGCAAAATTTTAGAGTTTTTTAACTAATTTTTTTATCAAGAAAAACAATTTATCTCAAAAAGTGCTAAGTTGGCACTAGTAAACCCATATATTTAACTCTTATAACAAAATGAAATAAGATGATTTTTAACTAAATTGTGCCAACTTAGCACTTTTTAACAAAAAAAGTAAAAGAATGACCTTACCCCATTATTTTTAAATTTTTGTAAAATATATTAAAAGTTATTAATGCAAATAGTTTTACATTATTTTTTACATTTTTTTATAAGGGGAAGATGTTTTTAGTAAAAGTGTATGTCTAGAAATTAAAAAAAGGATTAAAACAAATTTTTGACCTTCACCTCCCCTCCCCCTCTTGACCTTTTTTCATTAAGCTTTTTTTTTTTTACCAAATTTAATCTGGTTAATACAACCATCAATAAAAATAAATATTTCAGCATTGATACTGTTTTAAAATAAACAAATTGCAAGAGTTAAAATCAAAACTGAGGGCTTTGTGGTATATATATCTTTAGTTTAATAACAATGAAGCTCACTGAATTTGACTTATTTGAAATTTTTATTGCTGAGCAAAATAAATAACCAAAAACTATTTCTGCAAATATAACAGGTTGTATACTGATAATTGCTAAGGCACTTGGCTCTAATGAATTGACATTTGCACAAAAAACATTAGTTCAGAATAGCTGGCAAAGATCTGCATCTGAAGAAAAACAAACTTAAAAAATGGGGCTAAGCTGGCATACCATTCAAGGCTGGTAAGGAAACCTTGCTTGAAGAGTATGTTAAAGAATAACTCTTTCAATATTTTTCCAATGGAAACAATGTCAATTTAAACAGTTTGTCTTCTTGGTAGGAATTTACAAACCAAAAACTCTTGGTAGGCATTTATATACAAACCAAAAAAAAAAAGCATTACAGAGATATTAAAAAAACAGATTTAAAATGGGAGTACCCTGATACAATTGAAAAAAGAGGAACAAAAACATCAGGCTATATAGCTAGAGAACTATTGCACAAAAAATCAAACAGGGGTTTAATTATTGCACAATTGCCTGTTTAATATCATGGAACATTTCAAAAGTTTGAATTGATGCTAATTCTTTGAGTATTTTCTTTAAGAAGAAAAATTTATGTGATCAATATAAAAGCTATTGTACAAATTTTTATTTATTTCTATTTAACGAGTTTCCACCTGTTACAAAAACAAATTAACCTGCACCGTGTATCAGTATAACACCATCACTTCACAAACTGATTGATCATTCTTGGGAGCTAATTTTGAATAAGGAAAGCGGTTTGGAAATCTTTATTATTTAGGGTTAAAATGTAATAACAAAATATTAAGATTGATACATAATAGACTATCAAGAAAAAACTCCTAAATAGTCAATTTAACTGACACCATTAACTGAATATGGATATCATTTGATCACTTTTTTTTTTAAAACCATTCTGCAAATTTTGGTATGAATGAGGACATTCTGATAAATATTCTTATAAACAAAATGTCTCTATGATGTTTTATCTCAAGGTTTTAAAATGTTAACATGTATAAATTACCTGTTTTAGTACTTCTTTTGATATTTTGATAATTTTTCTTTGATAATTTTTATTATTTTTGTCATTGATGATATCTTAGTATTACAAAATACACATACATATTTTTAAACATTTATACGTATTTTTGTTATAACTTAATAATAATAAAAAAAAAAAAAACAAATTTTATGATATTTTGTTCTTTTAAATTATGACCTAAATATCCTGCAGCAAAATTATTTTTTTCAAAATTTACACATTAAAACCTTTCTAAAAAGTCCTTAATCAACCTTATAGCACATTGTTTGGCCCACTGTGCATAGGTGGTAGAAGCATCTTTTTTTGGGTTTACTAAAAATAATATTGAAAGTTTTTACCAAGAATCAAGAAAGTTTTTTATTTCAGTGTAGAACCAAGCAATTAATTCTAGAACCAAACAGTTCTGCTTTTTTCCTCAGTGTTAAAAAACAGGTTCTAACCTTAACTTTCTGACCTGGTAAAACTCTTTGGTTGAATAATAGACCACACTATGGGAATCACTTAGATTTAAGTATCAAAATCAGATTACAATGTCCTGGCAAGTTATTTACATTTTAATTTTCATCCCAGTAAACACAAAACATGTTTTAAATGTTTTTATACAATTGATAAACGTATTAAATGTATTATAGGCAATTTAAACATGCCTATAATACATTTTAATAAATCTATATTACATCAGGACATTTTGGTACTTAAATCTAAATGATCTCCATAGTGTGGGCTATTATTCAACCAAAGAGTTTTACCAGGTCAGAAAGTTAAGGTTAGAACCTGTTTTATAATACTGAGGAAAAAAGCAGAACTGTTTAGTTCTAGAATTAATTGCTTGGTTCTACACTGAAATGAAAAACTTTCTTGATTCTTGGCAAAAACTTTCAATATTATTTTTAGTAAACCCAAAAAAAGATGCTTCTACCACCGTTTTCTCGGGTCAAAAAGTAATAATAATTAGAACCTGGTTAAGGTTAGAACCTGTTTTATACACTGTGTCCTTATCTAAGCTTATATCTTACTAAATCATTTAATTCAGCTTTTGTAAACAAATTTATAATTTTAAAATTTCTGGAAAAAATTGAAACTCATTAGTAGACTGACAAAATGAAGCGGTTACAGGGACAACTTTTTTGTTCAAGTAAGGTTTTAATTGTTTTAACTAAATAAGGTTATGATAGACTATTTTATTTATTATTGGATTTGTAACCAGAAACAACAATTATGCACAAACAGTAATTTTTTAAATGACTTTTTTTTTCACTCTCCTTTTATTGGTATTCTAAATTATTTATCTTTCTTATACCATATACTAAGATATTTGGTTATTTTTTGGTTACTGATATTTACAATCAAAAAAATGCGAACTGTACTTTTTTCACAGTCAGTTATGTTTCTTTGGTGTTTTTAAACTGCAGTTAACACCTATATCAAGAAATATGATGAAAGTTTTTACAACTACAATTAGATCACATATTTACAGTGTGATTAAAATTATCATTTATCAGGACTACCAACCTAATAATAGTTGATTTTATTGACAACTTTATTGATATAAGAATTTATTTACAATCTAATAACATTTAAGTTAATGAAAATATTTTTTTCACATTTTGAATAAAGTAACACCCTATAAATAAAATTTCAGACAAATTTTAATTGCATTTGTTATGTAATTTATTTCATGCACGCAAAAAACTTTTATACTTATTTGAAAGAGGGTTTTATAATCTATTTAAATTTAATTTAATTAAGTTAAAAATATTATTTAAATATTGAAAATAAAACAGTCAAAGTAAAGGACCTCGAAAAAATAATGGAAATTTTTTTCCAAAAAAAATCGAGAAAAAGGTAAAGCATTTGTTGTTAAGCAGTTTGTGGAATGGGATTTACCCAGATCAACTGCTTATGATAAAATCGTAAAATTGAAGAATGGATCTCTAGAAAGAAAAGTTGGAAGTGATCGAATCGCTAAGGTAGCTACTAAAGAAAATATTCCAAAGATTTCTGCATTTTTTGAAAATAAGTCAGGGTGCTCCCAAAAGTAAGTAGCTCAAGTTTTTAACTGTAGTCAAACTCGAATTTCCCAAGTATTAAAAACAATGACTAACATTCGAACTTTCAAAAAAACAAATCATCCAGATCGTAGCCATCAGCAGAATAAAGCTATGCGTCCTAAATGTCATAAATTGTAGGAAAATTATAAGAACTTGGATTTTGTTATGGATGATGAAAGCTATTTTACCTTAAACAATAACACATTAGATGGTAATGATAGGTTTTATGCCGCTGATCCTTCTCAATGTTCTGATGAAGTAAGATTTGCATAAAAAGTACAAGGACAAGCTCTTAGTTTCTTGTTACATCAGCCCTCATGGAATAAGCCCTCTTTATATTCATTACAGTAAGCAGGCAATCAACCAATACACTTATAAAAAGATACTAGAAAAAACTTTACTTCCTCTAGTATCAGAATATTATAAAAAAGAAAATAAGTTTATCTTCTGGCCTGATCTAGCTCGATCACATTACCCAAAGTTGGTCATCGACTCTTTGAAATTGAAAAAAATCAAAGTTGTACCCAAAGATATAAACCCAGCTAATAATCCAGAAGTAAGACCAATTGAAAACTTTTGGGGTGATTTAAAATGGCTAGTGTACAAGAATAATTGGAGAGCTGAGAATTTGGAAGAGCTTGAAGCAAGAATTAGATATTGCTATTCAAAGATGAATAAAGAAATTTTCCTTACTCAAATAAAACATCTTTCAAAAAAATTTTATAATATTGTTAAATATGGTATTTGAAATAATTATTTTAATATATTTATAAACTACATAGACTAACATATTAACAGTTGAAATATTAAATAATAAAACTTATTTGTTCTTAAAATATTAATTTTTAATTTTTGTCCAAAATTTTATTTATGAGGTGTTAATTTTAAAAAATGTTAGAAATTTGATAATGGTATTACTTTTTTGTTTTTGTTGTAAGCAGCACATAAATGACAGGAATTAAGAAGTTTTCATCTTTGGTATTATTCAGATTGTTATATATACATGTTTATTGAATAGACTTGGAACTATATTTTACAAAAATGTTGAAACATTCGTTCGAAAAAAAAAAAGATTTCTATAAATATTCCCTTATTATTTCAATTGATCAATTGAAGCAATCTTTGAACATTTGCTCAAATCTAAAATTACCTTTTTGAAATTTTTAAGTGCCTAATAATTTTTTTGGTTTAAATACAACTTAAAGCAAAAGTTTTATTTACCAGTTTTGTTATATTTATATTATTTCATGTTTATTTTTAATATTTGTTTTTAAACTTTGAAGAAAAAAGTCCTTTGTTTACTATTACTATGTTTTCATTTTGTTTTTGGATGTAGATTCTTTTTTATTGTTATTAACATTATTATTACTATAATAATAATGATAATAATAATAGTAATAATGATAATAATAATAATAATAATAATAATAATAATAATAATAATAATAATAATAATAATAATAATTATTATTATTATTATTATTTATATTAAATTTATTTAAAAACAAAATTGTGTAGCAGATGACGATGATGAGTTCATGACCCCAACATCTTCTCCTCCTAGTGAAGTTGAGAGTGAACCTAATAATGATTTGGTTGCAAACCTTACTACAGATGAAATAACAAGTAAATTTTATAACAGGTAATCATAATACTAGCAAATTAATTTAACATTAATTATCCTAGCAAGATAGTTTATGCATAATGTCAAAGATGAAGTAATTGCAATCCAAAAAAAGAAAAAAAAATCATCAAAATGTTTTATATATTTTTATGTTATTTTATTTAATAAATATATACATTTATAAGGAATTTAAGGTTATAGTTTTTTTGTCTTAGCTATACATTGGATTTGACAATGGTACAGATTCTTGTTTGTGATATAAAAAACAACTGGAGTATTTCTCAATCAAGTGGATTCACTTCTGATCATGTTCTTGAAGAATTCTCTGTATGCTTTTCATTCAAAAGGTGATACAACTCTTAAAATAAAATTTTTTGTTTAAAAGTATTTTATTTTCTGTGTTTATTTTTTGTTAAAATAGTAGAAATGGTAATATAAAAGTTATTGTCTAGGCGTATTATATTTTCTGCCGATCCTGCACTACCAGCACTAATACTCACTGGTGTCTTGCCACAGTTGCTTGTGCACATAGATGAGAAAAAGGTATTATTTACATTGTTTTAGAGAAAAAAAGTTTTTAATCCAATTTTTTTGATTTTTTATTGAACACTTTATTAAATACTTGGTTTATATTTTTTGAAAATCTCATGGTTTACATTTAATCTCATGGTTTAGCTTCAAATATTGAGTAGATGCGCAAACATGTTGACCAATAAATCCTCAGCAAGTTTGACTCAATCAGGTATGTTTTATGCATGTTATGTTTTATTGGTATTTTTGTGTATGTTTTATTTGTTTAGTTTTTTTGTTTGTCCTGTTTCAATTATTATATTATCTTTTTCCGTAATACATACAATATATTTTTTTGTAATATATTGGTTACAAAAAATATACATTTTTATTGGAGATGATCAAAGTATTTAGGCAAGTATTACAGTTTTTTGTTAATGAATAATTAACTAACTAATTTGTTATTCAATAACAATGAAACAGTAAATTGAATGTTTACTGCTAATATATTTACTGCCTGTAAAGTTATTGATTAAGTGTAGTCTTATTCTTTATTCTGAATAGTGCTTTCTAAACTATTTCATAACCAACATAAAGTACTGTTTCTGTTTTTCATCATTAGTGTCGAGGTTATTATATTCACCTATAAGGGTTACTCCACACTCTGCTATATCATTCACAACTCTCAATAAACTAACTATAGGTTTGCAGGGTGAACTAACTATAGACTAATGTTCATCATCTTTCCAGCTAGTGGGATCAATGCTGAGAAATGACGATGATATTCCAGTAATCTCAAAGAAGTAGTGCAAATTTGTGGAGAAAAAATATTCAAGTTCTTTCAACTGTGTTAGTGCCTCATCTTCATTTTTTTGTGTGAATTTTCAGTACCAGCAATTGTGTGAGCTGTCGTCATTCCTCATGTGTGTGTGTGTGTGTGTGTGTGTGTGTGTGTGTGTGTGTGTGTGTGTGTGTGTGTGTGTGTGTGTGTGATCAATTTTACATATTGACAATACAGTTGATGAAATCTGAACAACTGTTTGATCAATTGAGGATCATTTTGCCTGAATGACCACTACTTCCAGGACAGTTTCTAGAACATAATGATGACAGGCCAACTAAAATATATCTATTTCCATCTTTTGCTCAAATAATGCGCACAACCCATTATTCCATTCAGTATTGACTGTTGCTGTATTGTTTGACAACTAGTGATGCATGAACTGCATCACTAGTTTTATGGGAACTCAGAGACAATGTTAAAGCTAAAGTTTCATGGGTGGCTTTGAGAGGAAATCAAAGATTCTATTAATATAAATTCATTACTGGTTGCCTCTTCCTCATTTTTTGACGATATGAACTTGTGAACAACATGTTCTTCATGAATCAATTTACATGTTTTTTCTACATCTTTTCTGGTCTTCCTACCTCCTCAGCTTTGATGTCTCTATCTTCACTAATGCCACATCAAGAAACCCTATATTTTTCCTTAATAAATAAGCTGTTGATAAGGTGGAAAATCTGTTCCCTGAACAGATTTTCCACCTTATCAAAATTTCTTATTTCTTATTTCCACCATTTTTCTAGCCTTTCTGGTATATACAGCTTTTTTCTATACTTATAATATATCTTCTGCTGTGGCATGACATGTACTCCTCACTGTTTTCTTTTAAGTTTGCTTACAGTGGAAAAACAATGCCAATTCTTTATTTTTTGAGAGCAGCCTGGATGCATTCAATTTAGACAAGATTCGACCTATAATCTATAGCTCAATATTCCTTCAGCATGTGGTTGTATATAAATAGTTTTATATATGGTATAATGGTACACCAGACAAACATAAAAAAATGGGATGCTTTTCATATCATCATAACATAAAACACCTAATAACTAAAAGAACCAATCAGATTGTTAGCTGGAAGATTGTTTCTCATTTCTTTCATATATGATTAATTGTAGATAAAATGTAAAACAAGAAACTAATAACTTCGAAGTGTGGTTGCAACCTCTATAAATGTTCTAAAGTTATTGAATTTTAACAGGATTTTTTTTTCATAAATTAAAACCTTATAAGAAGGTGCCCCACAAAATGTTCAAAAGATTATTTTTTTAAATCTTCATAGTCTAGATAAAAAGATTGTCTTCAATAAATTAAAAAATTTTTTTTCTTTAGAAACTAGTATTGAAGTTCCTAGCAAATCTTTGGTTAATTCGTAAGTTTCTTTTAAATTTGTTTGTTACAATTAATCTTGTTTAAAAGTATTTATTTTGTTATGCTAATTTTTTTGTTTGTTGTTTTACTTAAATTGCTATTATTCATTATATCCTAATCCAAGAATTTTCATTTTTAAAAGTAATAGCAAAAGTTTAACATTTGCAGGTTCTTAACCAATTTGTTAATATAAAAGTTTTTTGTAAGAGTATAATTATATAGAGTATAAATACCACTTGCATGATATTCTTTTTTTGAATAGCTGCAATATGTTTATTGATTTTGAGAACAGTTAAAGGTAGAATCCAATGGAATCCAGTGAATTGAATGTCAAAAATATTTTGATAAAATTTTTCTGCTTATGTATCTTGCTGTTATGAACAAGTAAAAAATCACCAACATTAGAGAAAATAACATTGACATTGGTATAAACTTTTATGGCAGAGGGTTAGGATGTAATAAAAATTTTGAAACAAAATCTCAGGCATATGTCATTTTAAAGTGGTAGCTGGCTTCATTCTTAAGTGGTAGTTAGAGAAATTGAATTATAGAAATTGAAATAAAGAAAAGAAACTAGATTAAAAAGTTTTTAGAGCATTAATCAACAGATACCGTAAAATGATGAAATAGATATTTTGCTAAAAAATCAATCAAGCCAGAATGAGTTTTGGTTAATGGAGCTAGAGATGGTAGCTCATTTGAGCAGCGACTATGATAGTATTTCTAGAAAAGAAAAAGAGGTGCAACATTTTGATATAGCATAGAGATAGAGCATAGAGATAGAGCATCATTTACCATAAATTTTTGGACTTTCTTTAGAGGTAGAGAATGGAATTTTTATAGAGGTAGAGAATGGAATTAGGAATAAGGTAATGGGAAGCAAGGTAATGAGAGGTAAATTTGTAACGGGATGTGTATATGATTTCAATGAGATAAGAGTAGTAAATGATATTCTGAGAAGACCTCATCAATCTCGTTTCTCCACGCAGCGGCCTTGTTCGTCAAGGTTCGTGTTTTGCAGTTATAGAGTTGAGAGAGGGTTATAGCCACAAAATAAGTAGCCTCCTCGTCTGTAGTGGCCTTCTCGGCTTTGAGGAGGTGAATTAAAATTAAAAAAAAAAAAAAAAATCTGAGAAGACCTTATCAATATAGGAATATCAAAAACAGCGTGGAAAATAAAAAATCGAAAGCAAGCAGTCAAATTGACCGGCTAACACATGGAATTGACGGTCAATTAATTTTTTTAGATGGTCAAAGTTTATTTTTTTCTTTGTTTAAATTTTCATCTAAGAAATAGTTCTTTTTAATTGATATTAAACACAGAAAAAATACGATTACATTATTTTGATGCTCAAAAACTAACTCGTATTCTTTTTAAGATAATAGTTGTAAATAAAATCAATTTATTTTAAAGTTTAAACTTGTAAATAACTAATGTTCAAAATACCTGCTAAAGATAATTTGTTTAAAATTACGCTTGCGCCACAGATTTTCTTTCAATAAAAAAAAAAATTTAATAGTATCCATTAATCTAATGTTAACTTTTTTTTTTTTTTTAATATCAAAAACAAATTTTATTTTTAGATATTTAAAAAAGATTTAGACTGAATACTTAAAGAAATTTTCATTAAGACGAGTTGATGTTGGATGCTTCTCTTACAATTCAATCATAGAAAGAAGAAAAAAAACACCGCAATTGATAATTTTAAATTTATTTTAAATTAATTTATTCATTGCAATGGCTGATGAGAACATCGGCAGAAAAAAGCTATGAAAAAAAAATAAAAGAAATGATTAAATTAAACAAAAAGAAAAAAGTGCAGTTAGTAGAGAAAATGTTCTTAGTTACAAAAAATTTTAAATAGTATTTTTATATCTCTAATTTATCATGGTTCATTTGAAAAACTGTAAAAGTTAGTTATTTATAACTTCATTACCACTCGGGCGCAAATATTTTACTATTTAAACTTGATACTTACTTGAATTCAGACTGTAAGCATTTTCCGTGGCTCAGATCACTAGTTTTCCCCATCATATGGTCTAGAAGAAGCAAATTTAAAAAAATATATATAATCTTTTAGGTAACAAAAGCGAATTCAAGACTTTTTGCTTGATACTTGAATACTAAGAAGACAAATTTTTTATGAAACACAACTACAAAAATTACTAATGTTATATAAAACCAGATTTTACTAAACATATTGTATGTTTTAAAGTTAAAAATTTAAATTTAATTAATTTTAATTTAATAAATTTAAAATTTTCTATAATAGGATTCTTAAAGATATATTATATATCTTTAAAATTTAGATGATTTAATGAAATTTTAGTATATGCGTTTTCCAAATTATATGGTTAATTGTAAAACCTTGTTTTTCAAAACTTTGATTTTTTTTTTCAACCAGTCCAACATGACCGGCAAGAGTTTGTTTTAGGAGGTCAAAATAGCAATTTTAGTCATTTCAGGTGGTCGTTGACCATTGACTGGTCGTTGTTTTCTACGCTGCAAAAATATTGTGAACTAATGAAGAAGACCGGCATACCAGACTTCATTGAAAGTCTTCATTGATATTTCAAGAACAAAAGTCTTGCATACCTCAATCTAATATATAATGCATAAAAAACCATTCTGTTAACAGATTGTAATATTTGCAGAATGAGAGAGTTATTCGACTCAAGATAAGATATTAGAAGTTTTTTAAATATTTAAAGACCTTGCTGATAATAGAAAAAAGATTGCTTGAAGAAAATTGATTGGATAATGGTTAGAAGAGTCAGAGTATGATTTTGAAATTTTTTATTTATAATATTAAAAAAAACAACACAAATACCATTTCTCAGCATTCAGAACAAGATTCAGGTAAGCACTTAAATAGCTTATAAACAGTTGAAGAAAATCAGTTGAAGGAAGAGTGTGGCAATTAAGTTTTAGACTTAAATTAGGCATAAAGTTTTTTGCAAATAGTTCTGGCTTATATCTGGTTAAGGTAATAAAATCAGACCCATGTATTAGAGATGGAATCTTTAACTTTTTTAATGACACTGTTAAAGGTTTTTCAAATGTCTCTAGAACCTAACATCTAGGGTAAATTAAAAGATTTTTATTTTTTTTTGGGTTCAAGCTGAACACCCTGCACATCTATATATTCTGAGTACCCGCAGTATGTATATATATATATATATATATATATATATATATATATATATATATATATATATATATATATATATATATATATATATATATATATATATATATATATATATATATATATATATATATGTCAGGTACCCAGCTCAGGTTATTTGAACAATTTTCCCAGATACTCAGAGTACATGGACTTTTTGTAGGCCTGCCTTGGACCCAGAAAAACAGGACTTAGCCAAGTACCCAACACATCTTCATATAAAATATCTGAAAGTTATCATTAATTAAATTAAATTAATTAAAAGTTATCATAGATTAATATATACATTTAAGTTATCAGAAAATTATCATAAATTAGCATATACATCTAAGATATCTGAAAGTTGTCATAAATTAGTATATACATTGAAAATATCTGAAAGTTATCATAAAATAGAATATACATCTACAATAATTTTACTTGTGTTTTTTGTACTTGTGTGATAAAAAGCTTTGAAAATATTTTATTTAGAGACTTGCCCGAAAACCTTTTCAATACTGATGATTTAATTGTTGATTCGAAACTGTTTGTTGGCAATTTTACTTTTAAAAAGTTATTACTTGGTTTACATAGTAGAGGTAAGCTTATTATAGTAATGAACTTCATTTTAAATGATATTACTTATAGTAACAAAGTTTTGTCATCGTTATATTTTTTTTAGGTAGATGTGTTGCTGAACTGCAGGTTTCTGGAGTTGAATGTAGTCTGGTGAAGCGTCCATTTGATCTCTCTATATCATTTATTGTATCTTCTGTCCTCCTAATTGATGCTATGCAAACATTTGGAAAAGAATATGAACTTCTTGTTAGCTCTAAAGTAATAAATAAACCAGGTAAAATTTTAAATAGTCACGGTAATGAGATATTTATGGTAATAAGATTTACTGTTTAATATAGTAATAAACTTATTTGGTTATCAAATTTATTATTATATAAGTGCTAAATTAAGTAAATGATGTTCATTTGTTTTTTATCTTCTTTTTTTCAGCAGATAATAAAGATGTATTGATAGAAATTTCTTATCATCATATCAACGCAAATTGCCCATCATTAGGAAATAATGATACCAAAGCAAAAAGTGAAGCCTGTATTATAGTTAATTCATTGCACGTAAACGGTACTTTTTATTTGAAAAAACTAAATCATTTAAAAAAAAAAAAATAAACATATATATTGTTCCAGATTTTTCAGTAGTAAAATGTTTTAGAAGTAAAAATAAAACTTTTTTTTTGAAAATAAAAGAGGCAGACCTCCACTACATTAACCTCCCCTACATATTTTCAGACCTCCACTACATGTACATATGTGTGTGGGGCAGTAATCTTTTCTTTTATTATTCTTCATTTTTTTCTTTTTTTTCTAAAAAAGCCATATGCTATAAAGATAAGCAAAATGAGTAAGCAATTTCTGGTCTATAAAATATAAATAAACAGATATAAAATTTCTGTTACAACAAAACATGTTTATCAAATTTCTCTATAACTTCTAATGTTTTATAATGCATTATTTTAAACATATTTTTTTATATTTTAATATATTTACATAAACATTTAAAATTAATGAAATGATTACTAGCTATTTTCAATTTTACTTAAACAAACTTTTTTTGTTAGTGTACAATAATTATTTTGGGGTTGATTTTGTTCATCATTTGATGTCTACAATTCAATAAGTTTGGTATGTGGTTAATTTACCAATATAAAAATAGATTCCTAATACAATACCTGATAAAATATAAAGGAAAAAAAAAAAAGTTAATGGGCAGCCTTTTTTTTTTGTTGTGTTTTGTAAACTATGGATGTGTGCAAATTTTTTTGTATGCTATATATGCACACACATATAAAAGTTTTTGTATTCATGGTTGAAAAAAACAACAAACTGAAACCTTTTTATAATCTATCAACACTTGGCATATAAAATTAAGTTACAAATCAATAGCAATTAGTTTAATTAAAATTATAACAAAAGTTTATTTTTTGATAACCAAGTTAAATAAAAATTAAGAAATGGTCATTTTCATTATGCTTTATATATATATATATATATATATATATATATATATATATATATATTATATATATATATATATATATATATATATATATATATATATATATATATATATGTATATATATATATATATATATATATATATATATACTCTTGCGTGGCATCAAAAAAAGTTTCCCATAAACTGTAGTTTTAAAGAGCGCGTTAATAAACCAGACCAGAAAAAGTTTTAAAAATTAAATTTTTTTTTTTAATTGATAGACTGCCTGGCCAAACCAAGCCCTCAGTCGATGTAGCAGCACTCTCTTGCGAGTCAGGCTATTTGTCAGTCGTTGTAGCAGCACTCCCTTGCGAGTCAGGCTATTTGTCAGTCGATGTAGCAGCATTCCCTTGCAAGTCAGGCTATTTGTCAGTTGATGTAGCAGCACTCTGTTGCGAGTCAGGCTATAAGATAGTCGATGTAGCAACATTTACGCATGTTTTAAAAATGTTTTTTATTAAATCAATAACAAAAACACCACTAATTAAAAAAAACTTTCTAGTCGTTATAATTGCGGTTTTTTAAAATTTTTTTAAAAAACAATTAAATTTAATGTACTTCCGCATAAATTAATTGCTTTGACATTTCGATGACAATCAAAAACAGCTTAAGAGACGAGGTAATTAAAATTGTAGTCGTAAGAGACTTTTTTTACATTAAAACGCTCTTTCGACTACACTATATGGGTATATATATATATATATATATATATATATATATATATATATATATATATATATATATATATATATATATATATATATATATATATATATATATATATATATATATATATATATATATTATAAAACCATGTAATGCTCAACAATTAGAGTATAATTTTTTAATTAAAAAATCAGGACATAATCCCAATTACATAAAAAACTGTATTACTGATTGTGCTAACTGTATTTTCTATTATAATAACATTTTCATTTGTTTTTATTTGAACAATTTTTGTTATTGTCTCTTTTTTTTCTTTTCTTTATTTTCTTAGGGAATTTATTTTCTTTATTTTTTTAGGAAATTTAGAGACAATTGTTGAATTAAATAATGTTATTAATCAAGTTTTCCCGAAAGAGGAGAAACCTGTTCAGAAACACAATATTTCTTATGAAGAGGAAGAAAATAAGGTTCTTATATATACTTATACAATAATTGTTTTATTATACTTTTAACCTTGAAGCACAACTGATGACATCATATTGGGATAGGCTGAGACTTGAAAACACTGTATAAAAAATATACAAACAACATACATTTTGTGCGTACAAAGACTTTTTATGTAATAACTTAAATGAATTTTTTTTTGAAAAACTACAAAAAACAACAACAACAAAAAAACAAAAACAATAAAAACAACAATATATCAATAGTTTCAGTATTAAAAAAATTTTTGTTTTTATTTTGATTTATATTTTTTTCATTATTTTGCTTAATTTTTTAAAGTTGACAGTTTATTGGAAAAGTTTATGAACTCTATTTAAGTGTAGTGGTAGAACACTTGATTCATTAACAAGAAGTTCTGAGTTCGATTCCCCATTATGTTCCTGGTAGTACCATGCTCAACTTGTTTCTCCATCCTGCAACATTGTTTGTTCAAGTTTGTGTTTCGGAGTTATAGAGTTAAAATAGGGTTGTAACTACAAGTAGACTCCTTGACTGTGGCCTTCTCGGCCTCATGGAGTTGACATAAAAAAAAGACTATTATACTTATTATTTTGCTTCAAAGACACGAAAGAAAAGTTTTACATTAAATTGTTACTGATAAAAAATGGAATGATTTTAAGAATTCCAAATGGAAAAAATCATAGGTTAATCCAGAACAACCATCAACATCGACTGCAAAACCAGATCGATTCAACAAGAAGGCAATGCTCTGTGTTTGGCTGGATCAGAAAGGTGTGGTGTATCATGAGCTTCTAAAACCTGGTGAAATGGCTAATACTAATCTCTACAGGCAACAAGTGATTAATTTGAACCATGCTATACAACAACAAAACAAAACTACCACCGAACTCAAATCTAGGTGTTTACAAACTTAAATGCTCATGTGGAAGTATATATATTGGTGAGAAGAAAGAGCCTGTAAAAATCAAAAATGGTTGAGTTCAGGAGCCACGGAACATTCTAGAACATGTCATGGTAATTTTGATTGGCTGAATCCTAAGACATTTTAGGCAGTCATTCTAGAATACAGGGTAAAAAAAGTTAGAGAACCCCTGGACATAAATAAAGCAAGATAGGTATTGGGCAAACTGTTGTGAATAGAGATGACAAAGATAATGTGAAAACAAAAACTAGTGGACGAATTTTGACAAAAATTTAACTGACGTCACTATTATATTATTTGATTGGTTTTTATATTTAAGGCTTTTTAATGTCTTTTTTTTTAAATGGTTGGTTTTATGTTATTTTGTAACGTTTTTTCATTTCCTGATGACACTGACCACAATAGGTCAGCCAAATATCGTTAATATATTATTATATCAAAATGTTAAAAAAAAATAGTTATATGCTGCTTTTTTTATTGAAATCAATTTATATATTTATAAACATATATATATATATATATATATATATATATATATATATATATATATATATATATATATATATATATATATATATATATATATATATATATATATATATATATATATATATATATATATATATATATATATATATATATATATATATATATAATAATAATGTATATTAAAACTGGAAAAAAGTTTGAATTATTAAATTTACTTTTTTTTTTTTTTAGAATGTTGATGTTTCAGTTCCAAATGTTATTTCAAACCAGTTGCATATAAGTGCAGAGTTCTATGAGCTAAACATTGTTTTGTTTCGAACCATTATTTTAAATGGAAAAAAAGAGCCATTGAAGGTTGCAAAAATAAGTTTAAATGAACTTGAATTGTCTACTTTTGTAGCTGAAAAACAAGCTTCTGGCTCCATTCGTAGCTTGATTGTAAATGATCTAACAAATACCTCTTTACCCCACAAATGTATCTTTAATTTAGGAGATTCAGATAAAAGCTCTTTAATTGAGTCTGAGACAAAGGCTATTCAATTTAACTATCAAATAATGGAATCAAATAAAAAGTTAAATCTACAAATTGCATCCGCATACTACCTTCATAACCAACAATTCTTAAATGAAATAACTCTGTGTAGTGGTGATTACAAACAATATGCTCTAAATCTTGCACAATCACTTCAAGATGCAGCATCAGATATGGCAAAAACAATTGTTGTCAGGCGTAGGAATGCTAGTTATGCTAAAAGCACCAATGAGTTATTTCAAGTAGATTTGGAAAACTCATCGCATGTCAAAGAAAGAAACCTTCTTTTAGATGTTTGCATCCAAACACCTGTTGTGATGTTTCCAAACAATGATTTAGGTTTAGAACTCTTAATTGCTTACTTAGGGAAAATAAATATTAGTAACTCTTACATTCCAGAGAAACCTGTTCAAGAAGTTGACATTGATTATGCCGAAGTAAGAGATATTGATAGACTCACTGTTGAAATAAAGAAAGTAAATTGTTCTTCTTTATCCATTTCTTCAGAAACTATTGATCAAATTGTTTCTGGTCACTCAAAATTATCAGAGGTTCTTCATTTATGTCCTCAAATGCAACTTTTACACAATACTGATTTTTTTCTGAAAGTTGACCGATACAATGGGGTGTCAGATAAAGTTCAGTGTTTAGATGTTCAAGCAAAAGTCAACTCCCCTCTTAAATTGTTTTTGTCAGTGCCTATATACAAACAGATATTGTCTACAATTGCATATTCTTCAAAGACTTCTAAAGACTCATTATCTCCAGTACCATCAAATGCCAAGATAAATATTGAGTTAAACGAAAATACAAGGTAATTTTATTTTAATTTTTAAGTAGTTCTGAATTAAGTCATACTTTTTATTATTATTACTATTATTTCTGTTTTTACTATTTAATTTTAAGTTTATTATTATAAAATTTGCTAATATTTCTTTATCAGGGCTTAAAAATTAGAAATGCAAAAGTACAACAGTGCAGAAAAATTGTGTTCTTGTGCAGTTTTTTTTTTTTGCAATAGACATAGAACATTGTGCATTTGTTAAGAAATAAAAAATAAAAATGTGCAGAAATTGTACATGTTTAAATTTGTTGAAATTTGCTCTGTTTTCATTAATAGCACAAATAAACATTCTATAACTTATTGAATTACCAGTACACCAAGTTAATGCGAACTTTCTAGATTTGTAAGAAAAATCTAAACCATGGTATACATCAAAACCATGGTATACATCAAAACCATGGTATACATCAAAACCATGGTATACATCAGAGCAATAGCAATATTTATGCAAAAAAATAAAAAAAAGAAAATGAAAAAATACTTATAAAGTTAAGACAATTTTTGCTGTTTTATTTAAAAGTATTTTATTATTTTAAAGTTTTGACTACATATAGTTATTGTCAGTTAAGTTGTGTAAAAAATTTATCTGTTAAAAATGGTATAAAATACGATATATTATTGTGAAATAATTAAAGCCATAAAAGTTTTCTTATTCTTTTTTTTTTTTGTGATGTATTTTTTACTGTAAACATTTTAAGTAACAAATTTAATTTTTTTGAGATATTTTACCAAACTTACCTACTAGATAACTTAATATATGTTAAGATAATATAATATAATAAAAAAAATAATTAAGATATAATATTAAAATGTAGTATTATGTTAAAAAAAAAATAATATAAAAAATTCATGTAAGTATTATAAAAAGTAAGTAGTTAAGTTAATCTAAACTTTAGACCTAACCACTGGTTTATATATTTAATAAATAATTATATTATATTAATTTATTATATTTAACATTATCTTTAGCATCAGTTTTCTCTGAATTAATAAAATTTTAGTGACTTTATGTAGTAATTTACATTGTTTGATTTATAAATTAATCTAACTATTATAATTAATTTTCATCTCAATAAGTTTGAAAGAAGAAGAAACTTTTGATCCTGTTTCTGTTGAGCTAACAGCAAAGTTACAAGTACCTAGCTTACTTATTGAACTTCATGGTGAACTTCACGGCAGCTCACATGAATTTGTAAGGATTGATTTAGATGCATTTGATTGTTTTTATTCTAATGTGGATCCCATTCCTGTTATGAGAATAACTCTACAAAACTGTATGATAGAAGACCTTCTCTACTTGAAGCAAGATAAATACAAATATCTAGTTTCTTCAAACCAAGGTGTTGTTTATAATTTATTCTTTTTCTTATTTCAATAAACAAATGTAAGGTTTTTTTTAAAAGTATATCATGAATAAAGAATATATACAGTAGTGTAATGTATACACACATGCACTCACATATCTGTATGTATGTATGTATGTATTTATGTATGTATGTATGTATGTATGTATTTATGTATGTATGTATGTATGTATGTATGTATGTATGTATGTATGTATGTATGTATGTATGTATGTATGTATGTATGTATGTATGTTTGTATGCACATTTATATATGTTTATGTGTTGGTGTGTGTGTATGTGTGTTAGTGTGTATGTGTGTACATGCAGGCTTTGGTAGGAAGAAATGAGTGCCAAGCTATGAATAGTCCCTCTAAAGAGATCTAGATGGTCATGCACTGTTTTTTTTGAGAGATTAAAACTATCATGTTGTGATGATAATTTTTAATATTTCCACTGAATTTTTATTTCTTTCTTTCTTCATTCCAGGGATAGTAAAAATAATTATTTTTTTAGCAATAAAATGGCAGAAAAACAGACTTCCATTTCAAAAAAAATTATTTATTTCATCCTAACATTTTTTTTCAAATTAATTTTCAAATTGTTATTTTTATAATTATTTAACAGTTTAGTCACTAATAAATAAATAAATAATAGTATAAAAATGCTATAATATAATCAATTGTTTTAATAAAACAACAATTTAAAAATAGTGTTATACAATATATTGACATTTTATAAAAACAATTGATCGTATATGTTATTATAAAAGTTCATTTATTTCGCTTCTTTGTGAATAAAAATGTCATTGAATATGAAAAAATCGTAATCAAAATCGTATCAAATAATTGTACTATAATAACAAGGTGCTACAAATCATTTAAAAAGACTTTCGCAAATAAAATTTTTTTTTTAATGTTTTTGTTTAGGTTTATTTCTTTACTTTTACTGGGCAAAATTCATAACTAATTTAATATTAGGGCTATATTCACTAAAATTAGCATGAGTACTATTATGATAACTACACTTTTTATGAATGTTATATTTATTTCGTTGCTATTAATACCTTATTTTGTTTAGCAACAATCTATTTTTGGTATTTGCAGATATTTTACAAGTGCTATATTCACTAAATTTGACAATAGTACTAATATGAGATCACGCTTCTTATAAAAGTGATAATTTTTTTTATTTAGTTGCTATGGATACTTACTTGCTTAGTTACTAGATGCCTTCCTTAGTTAAATAAGGTTTAAATTTAGTGAATATAGCAAAAATCAATTTACCTTGTGTAAATTGATTTTTGAATAAATTTTATCAACCCACCTATATTGAATAAGAATTAAGTATTTACATAACATTGTTTTAGCAATAATAAAAACAAAAAATAGTGCAAGAAAAAATTGTCAATTTTAAATTACATCAAAAATCTATTAAATAATAATATCATTTGAAGATTGTTTAAGTATGATGGAAATGTTTTATGATTTGTTCGGTTTTATGTTGATTTATGCAGAAATGAAATAACAGGATCACTGGAAACTAGGAGTCTATTGATCAGATCAGTATTTGTTGCACTTTTGGATGTTTTTTGCCTGAAATTTTTGCGATAAGGTTTGAAGTCTTTATTTCTAGCCTCTTGAACTTCCTCTGACTTAAGTCAAATGGGTAATGTAAGGCTTTTAATAATGTCATGTGCATGTATCAATATAATACATGTATATGAGCCATTTATCAATACTTTGTTTACATGTACATGAGCCATGTAATACCATGGACAGCCCTCAGAATTAGGGTTGGCATTTGAAATACACTGAAAGCGGCAAAAAATTGTTTTTTGCTGACCTCAGTGTTTGAGGTCGGCAAAAAATTATTTACCTTGTTTCTATGTCTTTTGGTATAATCTTTGTACCAATTTTATTGGATTAAGGGACACATATAGTCTAACAGGGTCAAAACAATAATCTTTGAATTTTAGGCAGTCTGTTTCATATTCTGAAGAGATTGTTACCAAGATAATGTAAAATATGAATATAAGGTTTTGATCAAAACCCATAATTTCAGCTGTTTGTTCATATGCTGCAACAGCACGCTTGTAGTTGCTTGCCATCGTTGCTTGTTCCAGAGTCACCACTTTTAGGAAAAACAACAAATCCGATTTTGTTAAAAAAACCAGTCTGAATCATTGTTTAACTAGAGATACCTTTTCTTTGTGTTCTTTAGATCTTGCTTGCCACTTTCTTGTTTCTTATTTATATGCAATGTGGAAAATCATTTCAAAAAATCAAATCCATGCATGGAGGCTGGAAAGACCATATTTGAGCTCTCTGTTAGTATAATCTATATTAAGGATATCAAGACTATTCATATTTTTTAGAGAAACACCACACACTGAACAGCATTGGTATGAGTTAGTTTTTTCAGATAATATCATTCGAACCTTCCCATTAATCATTGTAAAATCAATAATACAATTCACTTCAATAGAAGACCCGCAAACCTCTAATAAAATCATACCCAAGCTTGTTATCTCACTTTTAATGTACTGATCTTCTTCGATCTCAGATTCCTTGGATTCCATTTTGTATGTAAATCTTATGGGTCTACAATAGGCTGTGGATATTGACTTGATTCCTCCAAATAGGCACCTTTTTGTTACTGTTGTTTAATCTGGTCAAATCTAATCAGACTAGACAAGTAATAAATTGTGGTTCTTCAAGTTTTAAATCTCTGTTCATGTCAGGTTCTGATAAAAATTGTTTATAAATGCTTTGGCTAGTAGCACCATCAAAACCAGCCTTACACGTGAGTGTCATTGTTTTTATTCCTTTTCGTTCAATATCAAGTGTCTCAGCACATGTTCCTAAACTACACAGATTCTTTGCAAAGTATGAATCATTAAGTCTTTTAAAGGAACTGAAGCTGAATAATCCTTCACTGTTATATTTGCAGGATAACATTTCAATTTTGCATCCCTGACATAATTGTGAACAGGGTGGATGTTGTGTTCTTTCTCCAGGGCTCCGCTTCTGATCAATTGATGGGATGCTTTTGTCAGACTGGCATCAATTATTAAATTAAATTAAGCCAGTGCTCCTTCTGAATATTTACTTGCTTTATCTGTATTTTGACATATTTAAAACGTTTTTGGCAGCAATAACAATAGATTCATCTCTTAATTTTTTACTAGAAGCAAAAATTAATTCATTGGATGAATGAGATTCAAGTAAGCCAAATACACACCACTTTTAATTTTTATTAGAACTATCATCAAATGTAACTGGTTTTCCACCACGTCTACTTGCGGTTGGTTCATTATCTTTTTTTCTGACAATTAAATATTAAGCCAATTCACAAACTTCTTTTTAAAATTTTTGACTATATAGTTGATGGATTTCCACTTTTTTTTTTACAAGTAAACAAATTGTTGAACAGGATACCTGAAATCAACGTCTTCAAATTCAGCAATTTTTGGCTGAATAAATTTTAATATATCTTCAGTAATATTTTGTTTTGAAATACTAAGATTGTTTTTTTCGAGAAAATTATGAATGTCTAAGTTTAATAAAACCTTATCTAAACAATTCTGATAACAAATATTTTGTATTTAAAAGTTTAATACTATAATATATATGCCACCTTGACTACTAACTCTTGTTAGTTACACCAGGTTACTATAAATGTTTTTAATTAAAATTAAAAGTAAATAAATTAATGTTAGTGCTAGTAATTAAATTACCAACAACTACTGAAAATATGTTGTTGCTATCCTATGCAAAGTAAGGTATCCATAGCAACCCAAAAAATTGACCTCATAAGAATTGTGAATCTCATTTTAATACATACGCCCAATAGTGTGTGCTTTGTGCAAATAAAATACTGTTAAAACAATGTTAATGTGAAAATATGTTGTTGCTATGCAAAATTAAGTACCATAGTAACCAAGTTATAAAATAAAATATAAATAGGGATTTAAGGGGACAAGCAATCAATGGAAACTCAATTGAAACATCATAAAACTTAAATGAATGTTAAACTAAGAAAAATTTATTGATATTGTGAATTGTGACAGCAATGTTTATGCAGCAAAAAAAAATTATTCAAAGATTTATCACTGAGGTAACATGCTATGACAAATTTATTTCACACAATGGTTTTCCTTATCTCTAAATACTCTAAAATAACATGTACTAATTATTGTTTTAAAAACGTAGATGTAATTCAAATATCACACAACATTGATGTCACCGAAATTATTTATAATTTTTTTATTTTTTTATTTCAATATTCATATGCTCAGAGTCCTCGTAACTAAGGGATTTAATATAAATAAATATTTTAAACTCGTAACTAAGGGATTTAATATAAATAAATATTTTAAACTCGTAACTAAGGGATTTAATATAAATAAATTATCAATAAATTTTTCTTAATTTAAAATTAAATTTGCTAATTTGTGTTATGTGTATATTTTTATTATTTATCATTATTTGATACCAGTGGTAACTATTGGTTGCAGATTTTTTCCTTAGTTCCATGTTTATATAGTATACTGTTACACAAATTAAAAATAGATTTAATGTTTGGCATGCAGGAGTAGTTTTTTTTAATGTAATTTCTATTAAAGTTTTTCATAGTTTATGAGCTAAAGAAAAATCAACTGATGGTTGATCAACCATGGCCAAATAATGATTGTCTATTTTTTATAGCTGCATTAAAAGTGAGTTGTACCTAAGTTTTTGGGAGTAGTGGTTTCATTAAACAAATAGCAATTAGTGAATAGCTGTTCGTTAAACTTAAATAGTACGAAAACCTATCGTACTATTTATTTAAGAAATAGTAATAACTTTTTTTTTCAAATAGTAGTACATTTTTTATAAGTTGTAATCAATTTTTTTAAAATTATGTACCTAAATGTTGAAGAAAACTAATTCAGAACCAGCTTAGAAAAATTTTTGATTTGAAAAATGTATATTGTTTAATAAAATACTAAAAAGTGATGCTAAAACATTATTAAATGAAGAATAATAATAACAGGTAAGTAAAAAATAGTAGTAATTATAAAAATAATATCATAACAGTGTAAATAAAAAAAAAAAAAAAAAAAAAAAAATAGGTAAATAAAAATAATTATTATTATTATAAACTAGTGATGGATATGTCACTTAAATAAAAATATGATCAAAGGAGGGACACTAAAATTTTATTAATAATGAAATAATATTAAAAAAAAAAGCAGCAACTTGTTAATATCTTTTTATTAAATAATCTTTACTATTTGATGTTTTATTTTGTATTTTTAAGTTTAGTGCTACAAATTTACCTGCATTCTCATGAAAATTTCTTGGTGTGGGTAAACAATATTAATTGGTGTGGTGTTACAACAATAATAATGTCTAGAAAAAATTATAAATATCAATAATGTTTTATTTTGTATTATCTGATTTTTAAGTTTAGTGCAACAACCTTTACCTGCATTCTCATGAAAATTCCTTGGTGTGGGTAAAATATCCAAATATAATAATTTATGTTACAACAATATTAATGTCTAGAAAGAATTATAAATATCAATAATAATGTCTGTAGGAGATTATTTGTTCAGTAATCATTAAAAAAAAAAAGAAACTAAAAACAAGTTTTTGAATTTTAAACTGGATTTTAATGAATAGTGGAACCAATAGCAAATAGTATATTTATTGACAAAGTTTTATGAGGATCTAACACTATTTTTTAAACAAATAGTACTTATTCACTTGATGAACATTATTATTTGTTTAACAAATAGTACTATTCGTTAAATGAGTAGTACTGTTTGTTAAACTTTATAGCCAAAGTTTTATGGATATTTGCTATTCAGCGTCATTTAATTTCGATTGGCTAGGTTAAACAAACTTTGGTGGTGTTTTTTAAAAGCACTTTTATTTGAAGAATTGGTTGACAATCTTAGTTCGATAGTTTGTTTAAGACATTTTGTTATGCTAGAAGGAGGACTAGGTTGGAGTCAGCATGTATATAGCTGATAGAATTATCTGGCTTGCAATAATGTTGGAAAGAACTGAATCTGGAGTTAACATTAAGATATAACGTTAACTCCATATTATTTATTAAAATAATATTTTATATTATTTAGTATTTTAAAATTAAAGTTGATGGATATATTAAAATAAATATTTTTAAAATTTTTTACAAAATTCTTTATTAATGAAAATTCGACTTCTTTACTGTATGAAAATTTTTCATATATATATATATATATATATATATATATATATATATATATATATATATATATATATATATATATATATATATATATATATATATATATATATATATATATATATATATATATATATATATATATATATATATATATATATATCAATTTTTAAATGCAGGCACAAATAAATATATATTTTATTTTAACACCATTGATTAGCTAATTTTTTGCTTTCTTTTTGTTTGCTATAAAAAGGTTTCTATGGTAAAAAAAACCACCTTTTTCTAATTTAAGTTTCATTCCTATACAGTAATTGTCAGCCATAGGGTTGAGCTTTTACCGGGTTTATAATTTACTGGTAAATTGGTAAAAATAAAGGAATTTACCGGTAAATGGTAAAAAAATGTTAAATGACTCTTTAACATAATGACTCTTTAACATAATTAAGACATAGTTATGAATAAAACACAAAAACAGCAATTTTAGGATTTATTTTTCAACAAAAAATGGGCTTTAAGGAAGCACAGTGTCAAGTAGGTCATCACTTATTCTGAATCAAATTTTTGTGACAAATAGTCCAGCAGCAGAAAATGTTCTCTCCGATTCAAGACTTGTGGAAGGGATAGTTTCCAGAGCATTGAATAACAGCTCAAGGTTTGCAGTTCTTTTGCTGGTGGCTTCAAAGACCATCATTTCTTTTAAAATGGTCTTAAATTCATCATTTGAGTTATGTTTCTGCTTTTTGGCTGAATGTTCGATGGTCTCTTCCAACTCTTCCTGGAGAGAAAGTTGTTCTTCAGCTTCTTTTCGTCCTTTGCCTCTCTCTACTTGATCCAGGATTTAAATGTCTTTTGTGGGGCCTTGAAAAGCAATGACTTTGCAGTTCTCTGAAGAACAGTCTTGGAAGGCATGTTGAAAATTTCATGCTCTTCAATTTCATGAAGGCAGTCTGGGTTGGACAAATATTTGTACAGACTGACCAAGTTGTTTTGTCTCCTCTCTGTAAATCGCTTTAAGACAACATCTTTCATTCTGATGCAAAGACTGGATTTTTTCTGATTCAATTTATTGATCAGAAACTTGAAGATTCCCCCTGCTGTTAACAGGGTGTTATTTTTCCTGCAAAGAGCTTCAGTTGCCAATTGCCAAGAGGCTGTTCCATCTTGTTCAATCTTCCTAACTTTGATGATGACAGACTGGAAATGAACTTTGACCTTCGGGAGAGAAATGCTTACATTGATTTTGTCATCAATGAATCTGGAATTTTCTTCGTTGTCCGAATCTGAATCTTCCTCCTCGTCATTGTTGTTCTCCATCTTTTCCTCGTCCAAATTGTTGCTCTGATTTTTTTTGTACAAAACTTCCTGATTCCTGAACGGCCAGATGAAACCAGTGAAATTAGTGAGATGAAACCAGTGAGTGTAGCAAGTTTTATGTTCGATAGGAACAATTTTCCCAAACTTGACCGTCATTGAAGCCCCGTCAGTGACAGAACAAACAATGCAATCAGCCAAGTTCAGTTCAAATTCTTCCGCTCTCTCTGAGACAACTTCTGCTGCTTTTTCTGCAGGGAAAGATCCGCAAAAACGTGTGAGTCCAAGGTTCCAGTGTTTGTTCTTCTGGTGAATGTTGATGTTGATAAATCTTCGGTTTTTCAGGGATGTGTATTCATCCAATGTTCTCCGGTCAACAACAATGAGTTGATTTTTCAACTCAGCTTTAACACTGGCAGAATAGTTTTTCACCAGCTGAATGGCTTGTTTGTGGTTTTTTGGGAAATTGTAGCCTTTTACTGTCATTGCCGACCAAATGAATGTGCTTTTGGTTAAAGCATTTAATCCATCCAAGGCTGCCAGTTTTGAAAGAACTTCACCAATTGACTCCTAAAAAAATGTTGAGATTTTGGGGGCTGTTTTGGGTTTTCTTGTTTCTTTCTTGTGCTGGAGCTTTTTTATCTCATGTTTTTGACCAAGATGGTACCACATTTCTGTTGTAGATCCTGTGAACTGAGTTTTGTTCCAACATATCTTGCAAACACTTTTTCCAACATATGTTCCAACATATCTTGCAAAGATCTTTTTCATAATGTTTCCATACTCCACACATTTTTTTATGAAAACTGTAATTATTTTATGTGTCAGTTGACTGACTTAAGTACTACTTGACTAAATAAATAATAATATTGATTTAAAATTATTGAATAAAATTGCATAAAAAATGAATAAAAAAAAATAAACACAAACACTTTCTTTTAATTCATAAGATGCATCAAGTGGCATCAGGCGCCATTTGTAATGGAAAAATTAATTAAAAAGTTCAAAATTTGTTCGTTTTGATATGAATATTAGATTAAAATGGCAGAAAAAGCTTAAAATGCTTTTTTCTTAACTTTTACCATTTATCGTCAAACTTTACTGGTAAATTGGTAAAAAAAATTTACAGGTAAAATGGTAAAAAAATGGTAAAAGCTCAACCCTAGTCAGCCATGAAACGCAAAGTCAAAAACTAAAAATTGCAAAAGATGATTTAGCAAGTCGTTAAAGAGACAAACATGGTGTTTGACTCTTTACAGACTTGAAGAACTCACTTCATCATCTTTTGTTATTTTTAGTTTTTGATTTTGTGTTTCATGGCTGATAATTGCTGTATAGGAATGAAACTAAATTACAACAGTCTCATTAAATTATAATATATATCAAGCCTCAGAATTAGATTTGACATTCGGCAATGCCGACCTAACCGCCAACCTGAAAGTGTTTGAAGTTGGCAAAAAATTGGCGACCTCCTTTCTATGTTTCATGGTCAGACCTTTGTATCAAATAGTTTTTGCTGACCTGATGCTGACCTCAAAAAGATTGAGGTCAGCAAATTATTGCTGACCTCATTTAGCCTAATATATATTAGAGTGCATTACAAAACAACCATTTAAAAATTTTGATTTTGTCTGACATCTTATTGTGTTCTATATATTAAAAAAATACTGGATTTCAAATATTTTGGTAAAAAAATATTTTTAGAGGTCTTACAACACCCTTGAATATTTAATGGGTCCCTAATATTTTCAGAAAAATAGTTTTTTTAAATTAGGTCATGTTTGGTCTTAAATGAAGCAAAATTTGTAAAAAATTTTAAAATAATCATTATTTTATAAAAATAACATTACTTTAGATTTTTCTTCAACAAAAATAACAAAAACATTCACACTTTTTTCTTATTTGCCATATCTATAACAGAAAAATCTGAAAAAACATTTTTTTTATAAAATATTGATTATTTTCAAATTTTTTATAAACTTTCGCTTCATTAAAGACTAAACATGACCTAATTTAAAAAACCTATTTTTCTGAAAATATTAGGGACTCATTAAATATTCAAGGGTGTTGTGGGACTTCTAAAAAAATTTTTTTTACCAAAATATTTAAAATCCAGTGTTTTTTTAATATACACAACACAATTATGTTAGCCAAAATCAAAATTTTTTAAATTGTTGTTTTGTGATGCACCCTAATATATATATATATATATATATATATATATATATATATATATATATATATATATATATATATATATATATATATATATATATATATATATATATATATATATATATATATATATATATAAATGTTAAAATGTTATAAACATATTTTTATTTTTACTGTCATATATATATATATATATATATATATATATATATATATATATATATATATATATATATATATATATATATATATATATATATATATATATATATATATATATTATAAACATATTTTTATTTTTGGATAGGAAGAACTTTTCAGCAGACTTTTAGTTCATCATGTCCAACTGAGTCAGAATTATTAAATATGAAGTATTTTTCCAAATCACTTCCAAGTCTTACTCATAGCATTTCATATGAAGATCTTTATGAAGGTTGTGATGAGAACAAAGATGTTTCATTGAACCGAGATGGACCTCTTATTTTTATTGAGATTTTATTTGAAAATAGTAAAACTAACGGAAAGGTTTGGTTAATTACTTTTTTTAAAAACAAATAGTTCAAAATAAAAGTATTTTTTTATGTCCATTTTAACAATCTTTACTTTATATTGAGCCACAAAGCCTGGGTACCTGGAATATAAAAGTGCCCATGTATCTGTAAAGTATCTGTGTTTTATTGGTGTTAAGCAAATAAAACGCCCAAGCATTTTTTTGTTGTTGTTGTCTTTTACAAATCATCATTGTTACTCTGGAGGCCTTATTACAAGGAGAGGGGGTGGGGGGATATTAAAAAGTTGGGCGGGAATTTTACTCAAAATCTAATATAGGGGGGGGGGGGGGTTAATAAAAGGAGGGTGTATTTTTTTATGTTACAATATAAATATTTTTTACAAAAAGTTTCAGTTTATAAATCCAAACTATTACGCATAAAACTAATAAATTCTAGCATGACTTGCAGTCAAATCCGCATTTTCTAACATAATTTCAATAGGATTAAATATGCTGATATAAGTTTTATCTTTTGGTGAGAAATAAACCAAAAGCTCATTTTCGAAAAATTGAAATTTACTAATTCGATGTTTTTTTGGACTAGTTTGATGATTTTTAAAGCTTGTTTACACTAAAAGTTTTTTGATTTTTATCAGTGACTGAAACAATTATTTTCTAATTTTTTAAAGGAAAAGCCAATTTTCACTATTTTTTTTTTTAGTTTTGAGATAAAAAGTTTTTTTTGATAAAAAGTAAATGTTAATAAACAGGGAAGTCTTAATAAGATTGGTGTTGGTGGAAAAATTTCCAAATGTTAATGCCTCCCCCACCCCCCTTTTTTGAAGGATTTTAGAGTATTTTCATTGTTTTTATTCAGGATGTTATTTAAAAAATATTTTAAACCATAACTTGATTAAGTTTTATGTAGTAATACTAATTTTTGCTTTGGTATTTGACATCTCTTGAAAACATTTACATCATAATATTGATTCATGAAAACAATTTTAGACGTAGACTAGAAATCCTATTTCTTACCACTGCTCAAAAATGTACGCTTCATGAATAGTTAATGAGTTTAAAACTCATACTTTTATTTTGAGTGATATTTTTTATAGTTTTGAAGTTTATTAATTTAATATGGATACTGTTTAAAGGCAAAATTGAAACGAAAAAGAAAATGTAGTAGACCTTACCAATTACAAAAGGGATAAAAGAAAGTTCAACAGGATGGGCAAGCATTGCAGACAATTTGAACAAAAATTTAGTTAGAACTTCGATTACGTCGAAGTCTGTCATAGATCACTTTAACATACTAATTTTGAAAAAAAAATCTTAGAAGAGCATAGAAAACAAAGGGTCTAGGGCAGAAGTGGTAGAGAACAAAATAGATATTCTCCTTGACGAAATATTTGACAACATTGTGATGTGTAAAGAGTTGACGAAAACATAAAGTAAAGTGAAGCAATTAAAGGAATCTGAGGGGAAAAAAAAGCCAGACAAATTATGCCAAGTAGCAATCAAAACATTCAGTGAAACTAAAAAAAGAAAAATTAAACATGGAGATATGTTCCCAATGCAACAAAAGCAACAATCTGGGACAGACAATCTAAAATTTTCGACTGAAAAAAATGCAACAATGAAGGTGCAAAATGCAGAAGACTTTAAACTTCGAAAAGAAGAATTACAAATTAAAAAAGATGAGATTGAATATTCTAAAAGTCTTATGAATGGTATAATGCAAAATATGCAATGCAACTCCAAATGCAACAACAGCAAATGAACCAGCAGTTTCAAATGCATCAGCAACAAATGCAATAGCAGGTTGTTTTGTTTGCTGCGTTAATTGAAAAACTAAAAATATTGATGTTGCGTTTCAATATAAAGAGGTTCTTGCATTTGTCAATAATGCACACAAAAGATACATTTTATATCTCCAAATATCCATTCTACTGCCACTCGAGCCTAGCTCATTGATTTATTAAATGCAGCTTGCTTGAGGAGTTTTTCTATTGTTCCTTAATGGACATTGTAAATTTATCTGCAATGGATAAGCACCATAACCATAATAACAAAGTTGTGTTGGCAGCATATCTGTTTAGTTTAGGCAACAAGTTTGACTAAGTAAACTGCAGTCATGGTGTTTGCCTTCAACAGGTCCATAAATATTAGGAATCATTCCACTGGGTAAAACAACATTTTGGAAATTATGAGCGTGTATTTTTTTGTAACCATTGTTATCAATTTGTTGGTTTAAATGAGGTCTGCAAACAGGGTGGACAGTACCATCAATAAATCCAAAACAATTTCTTAATGTTGCTCCCTTCTGGGAAATTGCAAGGGAATATTTTTCTAACTTAATGGAAGAAAATAGTTGCGTGTCAAAATCATTTAGCAAATAACTAAAATGACTGAAAATTTTGTCAATAACAAGATTATAAATAATGCTGTAATCAGGAATCTGGTGACTGAACCTCAGAATAAAATCTGAATATCTGCAAGGGTAAGAAAATCGTTTTAATAAAATGCAGAGAGCTTCAATTCCACTCACAGAATAACAGTTGTATGTATTTAAAATATCTTGGAAAAATCCAAGGTTTCTTTCAATCTATAGATATCTATTTTTTTAAATCGAAATTCTGACAATGCTTCAGAATCATCTATTTCATCTAGTTCAAAATGTTTGTAATTCCAATAAGGGTAATCATTTTTAGATCTATTAGTGTTGCATAATAATTGTCATCAATAATATTTTCATTGTATGCAATAAAAAGAGTGTCTCTCGTAACTCCCAATCCTGCCATCTTTAAATTTTAAGAAAACTTTGATGCAGATTTGCTATTAAGATTGCTTTAATTGTTTATATTATAAATTGTTTTTAGAAATACTTCTAACTTAAGAACAAGAATAATTAATGACTTGAAATGCGTATGTTCAAAGTTTTTCATGCTTAACGTTTTTTAAATGTGCAGTAATAGCAAACTTGCTAGCATTTGTACTAATATCACCTGGAGATAATGCGTGTATGCTTAAATACTTCATTACAAGTCAATCTAAATCATCGACAGCATAACATTATGCGGTAGTGGTGTAGTGGTAGTGCGCTCGCTTCATAAATGAGTGGTTCCGAGTTCGATCCCCACCCGTCCCTGGTAGTACCGCGCTCAACTCATTTCTCTGCGCAGCGGCCTTGTTTGTCAACAAGGCCGCTTGTCAAGGTTTGTGTTTTGGAGTTATAGAGTTGAGAGAGGGTTATAGCCACAAATAAGTAGCCTCCTCGTTTGTAGTGGCCTTCTCGGCCTTGAGGAGGTGAATTAAAATAAAAAAATAAAACAGTTCATTACAAGTCAAGCTATAATAAATGCAAATATATATTTTTTATTTTGTGTAATTGTGTTATTAATGCTTGTTTATTTGTGCATACTTTTAATTTTTTGTAATTATAAAATGATTTTTTAAGTTTTTCAGTATTAATTATTAAACATAAAATTTAAAACTTTATTTATGTTTTTGTAATTGATTTATATCAATTATAAATACATATGTTCTCACAGTTAGTGTTTAATTATACTTTTAAAAGATATGAATTTTTAGAATAAAACTGTCAATGTTGACATATGTAGTTTGGATATTGTAATTAATTTACAAACATGGGTCATTCTGCTTGATTTCTTTGGCATTGGCGTATCAGAGCCACCTAAACCAGAGAGTTCTGAAAGTCTCTCACATCGCCATGATGGTATTTTTATTTAGTGTACTTTTTTACTGAAGTTTTTTTAATTAAAAAATATTACAATTTAATCAAATTATTGATAAGATTTGTTTTTATTGGTGGGTCAATCTTGTATTTGTACTAATTTATGACATTGTGTTTGTGTTGATGTTTGACACTATATTTGTTTTGATATGTGACATTCTGTTTGTGCTATATGTGACATTATTTTTGTGGTGATGTGTGACATTGTGTTTGCATTAATGTGTGACACTATGTTTGTCTAGATGTGTGGCATTTCTGTTTGTGCTGATGTGGGACATTATGTTCCTGCTGATGTGGGACATTGTATTTTTGCTGATTGGTTACATTGTGTTTGCGCTGATGTAGGACATTGTGTTTATGTTGTTGTGTGACATTGTGTTTGTGCTGATGTGTGTTTGTGTTGATGGTGTGTTGATGGTTGTGTTGATGGTTGTGTTGATGGTTGTGTTGATGGTTGTGTGATGGTGTTTGTGTTGATTGTGGCATTGTGTTTATGTTGATTATGGCATTGTGTTTGTGCTGATGTGTGACATGTACTGATTTGTAACATGCATTTGTACTGATGTATGGTCTTGAAATTCACATATTTATTATTTATTATTTTTAAAATTACAAGTTTTTTTTTGGTCTTCGGTGTCCACGAGATCCAAAAGTGTTGAGACTTGTGTACTAATTTGGGCAAGCAAATCTAGTACAGGAACTTAAGGTTCTTATGTAAAAGTGGCCAGGGACTATGGGTTGAAAAATAGTAGGTTCTTTTAAATCCCATTATGATGATAAAATAAACAATACTGTATTATTATATTAAATCCCATTATGATGATAAAATAAACAATAGTGTTTTATTATAAAGTTGAGCAGCATCTGCACCATAGTTTTGCTAACAATGTATTTTAGCACTTTTTAAAATGTTCTAGAATAACATATAGGCATAAATGTTTTTGTTTTTTAATTTTGCTTCAGTAATTAATACATTGCGAAAAACTAAAGCTTTGTATTGTAAATAGCTTGTGAAGAATTTTTTATCATGTTGAGGCATATGTTTTTACTATGTATGTTTTTACTTGTATTGTTTTGGTGCAATTTCTTGTAAATTATAAATAATAAATAATAAATAAAGCTGGAAAGTTATATTTTTTTTAATTAAGATTTTTTTAATTTAGTTAACATTAATGTAATTCAATTTAAAATTTTTACATTCTATCAACAACAAAAAAATTTTTATTTGTTGATAATTTAAAAGTTAATGCTTATTATAATAAACAAGTTAGTATTCAAAAACAAAACTGAAAAAAATTACTTACAGTTTCCTTTTTTTAAGGGATCCCTAAGTGACAAGATAAGTTGTGTTTATATTAAAGAAAATATTTAAAAAAACATTTGGGATAAATTTAAAACTAAATAATAAATGCATATCAATAAAACAAAAATTATTATTTTAGTTGAAGTTCGCCTTCTATATCTTTTCTTGGTTCTCTGAGTCTCTGAGTCTTTATAATATTCACTGCAATATTCAGATTTCATTTCACATAATTTATTTCAAGCGCATTTAGTTCATTTATAATTTCAGAATTTGACAATTGTGTTTTTTAAGATATAGAAGTTGTTTTTTTTGCCACAATCACAAATCATTGTCCCAAAAATTTTTCATGAAAAAAGTACAAATCTAACTATGTTAGTATAAATTAAAAAGCTGTTCATCATCTTTATTTATGATTACAAAATTATTGATATTTAAAAATTTCTTTGCCGGATGATTATTTTTTTGTTTTGTTTTTCTCAAAATAATAAAAATGTGCCAATTGTTATTATATTATCTTTATTTTGATTTTTACATTAAGAAATTAGTGTACTTTTATCTTAACAAAATATATATTATTTGTCGGTGTAAGAATATATAACATCGCATTTATTTTATCTACTAGTTTTGTTTTAGTTATTAATTATAATTATTACTGTGTACCTTAATAATATACAAAACATAAAAGAAAAAAAGTTAGCAATAAGACATGTTTCAAAATTGGCCCCGGACACAGTTTAACCTGTGTGACACAATTATAATATACAAATAGTTAGCATTGGACTGTTCTCAACACATTTTTAAAAAAAAATCGTCTCTAAAAATTGCCTCTGATATATAAGGAATGGGAATGAAAATATCATCATTTAGAAATATAAACATTAGCTTTTTACTATGAAAATAAGCACTTTTTTCACAGCTATCCCTATTTAAGTCATTCATTATGTACACTTGAATAAACTACTTAAATAAACTATAATTAACAACAAAATATAATGTAATGTAGCTATAAATAAACAACTATAAAACTAGTTAAAAAACTAAAACTACTTTGAATTAAACTTCATAAATTAAAAAAATAGTTATTTATTATCGACACTTTTAAAGACTCCCCAGAAGTTTCTAAAGCATAATTTTTGAGATGAAATATGAGGTTTTGTGACCTGGAAATAGCGGGCCATACCCATAGGTGAGTTTATAGAAACTGAGCACTGCCTAGGATCAGAAACAAGACACAAGTCGATTAGGTAAATGATTCGGATTGTCTGGAAAACAAGTTGGAAAAGTTGATTATTTGTGTTACAGATTGAGAAAGGCAAAAGTTGTGGGCCTTAATGCCTGCAGAGTCACTGACACTAGAACCAAGCCATTCAGTGTGATGAGCATTAAAGTCACCACCAACAACAATATTGGCTGAAGGGTAACAAGAGAGGGCTTGGTCAATTTGGTCAGAAACAACATTGAAAAGAGTGCAGTCTTGAGATGAAGATGAGCAATATAGAACAAAGAGGAAGGTGATAGAGTGAAGTGGCGCTAAACTAAAACACATAAAAGAATAGTCTGTGGATTCAAACCTAGTTTCCCAACGAATGGGTGAACTTTTACGACTGTAAATGCCCTTACTAAGCATGTGACTATTGGTCTTTATGAAATAAGGAAGGTAACCATCAAGAAAAGTTACTTCAAAGACCATGAATATTAGTGAATGATAGATTTAGAGAACTTGGTGGTGACAATGGTTTTTTAAGTTTAATAGTTTTTGATACTTTAGTCATTATTTAAATTGGTGAAAGAACTTGACCCAATTTAAATAATGACTAAGTTTTTTCAAACATATAGTACTATATGTTTGAAAAAACACAGGTAGTAATCAATATACAATCTACTAGTCCTAGCAATTGTCTTATTACTGTTAATAAACCCTAAGCCATAACAAAGGGCTCCAAAAGTGGCTTTAACAATGCAACATGACATGGTTATTACTCTGATATTTTACAGCTGTTGATAGACCCTGTCTCTTTGAGAGCTATCACAGAGTTCGGAAAACCAGATTACCAGCCAACCTCAGAACCATAAAACTGGGTTTTAGAACTGTAACTTCATTAGGAGATAATAGAATGAATTGCTTTGTCATAAAAACAGAAACACAAGCAAAACCCATGTAATAAGTCAAGAATATCCAAGATTTAACATCCTAAACTGAAAACAATATATTATGAATACATCTATGCTAGGGTGCATCATTTTGCCCCTTTTTCTTTCAAAATGTCTTGTCCCTAAGCTTAAAATGTTCCTTTCATCATCCATATAACCCTGTGCAAATATTTAAAAAGTTAGAATATATTTAGGTGTCCCACCTCTATTTCAAAAAAAACAGGCTTTGAGGTTATTGTATACTGTATATATTTGATGATGTATGTAGTCTTTTGCATCAATTAATTTAGACTCGGAAGGAATGCATAATAGTTTTCTATTGTATAACATTGTATGCTCATTATAGATGTTCAGTGCAATTACTGAATTATTATTTTCAGATTAATGTATTGAAAATGGATATTTTGGATGTCTATCATTCAGTTAGAATTATTAAAGATGGCCAACAAGTAGCTGCTATATCATGTACATGTGTTATGCGGTAATGGTGTAGTGGTAGAGCGCTCCCTTTATGGTATGGCGTGGTACTACCAGTGATGTGGTGGGAATCAAACTCCAAACCTCTCGCAAAGCGAGGGGTTTGGAGTTTGATTCCCACCACATCACTGGTAGTACCACGCTCAACTTGTTTCTCCGCGCAGCGACCTTGTTTGTCAAGGTTCGTGTTTCGGAGTTTTAGAGTTGAGAGAGGGTTATAAACACAAGTAGCCTCCTCACATGTAGTTGTGCCCTTCTCGGCTTTGGGGAGGTGAATTACAAAAAAAAAACAACCTGTTTCTGATGATATAGAATCGGAACTACATTCTCCAAAAACTTTTGCTAGGAAAAGTACAAGGAATTTGTCTGTGATATTGGCAACAAGATCAAGGCAGAAGACGCGGAAATAACTGGAGCGCATCTTCCAACATTTCAGCAAGTATTGCGATGTATGAGGTATCATGTTAATGATGGTGTAAATACTTGTGAAAACCGTACTCAGTGGGATTCGGCTAAGTTGGTGCTGGCAAAAATCATAGTTTTCTATAAGAAAATTCCTTTTTGCTTCCTTTATCTTGCTTTCCTGATTCATATAACTTGCAATCTTTCAAGTTGTCTGTTAATCGTTATCTTGCTCTACAATCTTTATCTTTTCACTTCCAAGTAACTTTTAACTCTAATAGTGGTTGCTTGCAGCTTTGTTTGAAGCAAAGATGTTTAAAAAAAAAGAAGTGATTAAAGGCATTCCGGTGACAAAAAATGCGGTGAAGAGCTAATTAACAGTGACCGCCCTGAGGAACTTGACAATGGCGATGATTCTGAATACAAATTTGCCTTTGGATGATGTTTTACAAGTTAAGAATGCTAGCAGACATTATCATATCAATATTCAACTCAGAACTCCTGCTTTCATCCCTTGTGATATAATAAAAAGACCCAAACTTGTCACCTTAGCAACTCGTCTAAAGATGACATCAACACAGCAAACAACCTATATTGAGACCCTGATATCTGAGGCTGGAGGTGACATGTCAATAATCCATACATCATATTTAACTGCTGAAAAATCCAGGCATAAAGTTGGACAGAAGACAGCTTTAGCTTGCAGGGAGCAATGGGTTGCTCCGAAGCTATTAACTTTACATTGGGATTCAAAACAAATGCCATCACTGGCAAGTAAGAATATTATTCAGGAGTGTCTTGCAGTTCTTGTTGGGAATGCAAATGAGATAAACTTTCTCAGCTTACCATCGTAAGCACTCAAGGGGCCAGAAGCAGTCCACTAGGCGAGGTGGATGTTAAAATTGTTCTATTGTATAAAGAGAATTATAAGAATAAAAATAAATCTATTGGATATAGTAATGACAATAATGATTGTATTAGTAATTATAGTAATGATTTATAATAATAATAACAATAATAGTAATAACTAGCAGTAAGCAACCCGTAATACGGATTAAAAATAACTAAATCATTAGTAACAACATAACTTACTACATTATCTAAAAAAATATATCTAAATACAAATTTATCTGTAAATAATTTTACAGATAAATTTGTATTTAAAGTTTGGCTCCCTATTAGCAATGTCATTGCTTATAGTTATAATTATAGTATAAAACAGCAAACAACGCGTAAAATATGTTTATACACAGTCATTATCAATAGTGTTAAGAAGTACGCAAGAGCTCCCTACTTATTCAGGTTTTATCTTGCTTCATTAATTCTTATTTAAGTGAGACTAAGACAGTGTTTCCAAGGCACTGTGTTAAAAAGAAGACACAATAATTAACATAAGAGAGTTTTTTGGATATATTATTTGTTTTAGAGTCAAGGCGTTTTTTTTAACATGTATTAGTTGAAATTTTCCTTAACATCTTTAAATTTTTTGGAGCAGTAAAAAAATTTTATTATAATACTTAACTTCTAATGTCTAACGGGACACTTATTAATTTTTTGGTAACCCCCTCTCCTTTATTAAGGAAAAAAAGTTCTATTTAACTTAAAAGCGTTTAATGTGTGCATAATTAAATTTTAGTTAATTACATAAAGGTCTCTCCATCATAGATGAAAAATGCATTTTAAACAGAAATTTTCAAATATTTCATGCTTCTAAAATCCGACCCTTGGTTTATTACAAAATCACAAATTTATTTAAAAATAAATATTTTTTTAACAAAACTTTATTAATTAATAACAAAACATAATTATTATTTGTGTTTTCCTGTATCGCATAAATACGTCACATGGTGTCTAAAAGAAAAATATAATAGATAAGTAAATATAATTAAAAAAAAAACATTTTTAAAACAGGAAAACAATTAACCTGTTATTGGCAAACTGCAGTTGCTGTTTTGATGAAGCAGTATTTGATGGTGTTGTTTAATGACATTATTTCATGCTGGCTTTTATTGAAGACAAAAAAAAGGTTTCAAAATGTTTAATTATTTAACATTTATTAAAAAGCCACTTAAAAATGATTTAAAAAATAGAACTATGAACAACACTAAAGATAAAAAAAACAAATTGAAATAAAAACAAATTGTGTTTATAGCAATATGTTTTGTCTTGGCTTTTAGTGAATGATTAGAAACAGTAAGCTCCATGAATAGAACTATCAATTAATCATTTTTGTCTATCAACACAAATCATCACAACAATGTTACAATGATAACGCACAACAAAAGCACATAAGATATTTATAAGTACACATTACACTTGCTCTATACAATGGCAAAGTCAAACCACTTTGAAACTACTGCATAAAATAGACAAAGAAACAAACTATAAACATATCATCACGATCATAGCACAATCGCCTAAGTCATTTTTTTCTTGTTTTGAGAAAACTAAAAAAAAAATGAATAACTTTGGTATTTCTTTTGCTACGCCACTTTGGTTTATTTTTGGCATCTTTTTACTTAGATGCTTTCATATATTGCTTTAGAAGTGACATATGTATTACCATTGAGACACAATAGGATATAGGTCAAAAACAATAAGATATAAATAAAAATTTAAGCAGAAATGAAAAAATTAAAAATCAACTCCTTTTTGATTGGTTTAAGGCGATTTGCCACATTATAGAAGACTGTTTAAGCTATATATTTCAACTCTTAACTTCCGAAAAACCCCCAAAAAATAACTTAGGCAATTGTGCTATGATCGTGACGATATAACATTATAAAACATATTAACACATTTAACACATTACATATTTGTATGTACATATGATGCTTAATATTAATAGACATTACGTGTTTCCAGAATAATTTAAAAAAACTAGACAACACAAACTAGCCACAACAAAGCAGTAACATCACATGGCACTAAACGCTGCCAAGTCACACCTCTGCTTTAAGTACACCGCTTGGCTGGCAAGTTAACTATCTTGCTCGACACGTTTGCCAAGTCACACCACTTTGAAAACATGGAAACAATGTAATATAAACATATATACACAAACTATAAACACATATACACAAACCCTAAACACATAACCTTGAAAACACATATAGCCCAAGTATTACATGAACAATTTAAATAACAACTAACACATAACATACATATAACACTTACATAACACATATAACAATTATAAACATGTATAAAGACAAATATAATTACTAAAACAATATAAAATAAAACTATGAAAAAAAGTGAAAATTATAACAAAAATCTCATAATTATAAATTGAAAACATTAGAAAATACAACATTATTTGTGTAACACTTTTCACCTATCATATCTTGAATGAGATGTTTATCAATTTTAAAAAATAAATTATTAAATTCTCTAGTTCTTGAACATGCAACATAAAGTTGACCATGAGTGAAACACGGTTTCTTTAGATATACACTAACTCTATCAAATGTTTGACCTTGACTTTTATTAATTGTCATTGAATATGCCAATCTGACAGGAAACTGGCGACGTTTTAGAACAAAAGGTAAATTAAAATCTAACGGAGCCAACTGAATTCGAGGTACAAATACCCGTTTACCAGCAGAAACACCTGTCAAAATCTCTGCATCAATATAATTATTTTGAAGAGCACAAACTTTCATTCGAGTGCCATTGCATAACCCAGCTTTGAGATCTAAATTTCTAAGTAACATAATTATACAACCAATTTTAAACTTTAAAGAATGAGGAGGCATACCTGAGGGAATTAAGCTATTTAAAAACTCAACAGGAAAGTTATTTCTTTCATTAAGATTGTCTGTCTCAACTTGATCAGCACTTAAATAAGTTTTGACCTCACCCGGTAGACGTTGAAGCACTTCTTCATTGATTGATAGTGAATCCACATTAGTTGGTGTCAAAATGACACGTTTAGCATAATCGTCTTGTTTGGCATCCCCAAATATCTTTTCAATAATGGAGTTATTTTCCCTAATAAGGCATTGATGCAGTATTTCAATGCATCCTTTAAAAGGATCTTCCTCTTTGACAAATACTGTTCCACTACCAAGTCTTAACAGCCAATTTGAAAATTCCCTTTCCCTATCATGTACTCTCATATTTTCAGTTAACTTAAACTTCTGCACCCATTGCCAATGTAAAGAACATTTTATACATGCTTCTACAACTTAGCTGGTTGTCCTCTTTTCACAACAGGAAGTATTTGTCTAAAGTTGCCTCCAAAAAGAATGACTTTTCCTCCAAATGGAAAGTTGTTGTTGCAAACATCTTTTAATAACCTATCAATTGCATTCAATGTATGTTTGGGTATCATGGATGTTTCATCAAGCAAAAATAAACTAACCTGACTTAAAAAGTGTATAGAGTTTGGAGTTACATTACATGTGCTGTTATCTAATATTGGAACAGGAAGTTTGAATAAGCCATGCAATGTAGATTCATTTGTAAGAAGAGCTGCTGCTATGCCAGTCCATGCAACTGTAGCAGATTTAATACCTCTACTGCTGGTTTCAGCAATCAAATAATTATATGTAAACGTTTTTCCACTACCAGCCGGTCCATCCATGAAAAACAATCAAGAATGCTGATTTTCTACACTTGGTTGTTCATTCAATGCAGCAAGAATAGCATTACATACATTTAATTGATTGACATTGAGCAGTGGTCTCATTCTATTGGCTTCATCAATTGATTGTTGAACATTTTGATTGAAATTTTCTAGATTATCTAGATTAAAATCTAACTCAACAACAGGCAGATTATAATCAGCCAGCGTTTTACCTCACTGATTAATAATCTTTTCAACTTGACAAAGAGCAGCTTGTTCAGCTATTGTAATAGGGACTGAACGGGTGAATAAAGTCCTCAATCATAAATGCTTTGTATGTATTCCAAAGATGCAAAGGATTGTCTGGTTCACAAAAAGTCAAAATAATTGCAAATAACTGTCTAATTTGCTTTGGCATACATGTTAAAACTGCCTCAGAAAGTGCATTCTGCCATTCAGTGTCATCTTGTAACAAACCATTTAAAATGCATGCTTCACTAAATGTTTCAACAACAATACCATTAACTGTACACACATCCTCCCAAGACTTGGTTCCTTTTGCATGCAAAAGTAACAGCCTAAGAAAAAATAATTCTCCAGTTGGATTAACTTTATACATTTTTACTATCACCTTATTACCACCTCTTTGTCTAACCTTCCATTTACAAAGCTTATCATCAAATATAAAATGATAAGGAATGTCTACATATGAATAGCAATGTGCTCTTTCATTTTCAGAATTCAACTTAAACCATGCCGTAAGGTGTGTATCACGTTGAGCTGCACGATCTAAAGCCATTTGTTCTGCTCCTTCTCTAAAATACACTAATTGATTCTCAGAAAGATGAACTTTAAGGCGGATAATAGTGTGTGACATATGACTTATGGGATACTCAAAAATTCGCCACAATGCTTCAGGTGCAATAACATAACGACAGTCTACAAAAGTGTTTACTTCATCATGATTAATTTGTTCATTTATCAAAATATTGGCACAGTCGTGACCCTTGTATATGTATTTTTACAAATATTTAACAGGCTTAACAGACATGCAAGCTTCAACATTAATGTGGGTTTGATATTTCTTTGATAACCATGGATTGTAAGGTACCACCCAGTGGTTATCTACATTGTTGCCTTTAATATTGATAACCAAACCATTATCACGACGCCTATAGCAAGGATAACCATTATGAACTACTACTGTGTTGGCATTAAATTCTTTAGGATAATTTTTGCTGCACACCCCATCTTTCATGCAAGTTTTAATAACATCATAAAGTTCACGATTTATAATTGGATCTGGAATTTCTGCACATATTAAACTATTGATATCCTGTGCTATCTCCAGCTTGTCATCAGTTGCAAAGTGAAGTAAAATATGAACATGTGGTAAACCACGCTTTTGAAATTCGGTAACATGAACATGGGTTACGGCTTTCCCTAATACACCATGCTTAAAAATATCATTTAGGAGATTATTTAATTTGAGTTTAAATGCTTGTGTAACTAAATCAGGTCTATCATTTGCAGTTTGACCTGGATATAAATTTTCAGTTATCTCGCGCCATTTTGGGTTGCAGGTAAAAGTAATAAAAAGATCTGGTTTACCATACTTTTTAATTATAGCCATAGTATCTTCAAAGTTTTCTTTTAAAGCTCTAGGACTTCCTACATAAGTAGATGGCAAAACTACAATGCGCCCTGGTCTAACATTATGATTTTTTCCAAGGTTGTTTACATGTTCATGTAAGGCATCATACTGCTCGCTTCTAAGTTTGTTTTGGTTATTTCTGATAAAAGCAAGGCGCTGGCCTTCAATTTTGACATATGCATCAACAGCATATTGCTGAAATAGTTTCTTGCCATAAAAGATTGAAGAAAAAAGTTGTCTAACTGAAAGTCTATAATTGTAATACTGAGATAATGTAACATGATTTCTAACCAATGTAGCACGTTCAGGGTTGTGAACCAATCGATTATGCCAACCAGCATCACCCCTTGGGAAAAGTAGAGGATAAAAATAGAGTAGTAGTAGTAGGCTTTTAGTGAATATATATAATACAGAGTAGTAGGCTTTTAGTGAATGATTAAAAGCAGTGAGGTCTAATAATGAAATTACCTATACATCATTTTTAACAATAGGCAACAACTTGAAGGTAAGCTAAATGTATATCAACTCAAAAGATTACAAAAAAACAACATCACAACAACAATAGCATTCACCATAAGTTCATATAATATGCATGTAACATAACTTAAGTAACATAACATTCATATATAACAGAACATAAGTAACAACATTACGTAAAATGTTATTAAAATACAGTAAAAGTTTGACATGAAACACTGCTGTGTAACCCTCTGCAATAAGTAAATGACTTGGCTGACAAGATTGACAAATCTTGCTTTACACGTTTACCAAGTCACAGCACTTTGAAAACATGGAAATAACATAATATAAACATATAAACCAACTATAAACATTATATATATATATATATATATATATATATATATATATATATATATATATATATATATATATATATATATATATATATATATTTAACCTTATATAAACATATTTAAACATATTTAAACACATTTATAAAACAATTATATAACTTATAATAACACATACACAAACAATAAAAAAACAAGTTACATTATTATAAAAATATATTGATAAAAAAGCTATAAAGCACATTTTACAATATACACATAATTATCAAAAAAGCAATGCAAACAGTAAACATATAACTTGAATTGTGCAAACAAAAATTTTAAAAATGGCATAAGAAAATTTTAAAAGATTCAAAGTAAACAAAATATAAATATTTATATACAAACAATACTCTTTACCTTTTTTTTTTCATAAGAACTGTAATTCTCATAACAAAAATTTATTCTTAACATACAATAACATGTGACATGTCAGTAGTGGCACGAAATTTCAATTTATTTTTCTAAATTTTCTAAAAAAGAGCAAAAACAGTTAATAGCATCACAGATATTTCATGGTAGTAATAACCAATTTTATTGAAAAAGCATTAGTATAACTTATTTGTTGCATAAAAAATAATTAGACCTCATCCTTACCTCTATCTTCCTTCTAAAAAATAGAAGATATGCTCAATAAAAACTGCTAGAAAAAAATAAAGCCAAAAGAAAAACTAAATCAAACAAAATGTAAACGATTTAAAAAATTAAAAGGACTGATCTTTTTTACTTTATTTTTAATAAAAAGTATTATATATAAATTGCGAAACTATTTTCAATGCTTATATGATATTATCGATGATTATTATAATATGATCTTAACGATGATTATTTATCTTAACGATGATTCTTTATGTAATATTTCTAAACTAATCTTAATATTAATTCAATTCCAAAGGTAAAAAGTTTTAACTCGCTTGAAAGATCTTCCTCTAATAACCGCGTGCATTTTGAGAACGCGCTGTTTCAAGTTCAGAAAAGCCTAGTAACTAATTAAAACTGCTTTAAAAACGAAAGCGAAACAACATTGAACATTGAATTTTTACAGTATTAATATTTAGAGATATTGATAAATATCATAGTTAAATATTAAACAATATTGATAAGTAATAATGACAGCTATAAAAATGTAAATAAAATATAAATAATATTAACATCACATATAATAATAATACTAATAAAAATAACAATAGCAATAATAATCTATGATTTGCCTAACATTTTACATACAGTATTTTATTCTATGATATGCATTAGTTTGTTAATTATCACTGTATTTTACTGAACAACAATTTGTGATAGATAATTTAAAGTTCGAAGAAAAAGAAAATTCAAAGTTCTAAACTATCGAAAATAATAACAAGAACTTTTTTTAGTGGTGAAAAAATTGGTTAATAATGGAGGGAGGTTTACTTGATTATGAATCCAGTCATAAAAAAGGAGGTCAGAGTAGAATGATATTCTTGAAAGCATATTATTTTTAAAGCCTTGTTTTCTTGGTTAGGTAATCTTAAAAAAAGAGACTTGTTTCCCCAAACCTGAAAAGCATATCTGAAATGTGATCCAAAAATTGCATGTTATATATTGAGTAAAGTTTCATAATTGACATGGTGACAAATTCTGGCTAGCATCCCATTTGGTCTACATAATTTCACTGCTAAGTTTGAAAGATGAGAAGAAAAGGATAGAATTGAGTCCATTTGGATTCCAAGATATTTTAATGAAACTATGGAAAGATTTTTTGGCCACTTAGTCTAAGGTTTAGGTTTTTATACATTTTAGATTGACTTGATTTAAAAATAATGAGTTCAGTTTTGTTGGTATTAAAACTTAATTTGTTAGAGCGCAGCCATTGAAGTAGATTGGATAAATCTTGAATATAATGTTTGTTAATTTTTTCTTATGAGTAAGTTGGTGTCATCAGCAAAATGGTAAGTTGTTGAAAATTTGGAAAAGATATTTGCATCATTCATAAAATACCTCAAACACCGTAGTGTTCCAATTTACTTAGGAGGATGGAGTGATCAACAGAGTATAAGGCTTTTACTAAGTCAAGAAGCACTCTACATGTAAAAAGTTTATTGTCAAAAACTTTTCTAATAGTTTCAGTTATTTTATTAAGTGCATGAGTTGTGGAGTGTTTGTTACAAAATCCTGATGTTTTTAGAAACATTAATTTTTGTCAAGAAAGCTATAAAGTCTGTTGTGCATGGCTTTTTCAAATAATTTGAGTGGTCCATTAGAGAACCCTTATTATGGATAGGAATGACTTTAACTATCTTAAAAACGTCTTGAAAAAGGCTTTTTTTATATGGATCAGAGAGCCTTGCAAATAAAATGAAAAGTAAGTTTCAGAAGGTTTGTGGGGATGCTATTTGTACCTAAATTTTTATCATTTTGTAAAGTATTTTTTAATAAATCAGATACCTCATTATCAGTCACTGGATTAAGAAAAAAAAATTAAAATTTTTTAAATAGTCAGAGAAGATACTTTTAGAAGAAATCATTTTACTTTTGGGTGGACATTGTATTGTTTCATAATAGTTGTTAAAAATGTTAGCAACAGTTATATTGTTTGAGATAGTGTTACCATTAGATTTGAGAATATAAGATTTTATTGGTACAGAGGGTTTGATGTTTATAATTTCTTTAATTCCTTTCCATGTATTTTTTGCATTGTTGGGGTTTTTTGTTTAAAAAGGAAATGTAATATGACCTTTTGAAAATTCTCAATAAGTTGCTAATTTTATTTCTGTACAATTTAAATTTGTTGAATAGTTGACTTTTTGTGTTAGGATTATTAGATTTTTACATATTTTTTGTAGAGCTCATTTTTAATTGTAATTGACTTCAGAACTCCATTAGTGATCCAAGGTTTAGATTTGAGTTTAACTTGGTTTTTGGTCAGTTTTTCAAATTCATTGAAATTTTTAAATGATCATTTGTTATGAATTTTTTTTCTTTTAAAAAGAGTACTAAGAATGCAAACAAACTGTGTCATGTAATCTGAAATTGATATTGTTAGTTTGCCAGAAATAAGATTGAGAATTTGAAAATTTAAAAAGATGTTATCAATTATTGTTTTAAATTTACAGGTTACTTGCATTGGTTGAATTATTGTTGGGAAAAAAAAGTAAGAGTATAGTAAATCAAGGTAATCAGAGTTAATAATGGTAATCAGAGGTAATAATTCATTGTAGTTTAGTAAGTCCTTGTTAAAGTCACCCATTAGCATAACCTGTTTATTTTCAAAACAAAGCTTTTCAAGTAAAGGGTTAAAGTGATCAGAAATAAATTCCATTGGGTTCATTGGAGAATGCTGGTATATACAGCCAATGATAATATTTTTCTTTATTGAAATCATCAAAGAATTGATGATTTCAATAAAGATAGATACACTGGGTATTTTAGGGCATATACTATATGATCTTTTCAAGCATTGTAAATTAGGTTGGATTGTAAGTATAGAAGAGCACCTCCTTTTTTAACTTCAGTTGACCATAGTTTGATAGAGGTAGGGAAGGTTCTAAGTCTGAAAGTGTGCTAAATAACATATTCTTAATTATGCAGTCACTACAGTACGAGTCAGAAGAGTCTTTGACAAGATGGTTATACAAAAATTTGTTGATTAAGTTGCATTTAGCATGAACCCAAGAAAAACAACTATCTCATAAAATGGCTTGTTGATTATTGGCCACTGATTTATTGCAGAACTTGCAATGGTACTTAATTCCAATGAAAAAATATTAGTTAAAACTAAAACAATATTTATAAAAGTATGGTATAAATCAATAATAAATAAATATAGTATATGATATAATAATGAAGCACATAATAATTATTTAGTTATTATGAAAAATATATATTATTAAAAATTTTAAATAGATAATCTAATGGTAAATAATATAATAGCAGGTAATATTTGTATAATAAATAAATAATAATAAAAGATACAATAACTAAAAAAATAATGAACAAAAAATATTAACCTTATTAATAAAAAAATATAATATAATACAAGAAAAATAATAATATAATGCAAAATAGTTAAAAAAAAATGTAATAATATAATATAAGAAAATTAGTAAAAATAAAATTAGAAAGACAAAAAATAATAATAAATTATTACAAATTAAATTGTTAAAAAATAAGTAAAAAACAACCAATCTTTTTATTCTTTGTTTATACTTTTCTTATTTTTTCTTATTTTTTTCTTTTGTTTCGTTTGTTAACTTTTTTCTTTCTTTTTTTTCTTCCTTTTTTTATTATTTTACTTAAAAGTTTTTTTTTTCTTTTTTAGTTCAAAATTCTGTATATCTTTTTGTTAATTTTTGACTTTTTTTCTTTTGATTTATTTGTTTGATTTAAATTATTTTTTTATATATTTGTTTTATATTATTAATTCAATTAATTTTTTTATATTTGTTTTATATTATTAATTCATTTTATATTATTAATTCAAAAGATTATTGATTTTGTTGATTATGATTTATTGGTGATTAATCTTTTATAAAAGCAATAAATATTTTTTAATTTGTGTTTTACTTAATTCTTTATCTTTACTTTAGTTTTTTTTTTATGGTTAAAAAAATAAAACCCCTATTTGTGAAGGCTTTGTGTAAAAAACACAAGTTTAATATGAGCATAACATGTCTTAGCAAATTGAAGATCCCTTCCAAGTAAAATTCATTAAGGGTGTTGAACATATAATCTAAATAAGGGTATTTAAAAAACAAAGATGTAAAAATAAAGTAGACAAATCTAACTTTTTTTGTTTAGAATCAATTGAAGATTTATCTGTTCAAAGTAAAATTAAAATAAACTTTAATTCTTTGGTTGTTTACTTAAACAAAGAACAATATCCATTGGCAAAAGCTAGCATTTTTGGTATGTGTCTCAATACAACAATGCTTGATGGAAATCAAGATGTTTCTGGAAGTATTGACAGTGTTATGTTGCATGACATTTCACCTTTTTCTGCTGTTTATAAAGAAAGGTAATAACTTTCTAAGTTTTATTTATTTAAAATTTTGTTTTCAAATATCAGGTAACTTGAATTTGTTAATAAGTTTTATGTATAGTGTAATAAGTTTTATTTTTGATGTATTTTAAAAACCTTTCTAATCTTGTTACCCAAATTATTGGCCTCTCTTTTTCATTTTTCAAACTTTAAAATTATTTTTTTTTTTTGTTTTGCTATAAAAAATTTTGTAGGATGGTTACTAAAGGGGCAAAAGCTATTGAGTTTACATTTTATCGATTTGGAAAACCTGATCCAAACCTTTTAAGAGATTGTGATATGGACTTGTACATATCTTTGTCATCAATACAATATACACATACACAACATTTTTTGAGTGAAGTGATTGCTTTCTGTCAGCATTTTGTTTTATTGCAAGAAGTACTAGGAAGAATAAGAGCAGTGAAGATGGGAAGTGAGGTAAGTTTGTTGTGAGGCATGATTTTTTGCATGACCATTAATGTATATACTGAAACCCCTGCCATCCTCCTGTTTCAGTATGATATTAGACTATATATATATATATATATATATATATATATATATATATATATATATATATATATATATATATATATATATATATATATATATATATATATATATATATATATATATATATATATATATATATATATATATATATATATATATATATATATATATATATATATATATATATAATATATATATATATATATATATATATATATATATATATATATATATATATATATATATATATATATATATATAATAGGCCAGGCAGTCTATCAATTAAAAAAAAAAATTTAATTTTTAAAACTTTTTCTGGTCTGGTTTATTAACGCGCTCTTTAAAACTACAGTTTATGGGAAACTTTTTTTGATGCCATGCAAGAGACATGCAAGAGTATATATATATATATATATATATATATATATATATATATATATATATATATATATATATATATATATATATATATATATATATATATATATATAAACTGTTTTAAAGAGCGCGTTAATAAACCAGACCAGAAAAAGTTTTAAAAATTAAATTTTTTTTTTTAATTGATAGACTGCCTGGCCAAACCAAACCCTCAGTCAATGTAGCAGCACTCTCTTGTGAGTCAGGCTATTTGTCAGTCGTTGTAGCAGCACTCCCTTGCGAGTCAGGCTATTTGTCAGTCGATGTAGCAGCATTCCCTTGCGAGTCAGGCTATTTGTCAGTCGATGTAGCAGCACTCCGTTGCGAGTCAGGCTATAAGATAGTCGATGTAGCAACAACATTTACGCATGTTTTAAAAATGTTTTTTATTAAATCAATAACAAAAACACCACGAATTAAAAAAAACTTTCTAGTCGTTATAATTGCGGTTTTTTAAAAATTTTGTAAAAAACAATTAAATTTAATGTACTTCCACATAAATTAATTGCTTTGACATTTCGATGACAATCAAAAACAGCTTAAGAGACGAGGTAATTAAAATTGTAGTCGTAAGAGACTTTTTTTACATTAAAACGCTCTTTCGACTACACTATATGGGTATATATATATATATATATATATATATATATATATATATATATATATATATATATATATATATATATATATATATATATATATATATATACAGGGCTTAATTAAATTTTTCATAATGTCCCGGACAAAATGTCTGACCAAAAGTTATTTTGGTCGGACATTGTCCGATCAAGTTTTTGAAATAAAATTTAAACAAATAATTTTCACCAATATTTACATATATTCATATTTGTTTTGTTAAAAGGAACACAGGAAAAAGTTCTTTAAATGCCGAGAGTAAAAAAGTACTGCAGATGGGTTTTTTTAGACTCTGACTCTTTTTTTAGTGTCTAGCGTATCTGAGTTTTACAGAACCCAATTATCCAATCGAAGTATATGTTATGTTTTCCCAGTTTATGTTTTCCCAGTTTTAGGCTAGTGAAGCTGTAGTTTTTTTTTTTAATATTCAGAATTTTTATCATCGTAGATCTTTGTATTTTAAATGAAATAGTTTAAATTCAATACTGCGCATTTTTTTAGATAGACTTGAAGTTTTATTGATTTTTTTTTCTCGAAAACCTTGTTAGTTTACATTGAATTGCATTACCGGTTTATAAAAGTTATGTAAATTTTTTTACTTAAAAAAATATAATATGATAAGTGTCAATTTTGCGCATAAGCTCCACTTTTAGCGCCAAAAAGGTATTTATATGGCGTTCATGCAACTATTTTTATCAATAATAAAAACGGCAAGAAAACACGTTTGTTATAGTAATATAGTATAATAATGTCTTTAATATATTAAATGTTAAGATAAACATATTATTATAATATTTACGGGCTATAATATTTACATTTTATTATAATATATGCAATATAATATTTACGGGCTATTATTTAATTTAAAAATTCCACGCGCTGCGTGTCATTAAAATTCGATCAATTCAACGAAGAAAATTTTATGAGTTCTACAGGTTATTATTTATCTACTTTTCAAAAAGGCACTCCTTCTTTGGCAGACAAGTTTTATAAAACTAGAACTTTTTAATCTTTTATATATATATATATATATATATATATATATATATATATATATATATATATATATATATATATATATATATATATATATATATATATATATATATATATAAATAATAAGAAAAAAAATACAAATAAAGATATAGTTTAAAAAACAAATAATAAATAAAGAATCGGAAAACTCGAGTAGGACCAGGATGCCACCGAGAAACCGCTCAAGCTAAAATAGAATGATTTGGATGATTATAACATTAATATTTAAATGTATATTTTCTTAATGTTTTTTAAAAAATATTCCATCGATGAGATCTCAGCTTTTAAAAAAAATACATTTGTAAAATCTTTTATTATCAAATTTTTCAAACTGCTAGCTTTTCTTTGCTTTTCGGTGTCCACGGTGTTTGCAGTAATCAATCGAACATACTTTGACTTTTGCGATCGTTTTAAATAAGCAATAATTTTAAATTTAATAATATAGCAATAAAACTGTTAAAGAACAGTCATTAAAACTACAATTAATAACAGAGCTTTTTATGGGAATGAATGCCTCCATTATCAACATGTTTTATAAGTTTGTCTAATAGTTTACATTAAGTTTAAATTTCAAATCAACGAATAAAATTTTATTTTAAAGAATTAAAAATCTTGCCGGACAAAATGTCCAATGACTTTGTAAATTGATCGGACAATCTGAGGTTTTAGCCGGACAATGTCTGACTGTTAAATTGAGCCCTATTTATATATATATATATATATATATATATATATATATATATATATATATATATATATATATATATATATATATATATATATATATATATATATATATATATATATATATATATATATATATATATATATATATATATATATATATATATATATATATATACATACATGCATACATGCACAGGGGCTATTCTAAGAAAATAATTTGGGCAGTAGTAACCCGCGCCCCTCCCTGTGCTGGCACCTGCCATAAGAAAATTTAGCAGAAACATTTCCGTGTGTAGGCATTTTTAGCAAAAAAACAATATTTGCCAGAAAAAAAAAAGTCCTCCATTTCTGATTTTGGGCGGTGCCCAAATGTTGCTCAAATACGTTCAACACTGTCAAAAAGGGTCTAGAATAGCCCCTGATATATATATATATATATATATATATATATATATATATATATATATATATATATATATATATATATATATATATATATATATATTAGGGTGGGTCGAATTTTTTTATCTTTCTTGTACATGAACAAAAAGTTGTCTTGGCATCAGTACAGTATGAAAATAATATTTAAAGATTTTTTATGAAACGTTTAGGGGTCCCAACTTTTGATTAAAGTCTTACCTTATTAGATGTATTTTAACCATTTCCTTGGTACATTCTAAATACGTACCAACTATAAATCATTGACTAAAATGCATTGGCAAATGGTTTAGCACCTAACTACAAGTGCTAAAAAACAAATGGAATAAATTTTATAACGTTATTTGTATGTGATGTCACCAACATTAGCAACAAACCGTGTGCTGGATTTTTTAGAAACATGAAAAATATCAAATATATTATTTTGTAATTTTATTTTCTTCTTTGCAATAATAGATCTATAGTAAAACTCAAGTAGGCTAATATAGATGTATACTACAGTAGGCTATAGGTTAGACTGTAGAAAGATCATGTAGGCCTATTTATGAGAGGGCTAAACATATTATAGTCTGCGTAAATATTGGAATATTTATTGACTAAATTCTTATGAAAAATTGTTTTAACAGCTTTTATTTATTGTAAACATAACTTGCTGTAGTTTTTTTTTATTATTTTAGACAAATTATATTAAGTATGGATAGTATGTGTACACGAAGTGCAGCTAAACATCCATTGTTTGGGCAGTTAGTTGATCTTCCTGAAAATCAAATCCCATCATATGAAGACGTTATTAAGGCGTTCTATTATAATCAGAAAACAGTATTAGAAATTAGCTTGCAAGAAAGATATTCAATTTTAGCAGACAGAGTGAAATGTGTTTATTCAAAAGCAAGTATTCCCACAATAGAAGGGAATAGCACAATCTTAGGATTAGAAAACTTATGGTTAAAGTACATACACTTGAAAAATATTCCGATGCAAAAAGAACATCAGACACATTCACTGAGAAGTTGAATTCTTTTAAGCAGTTATTTGACATTTGTACCTGAAAATGCTTTGATTTGGGCATTAGAGATAGGAACTTATTCACGTGCCCACTGACAAATAAAATTCCATTGGTAGAGTGGGATTTCTGGGTTGACCAGAAAACTGTTAGAAATATGATAATTGGTGGAGTAGACAAAGAAACGACAGCAACACTGGAAAAGAGACAAAAACGCAAATTTATGAAATCAGTTTGTGATGAAGCACAGTCAAAAGAGGTTGAGTATGAAACTGAGGAAGATAATGATGAGGATGAGTGTAACACGTCTGAAAGTAATTATACATCAGAGGAAGAGACAGTATCAGTGCAGAACAGAAACAAGTACAAGGAATTATGTAAAGCAGTTGATCGATGCAAAATTAGCAACAGAGATACATGTCTTATTGTTAATGCTGTTTTAAAAGACCTCAGTATGTTGTTTTCAGCAACAATTCTTGATCCTTCAAAGCTACGTCGACAAAGGAATTTCTGGAGAGAAACTCTGGTTGAAGAACATATGCAGAGCAATAAGGAATTGTGCTGTATAGGCTTTGATGGAAAACAAGACGTTACATTAGTTGAGAGTTTTGGTTGTAGAAGAAGTAAAAAAGAAGAACACTATAGTATTGTCTCGTATCCAGGAAACATATACATCAATCATGTAGTTCCTGAAAGTAGTAAAGCTGCTGATATAACAAAGGAGTTAATGTCAGTTATTATAGAGACAGACTCCGTAAAAAGCATTCAAGGTGTTGTGTGTGATGGCACAAATAATAATTCAGGTAAAAGCAACGGAATCATAAGAAAATTGGAGGAGAACTTAGGTAGACCATTACAGTGGTTGGTATGCCTTCTACACTGTAACGAGCTGCCATTTAGAAGGTTTTTGGCAGGCGTGGATTTTGCTCAAACTACAGGACCTTCCACATCGACAGGTACAATTAGCTCAGCTCTAGAATATGATCCGATTGAATTGCCTGTCGTTAATTATTTGCCAATTACTGGTAAGGTGACTCATTGTGATGAAGCTGTCAAGAATGATCTTAGCACAGACCAACTGTACTTTTTGAAAGCATGTCTAGCAGTACAGCATGGATGTCAGGCTTCTACAGATATTGATTTCCTCAAGAAGAGTTTACCTGGAAATATAAGTCATGCTCGGTGGTTGACGAAAGCCAACATGATTTTGCATCTCTACATGTCTAGAGAGGTGGCATCTAAACCTCTCAGAAGAGTAACGCATTTCATTTTGAACTTTTACGGACCCTCTTGGTTCAAAATGAAATCAAATTCTTCTTGCCAAAATGGTGCTAACAACTTCTTTTACTTAGTTCAGTTGTTTCAGGAACTTGATGCATAAGATCAGGGTGTGGTTCGTCCAAAGTAGCAGTTATTTCTCAAAAATAACTGCTACTTTGCGCATGCTGAAAACACTCCGTTAGCTGCAGTGATAGTGATATGGAAATTTGTCGTTTTTTAGTAGAACAAATAATAAGAGCAAGAGAGAAGCAGACTAATAGTAACATACTGGTTCGCGTCTTTGATAAGAAGGATATAACATTAAATCTGGCTGTGACATCGTTTATTAACATGATTGACTGGGACCAGAGTAATGTTATGTCTCCTCCGATGCTATCACACCTTTCAAATGATCAACTTACTTACACACATCCAATACTACTGCTCAATGTTCCATGTCATTCACAGGCAGTAGAGAGAACAATTAAAGACGTTAGCACTGCGAGCTGTAAAGTTTATGGGAGAAAGTCCCATTAAAATAAAATTTTACTTTTTGTGTGGCTACGCTGGATACCTGTCACCCAAAAGAAATTTAGAGTTCTACTAAAATAAATAGTGTCATATAGGTGCACTAAAAATTTTGAAAATAAAAAGTAATTTTTTCGGGGTTTATTTATTTTTAAGATAAAGAGTATTTTATTATTTGATAAAACATATATGCTGCATTGTTATATATATATATATATATATATATATATATATATATATATATGTGTCCTTCTTTTCCACAAATAATATTACATTAAATTTTTTTTCAGGTTATTATTTTTATTATACTTTTTTTTGAAAGAGCTACTTTTTTATGCTATGAAAAAGCTGACCTTTTCGATTTTTTCTTTTTCTTTCGGCTTTTTTTAAAATTAAATAACTGTTTTGCGCATTAACGACTTCATTGTTTTTCGTAATGCTTCATTGATCATATTCTATTGAAATTAATTGTTTGAATTACTTTTCCTGAAATCGTAAAATGTAGGTGCGTTTGAATCTTATAAAATACATTCAAATAATAATAAAGTTTTTACTAAAGCTGAAATAATTTATTTTTAATAATTAAAATTTATTTTTGTTTCAAACTTTCACACATATTTTGTATTGTTGTATTCACTCATATATCACTAGCATAGTTAATATATGTGAAATGCCTTATAATCACTATGATTCATTGGTAACATTTATCGTCAAGATGTAGTCAAAACAATTTGTTTTTTTGACTAGTGTATATAAATTTTTTTTTATAAATGTTTGACTAGTGTATATTAATACTTTTGTATTAATATACACTATATTTTTCATTCTCATTTAATATTTTTTATCTTTAAAAAAACACATGTCTTCACAAGTATTAACTACGAAAAGCGATGTATTTTTTTAATAATATAGTGAAACTATTATTAAAGCAGTTTTATTATTTGTTTTATCATTGATTATCATAGAATTATATAACTTAAAGTACAATTTGATTTTTAGAAGTCTAGTTAATAGATTATTCCTCTTAAAAGACTTGTTAGTTTTAGAAAAAACGTTACGACTCATTCATAGCACAGAGTGGCTCTTTTATTGACAAGTTAAAATAGGTGTATGATTATTAGCATCGTTATCCAATTTATTTTAATTTTATAATATTATCCAATAACGTAAGTATTTAATTAAAGAAAATTTTTTTTCCTAAATTAATCAAAATTGACTTTTTTTCATACCTTTTTAAAACTGGCTCTTTCATACACACTCTTCCCTATGTATGTATATATTTACATTTGATGTTTCAGGTAGGACACTTTTACGCATTGTGCAATCGCCAATGCGATTGTATGTTCATATCTATTGCAAATGAGAAGGCCTTGCAAAATATTGGAAAGGCAGAGACCTGATAACAAAAAAGCTATAAAATTTTTTCCCCCCTGCCCAAACATGAGGGCACCAATAGAGTAAAATTTTCAACTGTACTGTCTTAAACTAAAGTTAAATTTATCAACAGATTTTAAATTTTGTCATAATTTTTGTATTTTACACTATTCTTTTACGAAATTAAAAATCTGTTGACAAATTTAAATTTAGTTTAAGATAGTAAAGTTGAAAATTTTACTACATCAGTGTCCTCGCAATTGGTCAGGGTGAGAGGCAAACATTTTAGGGCTTTTTTGTTCTCAGGCCTTCACCATCCTTATTTTTTGCAAGGCCTCCTCAATTGCTATAGGTATAAACATACTTAAGTTTGGAGTTTTCACAGTGTGTGAAAGTGTTCCATCTGACACATCAAAAAATCTTGCAGGCGCCCATGTATATATTTATTGATATTTATATATGTATATGAAATTTTTATATCAAATTAAAAATGTTGTTAGTATGTTTGTTTAGGTGTTTGCTATGCAAAGTCGCTCTGCACGTCTTCGGTTGAAAGTTATTACTGAGTCTCCTATTCTAATATTACCTCGAAATTCAATGTCGCAAGATCTGCTTGTGGCTAACTTAGGAAATATTCATGTGAGCAACGAGTTTTTGTATGCCAGCAATCAAAGTACCAATGCTTTCACGTTTATTGCTACTCGCTACCGAAATAATGCAGGTAACTGTTGCAATATGTATATTAGGTGTAAGTAATGTGTGATATGGTATCTATATAATGGTAGAGTCAGAGTTATCAATGAAAAACCTTGCACAATAAAAATAAAAAAGTCTTCTTAAAAAACCTGAAAAAACCAATTCATATGAGGTTTTTTATACTCAAAGTAATTTTAGTAATTTTTGTTTTACTTTTAGTCACAAACATTTTTTATATATTCTCATAACCACTATGATTGTATTTTTTTTATTTTCTCACTTTTTCTTTTCTCTTTATTTTATCTGGACAAATGTCTAAATTTGCTTTGTTTAAAAAATAATTCTCTTTTATTTATTTCATTCTTCTCTCAGCCATTTACTGCTCTTGTGTAAACATTTTATATGTCAAAGTTTTAAAATATAAATATATTTTTATATGTCAAAGTATTTAAATGTATATATATATATATATATATATATATATATATATATATATATATATATATATATATATATATATATATATATATATATATATGTATATATATATACACACACACAAATATATGTATATGTATTCGTACTAAAGATCTGCTTATGGGTATGCAGGGTGTGTGTGCACATATGGGTACAAGGACACACACACATGGATGCATCCACACACATTACTTTCATATTTTTTTATATTTAAAGCTTCTTCCGAATTTTCACCATTAAACACAGATCGTCTGTTAGATTCAATAAAAATAAACTTAACCAATATGCTGATATACAGTGCAAAGCAAATAGAAGGTAGTTCTTTTATACAACAAGGGTCAAACATGATGAGTGAACCATGCACAATGAATCTTAAAGTTGAGAGAAATTTAGAGTGTGCATTTGGAAGACAAGGTATATTTAGTTGTTTTATGTTTTGGTATGAAGCAAAAATCTAGTTTATAATTGTTATATGATTTCTTAATTTAAAATTTTTTAGTTCCTGATCTTTCTATCTCTGGTACTTTGTCATCTGTATCTATAAACATAGATTTATCACAGTTCGCATTAGTTATGGGAATGCTTGGTGAGAACCTTGGGGAGCAAGTTGCAGCATTTGATGCCCCATCATCAGTGCTCAAAGATCCATTAAAACCTGTAAGTTTTCAAAAAAAACAATTTTTTTTACAATTTTGTTGGTATGTTATAATTTAAATAGTTAAAAAAGTTTGTTTGTTACTTTGTTACAAAAGTTTAAAATCAAACATTTGTAAGTGTGACCAGTGTTATCATTTGTACAAGAACTAGTTTTTTACATTTTAAGGCAGAATTTTCGAGCCAGCTGTGGACTACAATGCATATTAAATTACATTTATCTAACGTGTCCTTAGAATTATGTCCATTGTTTTCATTTGGCAATATCCCATCTCGTGAAGGAGCATCTAAAAAGCTTGCAAAATTTGATTTATTGGATTCAACACTTCAGTTTGAATCGTTTTCTGACAGTTCAAAATCTGTGGATTTGTATTCTTCAGATGTTCTTATCCATGATCTTCGTACTGAATGTAAGTTGTAATTTTTCTATCGTTTGAACAACATCCTTTATAACGCATCAAATTTTTTTTATCACTTTTTATATACTTATAATGGTAGATGAATTTTTATTCTTTTTGAATAAATTTACTTTTAACAAGGCTGCAAGCAACCAGAATTCAAGTTAAGAGTTACTTTAAAGTAAAAAACTGAGTTAATGAGCAAAAAAAAAGGTTTTAAGCATGAAAGAACAGTTACAGTAAAATAATGCGACTTTACTGAATGACAAATTACACAAGATTTTGTTTTGTTGGTAAAAGAACAAATAATAGCTTGCTTGAGCATCAACATAACTCCTCTGGAAGTATAAAGAAAAAGGCTAGATCAAGGACGTATAAATAGATGGACGTTTAACGCCTTATTGTAGAGCAGAGGAGCCCTAAATTATCGAAATTTCATGCGGGTTGAAACTATTTGTAAAAAAAGACTTGCCTTGCCTTAAAGAGACATGCCAACTTTTTTTAAGTTCAAAAGTTATTTTTAAAAATGTTTTTAAAAATGTTTTTCTAAAATATATTAAAGGTGTTTTTAAAGGTTATCTAAAGTAACCTATTATCTAACTTATCTAAAGGTTATCTAAGATATCTATAGGTAATCTAACTTATCTAAAGGATATCTAAGGCATCTAAAGGTTATCTAACTTATCTAAAGGTTAAGGTAAGCTAATATTCCTTATAAAAGTATTCCATACAAGTACAAATATCATACCTCTATAAATAGATTTATAGAGGTAAAGAATTTAATTAGAAGTAAGAAAATAGCTATTTTTAAATTTAGAGTTAATGAATTGAATCAAAAGTAAGAAAAATAGCTATTTTCAAGTTTTTTATTGGATTTGGGTAACTAAAATCAGTAGTAAAAGACGTGCAATGTAGAGGTTTAACCTTCTACATTGATGATAAAAAATCTATATTGATGATACAAAGATGTAATGTAGAGGTATCAACATATTGCTACAATTATATTACACAGCATATTTATATATTATAGTTAATATATAAATATCAACAATATTGCTATAATTATTGGAGTTAAAATTTGCCAACTGCTGCAAGCCCCAGACTAGATAAACATTATTAAAAAAGCTAGTTGAGAAAGCCAGCATGCCAAATTTTATCAAAAGCTATTTTATTGATATGTCAATAGCCTTTGCTTCAATGTTTCAACCTTTTGCACAAAAGAACTGTTCTGATATTACAGTTCACAAACTAGCTGCGGAACAAGATTCAAATTATTATTAGAAAGTCTCAAGAAAAAAAATTAGAAGTTTTTTAATTAAAGACTCAAAGATGTTTGCTAATTATAGCAAGCAGTCTGGAAATTAGTTTGAGGGGTCGAAGTTAATAAAGGTTTTCTGTAAGTTGGTCATTCCAGCTAGTTTATTCATTATTTTTTAAACTTTCGAAATCAAGACTGTACCCCCTTCTGAAACAAAGTTCTTTACTATATTAGTGGTCTCACGACCAATGAATTTCAGTAAATTATTGTGGACAACCAAAACAAGTTTTCAAAATAAGTTTAAAGAAGAACAAAGAGTTGTTATATTTATTTAAAAATATATATTTATGAACTCATTCATTTTGTTTAAATAATACTAAAAAGTATATAGATTATAAGTTAAGTGTTTACTAATTTTTTAATATAGATCCTTTTGGAATTTTGCTCCCTTCAAGTAAAGGGCGAAAAGATTATCTTCAATTTGAAGTTCACTATTTGGACACTAATGATAAATCACACGTTACATTTTTATGTAACCAAAGTAGAATTCTGTTAATGTTTGACTTTTTACTGGAGACATACAAGTTTTTGTCAAGAAAAGAAGAAGAACAGTTTAAAGGTAAAGTATATGCTTTTTGTGTAATCTAGCATGCTTTTATGTCTTTGTGCCAAAGAGTTATTTGGTAAATCTACCAATGGCTTGTCATTCAATGTATATATAAGCATAAATAGTTGATGTCTAAAAATAAAAACTTAAATTATATGTAAGTTATATGTAAAAATAAAAACTTAAATTATATGTAAGTTATATGTAAAAATAAAAACTTAAATTATATGTAAGTTATGTAAAAATTAAAACTTAAATTATATGTAAGTTATGTAAAAATAAAAACTTAAATTATATTTAAGTTATGTAAAATAAAAACTTAAATTATATGTAAGTTATGTAAATTAAAAACTTGTTTCATAAATTATATGGTTTAAATTAAATGATTTAAAAATTTTAAAAATGTGATATAAAGAAAAAAATGAAATGTATAAGTATACAGTATAAATAAAATCAGCAAAATATTAAAAAAAAAGATAATGTATATAGGAAACCTGTTACAATTTTATTATAATTAAACTTGTGGGCTGATTATCTTCAGATAATCAGCTAGATAAAAGTTATACATGTGGGCATTATTTACTTGCATTTTAATAATTAGGCTGCTTATAAAATGAAATTATTCGCATTCGGGCTTCCAGTTTGAACATGTTCAAGTTTGAAAATTAGAACTTTTGCCATTTTTTAGGTTCAAGATTGAACTTTAAACATGAAATTATAAACTTTCATAAATTTTGTAAACAAAAGAGCTTTAACTTTACAATATGCCATAATCTTAAATTAACATAAAACTACTAACAATTTGCTAAAAAGAAAATTCTTCAATTTAAGATTAAAGACAAAAGAAAAAACATGATGCTAAAAATATTTAATACTTTAAAATATTTACAATTGCCTATAAAGTGCACTAAATATTCATATCAAAATAATACCTCTTATAATAAAGTTTAATAATGTTTTAACAACAACTAATCTAATTATTATTATATTTACTATTTCAAGAAAATTTCACGGCAGATATTTCAAAAATTTCAAAAACTGAAGCACCATCAATGGCAACAACAACACAACTCATACCTACTCAGTTAGCTGTTAAAAAACAATTTGAATTAAAAGTCAACATAACAGAGTCTGAGATTGTTGTAGTTGAAGATGTTTCTGATCCAGATACAAGAACAGTTATACTAAAAACAACAGCAGTTTTTGCTTATCGACCAAATCATCCCAGCGAAAAATCTGTTTCTTGTAGTTTGCAAAGCATAGAGGTCTTCTCATGTCACCTGAGCAAACCGGAGGATTCCGCTCTCTCTATTGTAGATCCTGTAGCAGTTCTTTTAGAGTTAAAATCTGTGAATCTAAAAGCTTCAAATTCTCAAAGTATTACAATACCTGTGTTAGAAGTTAGTCTTTTTCTTTTTTAATGTCTTGTACAAATTTATGATTTTCTTTACTGGTACTATTTATTTCATTGTTTTTTTTATTTTAATTAAATTTCATGATTTTATTTATTCCTAATTTGTTTTTTAAATAAATTTCATAATCGCTTAATTTAACAGGTGCAATTTCAAGCGCCAGTTTACATAAAGGTTTCATACTATGACATTCAAATGTTCTTGCAAATTGCAAACAGTGCAAAAAAACAATTGTCGCTAGCAATGGAAATAAATGATGAAGAAGTAAAGCATAGTAGACATGATTTTAACAAATTAGGTATGTTTTAGTAGTAGAAATGATTTTAACAAATATAGTAGACATGATTTTAACAAATAGGTATGTATTAACAAATTAGGTATGTTATTATTATGTGGTAGTGGTGTAGTGGTAGAGCGCTCGCTTCATAAGGGAGAGGTTTCGAGTTCAATCCCTACCACGTCCCTGGTAGTACCGCGCTCAACTCATTTCTCTGCGCAGCGGCCTTGTTCGTCAAGGTTTGTGTTTCAGAGTTATAGAGTTGAGAGAGGGTTATAACGACAAATAAGTAGCCTCCTCGTCTGTAATGGCCTTCTCGGCCTTGAGGAGGTGAATTAACAATATATATATATATATATATATATATATATATATATATATATATATATATATATATATATATATATATATATATATATATATATATATATATATATATATATATATATATATATATATATATATATGGGGGGCTGGGGGGTTATACATACTTGACTATCTTATAGCCTTGACTTATCTTATTCCTATAGTTTGACATCTAAACTTACTGTTTGTAGTAAAAAATGGCTCTTAACGACTCTTTGTGTTGAAAAAAGACATTTAAAAAATTAATTACCATTGAATAAACTAATTCAATTTATCGTTTTTTAAATATTAACAGACTAAAGTTTTTATAAAAACATTCAAAAAATTTTGATTTTTTTAACAAAAATAAAAACTCTCTGAATGTTTTTATTTTTATTTTTTTACTGTTTACATACATCGACTGATAAATGGTAAAATATGCAAGTAGTGTGCTATTTGAGTGCTGCTATTTTGACTAACAAGTAGGTAAAACATGTGAGGAGTGTTGCTACATCAAGAATGGCATTAAGAAGACTTTTGCAAACTATGCAAGTGTTGAGCCATGAAAATTGAAAATAAAAACAAAACAAAACAAAATACACGCAGTTCATTCTTTTTTAATGGTACTTCCATTTTAAAGCATTTTTAGTATGTATAGATGGTTGGTAAGCATTTCTGCTGGAATTTAACTTGTGCAATTCTAAAAGATTTCCATAAATGCACATTATTTAATACGTGTAGTAAGTGGATTGGTAAAGAGGTTGACAAAATGGTTTTAAATGTAAATTTTATGAATAACAGGGTTTTTTTTTTGCTTGGATTCCAAGAATTATTTTCCTCTATGTTATTTTCTTAAAATAAATATAAAGTTTAAATAAATTTAATTTAGGGTAAATTTCTGAGAGTTATAATGAAATCCTGGAATATTTTTGAGTTCGTTTTAAATGCTGTTTGAATTACTCCAGTATTCTATTTCATATTTATGCATTTTATAGACTTTTTTTCATAATAGATGCTAAATCTTTACAACGACTACAAGATATGGGATTTTTGCGCGAGGATTGTATTGAAGCAATGATTTTTTCAAATTATGACTTTAATAAAGCTGCATTATGGTTAACAAGTAATGCTCATCCTCCTAGTTATGAAGAACCAAAAGCGCAGGCAATATCTGGTTATGAGGTAAACTTTTAGAAATTCTTTTTTTTCAAATGGTAATAGATTATTAAAGTTGTCTTGAATGTATTTTTTGTTTCTTTTCTTATTTTGATTTATAAACCATTATTATATTTATTTCAGATAAAAGCAAGTTTGATCTCTGTTATTTTGATTGATGACTGTGGAAATAATGATGTGCCATTGCTTGATTTATGCTTAAATGGTGAGTGCAACTTGAATTTGCCTTTTACTTAATAGTGAAATCAGTTTTGTATTTTAATGATGTTGGAATCTCAATTATACATATCAACCAGTAAATATATAATTATGTATCATAATTATCCTTACTAACCAAACTGGGTAGTGGTGGTAGTGGTGCACTCACCTTGTAAGAAGAAGTAATTTAGTCTAAAGTAAGATATCTGATTTTGATCCCCACCATGCTCTGTGTAGTACTGCGCATGTACTCTCGTTTCCAAAACTAAATATCATTTTCACAAAGTAATAGAGTTTTCTTTGCAATTTTATTTGTTGCAATTATTTAAGAGCTAATTTCATGAATTGAAAATGAAGGAGCTTCTAATTTCATGAATTGGAAGCTGCGAGGACTTTCAGTCTAACAAAAATAAGCCAAAAGAAAAATAAATATAAACTAAAAGATTTGAAAAAATTGAAATAATATTATCAGACAGAAATTACAAAGCAAAAAATCATATAATAATATCAGATTTTAAAAGTCGGGTTAGCGAGGATGGAAATTTTTAGTTTTAATCTTTAATCTAGAAATTTTAATCTTTAAACAGCTTTTTTAAACTTAAAAACTTGCAAATTTCTTGCTTCTTAAAAATCTTTTTTCATTACAAAATCATATAATAATATCAGATTTTAAAGGTCGGGTTAGCGAGCTTTTTTCATTACAATTACCATATCTGGAGCAGATTTTTAAATAATGCCTTTTTTCTTTAAGACAAGGTGCAAAAAGGCTTTAAACATAGTTGGACCTGCTCTTGCTGCCAACCTTCACTACCATTAACCCATCTTCACTACCAACCTTCACTATTATTGTCCCAACCTTCACTACCATTGTCCCAATGTTGCTTCTTTTTCTCTTTTCTATAAATACTTAAATGGAAACTGTTCTAAAGAGCTAGATTTCTCTTGTGTTATCTATTAAAATTCAGGCTTGGTCGGGAAGCGGGAGCGATCGCTCTCGATTGCTGACCACGTAAATAATATTTAGTTGCGAAAAGCTGGCCAGATTTTTTAGTCGTTTTGACTAAAAAATCTAATTTTAAAAAGCAAAAAAAAAAAAGCGACAAGATTAATTGGACCGATGAGAGACAATTACATAAAAAAAAAAAAAAAAAAAAAGGCAAATAAAATATCTTTAAACGCGAAAAAATTTAAAGCTAAATAAATTACATTTAGAACAAATATTTTTGAAACATCGCTCTTTTATAATTTTTATATAAAATTAAGCGATGTTTTTTATAGAAACATCAACTTTTTATAGAAACATACAACCGTCAACTTAAACGATTGTTTAAAAGGGAAACAAATACTCTTTATTTAACTAAGTTTGCAAGTTTTAGTTTTACTTAAGCTTAATTTATTTAATAAATAAAAAAGTTAATTTTTTTAATACCTATTTTATGTTTTGCGTAGTTTGAAAAGTTTAACATATTTGAAGCGATTCTTTTTAGTAAGATAAACAAATGAAATAATTAAATCATTGAATTACTATAAGAATTAAGATAGAAATCAACTAAAAAGGTTAGAAATACTTAATGACCAGGAAGTGAAACTGCTTTACAATATCGCTGATGATGTTTAGTGAGTGGGCTTTTAAATTTTAATTAGTATTTAAAGCAGAAAAAAGTATAACGAGTTTTAAGAATGGCAACTTAAGCGAAAATAATTAGAGTTAGTAAACCAATATCTAGAAATTTTTCTTTATATCTAATTATTTGCTATATATATTTGTGTTCTGTCGTGACCTCAAGCGCGATGCTTGTTCATCCGCCAGTTACTTTGTATGCGTTGTTTGTGTTTAGTAACCAGAAACTTCTTATATGTTTGTTACATAATTAGTTTTATTAACTTTAACGATTATAACTTCATTGAAAACACAATTATTTTTGTAAGTCTTTGTTTAAATCATAAAAATTGCTTTAAAAGATACATTACGATAAAAAAGAAATACACAAAATTACATTTACATAAAGAATACAATCTCTTTTAAAATAAAAATAAGAATATACTAATAAAATCTATGATTTATAATAAACTTTTAAAATTTTAACAATTTAATTAATATATATTTAAAACATTTATTTTCGTAAACAAATAATATATATTCTTAAAACAATGCTAAAAATCTCAAAACGTAACAAATCGTGAATAATACAATTTCTAAAACATTTTAACAGAATACTCTAGAACTTTATTTCACTTAATCAGCGTATTTTTTGAACCAATAGAATTAGTTTGTTCGTTAATTTGGTGGGTTTTTAGTGTTCGCAAATATTCTTTTTATTTTTTCGCACAAAGATGTTTTGAGAACATTCATGTTTTTTATGTTTCCATGTATGTCCGTAAAACAAAAATTTTTGTTTCGTACATAAACTTAAATGCTCTCAAAACGACTAAAAAACCTGGCCAGTTTTACGCAACTAAATATAATTTCCGTGGTCAGTATTCGAGAGCGATCGCTCCCGCTTCCTGACCAAGCCTGAAATTCATTTTTGTGTTACTTGTCATTCAATAAGTTTAATCCTTATACTGTGACTGTTCCTAAGGGCTCCAAAAGTTCTTATTTGTCTATTTTTTTTGCCCTAACATCAGTTCTTTGGAATTTGCTCCCTTTTTCTTGTTTTCCTGATTTAAATAATTTGCAATTTTTTAAGTTGTCTGTTAATTGTTATCTTGCTTTATAAACTTTATCTTTTCTCCTCCAGTAACTTCTAACTCTAATAGTGGTTGCTTGCAGCCTTGTTGGCATTGAAGATGTTAAAAAAAATAATAAATAAAAAAAAAGAATATAAACTTTATTAGTTTTAAAAGTTTGTTTAAGATGTAGAAACATTCTATTGCAGTACATTAAAAGAGTGAAATAAAAACAAAATAATTTTCTTAAATTAAAATTTTCAATTTTAATATTTAAATAAATTTATTAAATAAAAAGAAGTTTTTTTTCAAAGTTTTTTTATATAAAAAATTATACAAGAATTCTTAAAAAACCAAATTTATTTCTCTCACATTATTTTATTGAAAAAAATATACTGTTTGAATAAACTATAATTAAGTTTTTAATAGTATTTAAAGGTTTACACTGTGTAACAAAATGACTTTTAGTTCGAACCTCTTTTACCAAGAAAAACCTTTAGGGGTATGATAGTACAAGTATGTAGGAGTACATTAGAGTTGGTTTTGAAACCTTTCATCGTCGACCGTGAAAGAAAAATTGATTTAAATTTTTTAATTTTATTGCTCTGAACTAATGAGTTTCATTTTATATTGAATACATTTGAAACTTGTTCAAACATATTTATTCTATAAATAAGCAGTGTACTTACAACTTGGAAACAACAACAAACAAAAATGCATTCAATTTTTTCAGAAAATTAAAAAAAATCAGATTGTAGTTTAACAGATCAAGGAACTTCAAATAAAATTAATACTCTTATTAAATATGGTTATTAAAAGTTGATGTTGAAGGGTAATTTCTTACATATCTTATGTTATATATATATATAATACAGTATTCTCTACAAAGAAGTTAAAAGGAATGCTTGCTGTTGTAATCAATAAAACAGTTAAGAAGAATTTTAGGGTATTCGGAATGATTACTGGAGCTTTTGAACCGTTGCCAGTGATGGTTAAAGTCAAGATAGAGTAATTCTGTGTCATGCTCTGAATAGATGCTCAGTGAGTGGTTGTGGTGATCAATAAACAAAACAAAAAGGCAACATATGCTTTTGGAGTGACACTTGTGTTTGGAAGCTTGAGGTAGTCAAGAGTATCAGGAATAAAGAGTATCACATCCTCATTGAAGAATACTATGAGAATGTCTTATAATAGTTGTCTTGAAGAACATTTCCATAGAAAGCCCAAACAATTGCATCAAACTTTCTGAGTATGTCAATAAATAGAAATGCTAAAAAGCAAGCATTCTTTTCTGTGAGTTGTTAAAACAAGTCAACATTTTGTAAGACCTTTCTGCACTCATTGTCTGCAAATTTCCGTGAAAAGGTTATTGTTGAATGTTCACCATTTTTGGCCACTCTGGTGTTACTCTTGAGAAGGTGGTTAACAACATCAAGTAGCAAGTGAAGTTCCATGGGTGGAAGGAAGCCCAAGATGAGTGTTCCTTCAATTAAATCTCTCAAGGCTCAATTTGTCCATGATCTGCTTTACATTGTCATACTGTGATGTTTGTCATACCTCCAGAAGTTGATGCTTCACTCCTGAGTCCTTAAAAAGAGGTTTTTTAGTTGGTGGAGAAGCATTTGGTTTTAATTTAAGAACCTCTAAAGACACTTTCAGGAACTCCCCTCCTCCATAAATTCCCACCTTTATAAGTTCATTTGACTGAGGACCTTTGATCTGAACTTAAGTGTTTCTTAGAGTTACAACTTCTTTGCAGTACACCATTAGATGCTTGGATTCTTTGCTAAAACTTTTGGATGTGTTTGAAATTTCTGAGGTGATAAAGAAATTAGAAAGATGCTTTCCAAGAGAATTCAAATTTTGCCCTGTAGTTTTTTTCAATTAAATCTTAACTAAGTCTCTGGCAAACGCTTTACATTACATATGTGCGCCCACACTTGGAATTTGCTATTCAAGCATGATCTCCTTACCTAAAAAAAGATGTTAATATGCTTGAAATAGTTCACCGCAGAGCAACAAAAGTTTCCTCATCTTCCATATGAGCAACGCCTAAATATATTCATATTGACAACACTGAAAAAGAAAAGAGCCAGAGGAGATCTTATTAAACAGTTTCAAATTATGAATAAAATTGATGATGTTAATTTTTTTGTTCCTCAAAGGTTCCTTAACAACGCATATAGCAGGAGAAGTCATGATAAACAGCTACACAGACAAATTGTTAGCGAATGCGAAGAGCGACATCACTTTTTTACTAATCGTGTCACACTGTCCTGGAATATGCTACCACAAAAAGCAATTGACACTCATATGGCCAACTTATTCATAAGTTTCCTATCATGGTGGACAACTTGTCTTGTCGACAATTTGCCCTACACATTAGATAGTATAGAGATGCCTGGTGTTGTATCTCTTCATCAATATACTTTATAATTAATGATTGACTAATTTACAGTATTATTAAATTTTATGAAAAAAAAAAACTTGATTGTAATTTTATTGATTCTAAATAAAATCAAATTCAAGTTCATTACTTGCTGGGAAGCTACTTTGTTAAGTGTTGAAGCAAGGTTGTTCATCCCTCTGTTTAAAAGCCTTGTCTAGTTTTGAACTTGAAGAAGTTGTTGAGCATTCAAGGTGAATTTAGCTGCTGGAAAAAGTTCTGTTTGTCTTGATGGCCCTGGAAAAAAAGTTTACATCAATATAACAAAGTTTCTCATGTTATAAAGTTTTCTTATTGTATTATTTTTTACCTAGAGTAACTGGAAGATGCCTTCTTATTTCTTGAATAAGATGTACAGTACCATAGGGTAAAGGAACCTTGTTAGCTATCACAGAAGCAGCTACTCTTTCTGCTGCTTTTATGTCTTGCTACAACTTCAAGCAAGTTCCCTCAAGTATTTCTTTTGTACAATTATGTGGAATCCCTCTTCCAATCAGTGAAAAGCCTGCTGAAATGTGTTTCTCAACAACTGGCTGTTCTTTTGGCTGACTGTTACAATTTGTTGTAACAGTCAGCCAAAAAATCTAAATTTGGCTTTTCCCACATATCAAATCATGCAATCACACGGTGATTCTCTTGTTGCAGGATGAATATTTATGTTTTAGTAGTCAGGCAGTGAGGGAAGTTGAACTTCTTCATTGACATTGACACTTAGATTTTTCCAAACAGAGAAAACAGACAGTTTTTATGTTGTCATCATGAGTTTTTATTTTATTCGCATTTTTAATAGTTTTGCACTTGTACGGTTTTCCAGAATTTTAAAATTAATAAAAGGAACTCTTACTTAAATAATAATTTTTTCATCTTTATTAGTAACTTATGTGACAAAAATATAAAATTTTTATGTAAAAAATGTAATTTCATTTAATAAATCTTATTAATAGGCCAAAAATCAAAGTTTTTAAACCAATTTTTCTTTCGTGAACGATGATGAAAGATTTTAAAACTCTAATGTACTCATACATACTGTCATACTCCTGAAGGTTTTTCTCAGGAAAAAAGGTTAGAATTTAAAGTCATTTAGTGACACAGTGTTTAACTGAAATAGCCTGAATAATAGAAAGGTAATTTACTCAAGTTACTTCAACAATCATCCATTGAAAGTTTACCAAGAGTTTCAAAAGATAAAATTTTGGGGAGGAGGAGAGCAAGAAAGTTTTTATTCAAAAATTTGGCAAATAGATTTTGCTATGTTTATCCCTTGCAAGTCCTAGTTTTTAATTTTTTTAATGTTGAGTGTAATTTTCTGATTTTAATTTTAAGAATTGAAAGAAATAATTTTCAATAAAGTGAAATAGGTTTAACTTTATTGAAAATTTCAATAAATTGGAAAAGATTTTGTTCAAATCACTTATGAGAATTTTTTTTTTTTAAACAATGAAAAGCCCTGATCATGTTAAACTGATCCTATATTTGGACATTTTGTGCTTTTTAGCCATGGCAAAGACAACATATTTAAAAAAAAAAAGTCTGATATAAAACACTACTTAATTTATTGTGATTTTCCGAGTCAATTTTTTGAACAAGATTTACAAAAAAAAAATTATATTATTAAAAATTTTCAGTAATAAAATTTTTTATTACTGATGCAAACCTTACCCCATAATCTTTGAAAACAAATTTAACAATATCTTACAAAATATATATATATATATATATATATATATATATATATATATATATATATATATATATATATATATATATATTGTTTACTTACAAAAATATAGTTTACTTACCAAAAATTCGTACATATAATCAATATGGCTGAGACATCTGAGGTTAATAAATGTAATATTTTGAAGTGTAGGTTAAAGGAAATTTTATTTTAGAGGTATAATGCCCAAATTAAAAAAAAAAAGTTATTTATTAATGAAAATTTCAAATTTATCATTAAGATTAATTTACTATTAAGAATATTTATTTTTTAGAATTATTTTTACACTATGATCTTTATCTTCAAAAGCAAGGTTCTATGAAATGTAATATTGATGCAAATTACTACAATACAAGAGTTTCAGCATGGGAGCCATTTATTGAAAGTTGGAAGTATATATTATGTTTTTTCTTTTGTAGCTATGCTAACTTTTTTTATTGTTTTTTACTATGAGCTGTGCATTTATGTGTGTGTGTGTATATATATATATATATATATATATATATATATATATATATATATATATATATATATATATATATATATATATATATATATATATATATATATATATATATATATATATATATATATACATATATATATAAATATATATATATATATATATATATATATATATATATATATATATATATATATATATATATATATATATATATATATATATATATATACTCACACACACAAACACACACATACACACGTATATTTAAATAGTTGTATGTATATTAGGGTTTCTCAAATGGGATCCCTGGGGTGAAAGTGATAATGGTATATCCCATAGGTAGGACTAATATTTCAGGAATATATATTTCATCTTAAATAAAAAAAGAGTTTTTAACAAGTATTTTTTTTCAAAATTTTAAAAAATGACTTTTTTTCTTATTATAAAAAAAGAGTAAAAAGTCATTTCTTAATTTTAATCTAAATTTATTTATTTAGATTAAAATTAAGAAATAACTTGTTATTATAAAATTAAGAAATAACTTGTTATTATAAAATTAAGAAATAACTTGTTATTATAAAATAAGAGTAAAAAAACATTTCTTCATTTGTTTGGTTTTTATAACTTCAAATAATTGTAAAATTAAATATTTTGCTGTATTGTATGATTAAAAATTTAAATAATTTCTGTATTAAAGTAGCTGTATTCAAGGATGTATAAATTTTTACTATTTTAGAATTTTATTTTTTAACTATGTATTGTTGGTAATTAATTGTAAAAAAACTAATTTATTAATCATTTAGTTATTTTACAATTCACAACAACTATACCATGTCAATAGTAATCAAGTGGGTTCCTTTGTCTTTTAAATACTGCATACAGAGTAATGGATTTAAATATGAAAATCCACATGAAGATGGAATGGAAATTTGGAAAGTGCAAAAAAATCCTAACGTTTGTTAAACAGCAGGTTACTGAGGGTATTGTGTCAAAGCTAGCAACAGTGGACGGCTTCTTTATAAATGCCATAACAAAGAGTGAATTCATTAGAAAATTGTCATCAGAAAAAAGCATAATATTACCCAAAAATCCCTACTATTTTATGAATTGGATAAAAAAACAATATAATTTAGCCAAACAAAGTGCAATTTTGGAAATAACAAAAGAAATATCTACTGGGTCATGATTTTCTTATCGTTAGACAAATATACATCTTTAAGAAATCAGTGTTATTTAAATATAAATTTGCACTTATTAACAAAGTTTTGGAATATGGGAGTGACTCCACTAACTATACCACTTCCTGCAGATAAAATATTAGATCTAGTAGATAAAGAACTGTCAAATTTCAATTTAATAATGAAAAGGCACGGCGCAGTGTTATTGAACACCACCTGTGTTATGTCCATGGACATTTTGCAGTAAGTGATGTTCTTAACAAAAAGTCAAGCCTTTCAGTGGCAAAAAGTATTGAAGGTGATTTTCAGATTCTGAGGACAATTTTAGTGATTGTGATCATAATGATGATATAATTACATTTGATAAATTTGGACATAATGACTAGTCATACAGCAAGTGTTACATTCACTGATGTTTTACAAAGTAGCCTAAATACTTCCTTAGTGGTCCAAAAAGTTGTTTGAAAAAGTTGTATTGTTTGTGAGTGTTCCACAAATCACCTCTTAAAAATAAAATCTTACAAATGTGCATAAAATGTATGTTTCATAAAGAACTTATTGAATGTAAAAACAAGGTAGAATAGTCTTGTTGCAATGCTAGAACGATTTATTAAAGTAAAAACATCTATGTTAAAAGCAATGATTGATTTAAAAGAAGTTCTCAATATTTCTGAAGAAGAATGAGTGGTAATGAATGCAATAACAATTTGGCTACAACCAATAAATCTTGGACTAAAAAGGATTGGCAGAATTAATCCTACTCTACTTGATGCAGAAGGTCTATTGATTTATCATAGATGATTTGGCAGAGAAAAATCATTTTATTGCTAATAAATTGCTTTTAGGCTGTGCAGCAGAGATTTGAAGAACGCAGAAATATAAATTTAATTGGCAATTAAGAATTGCGTTCCTAGTGAAATACAAATTTACTAAAATTACTTACTACTAACTGCTTACTAAAATTTTTTACATAACCCATTCACTTCTTCATTCTTTTACATAACACAATCACACAATCGCGAATCAAGTATCAATTCTAAGTTAATTTTACCCTTCAAACATGTGTTAAAAGCGAAAAAAAACTTACACCAGGTTATACATTAAGAATGCAAGCAATAATAAAGTAGTCAAGAAGAGTCGTCATAATGAAAGTATTTCTTCAAAACTTTAATGAGTTGATGTTATATTATTAGACAAAAATAGTTTGACCCTTGAAAAAAAGTTGAATGCCTTATTTGCAATGTCAAATGAGTAGAAACAGGAGGTATTGAAAACCCTTCACAATTTCAAAAATTTTAAAGGAAATTTATATTTTCCAGATAACTGGAAAGCGTAATGAAAATTTGAACAATCTATACTCAGCATTATTGTCCATCAAGCAGAGATCGATTGAATCAGAAAAAGCTTTTTCTGTGGGGGGACTATTTATTGGGAAAATTGATTTACAATCAAGTGATAAATCAATTGATTGTGTATGCTTTTTAAAATGATTTTTTAATACAAAAGATAATTTAGGTTAGTTTGCAATATAAAATTGTCCTGAAAACTGTCCTTCTTATTATAGTTGAATTATGATTTCAGATAAAGTAAAAACAATACTGGGATCTCATATATATATATATATATATATATATATATATATATATATATATATATATATATATATATATATATATATATATATATATATATATATATATATATATATATATATATATATATATATACAAACACACATACCTGAATAGGATTTTTTTGCATTTTCAAAGTTTTATTTCTTTTTTATTTATTTTTATAATTTACTAGTTACAAAAAATTACTCAGAAAAATATTTCGTAAGTCCTATCTTATGAAGTGCTTGTTTAGTTTTTTTTTTCTTGAATCATGTTTTTTTTGTAAACCAGTGCTTTATTTAAAATGTATTATATTGTTAAGGTTTAATGTTCATTGGTCAAACTGTTTAGAAGTAAATCATCCTGATAAACTTTCTGTAAAAATTGATGGTATTTTTAATAATATTTTTGTAACTTCTTTTTAAAGTGTTGCATTTTTTTTTTAATTTTCTTGTTTGGTTTTTTATATCTAGGTATATTTTATTTTCAGCTCCAGAACGTCTTGATATGAATTTGACATGTGGATTTATGGAAATAGTAAAAAAAACAAGTGCTATGTGGTCAACATGTTTTTTCAATGATGGTACTAAAAAGCGAGCTCCTTTCTTACCATTTTTGCTACGCAATGAAACTGGCAAGTTGCCTAATTTTCAAGATTATTACATAAACCCTATATTGTATACCCTATTACATACACCTTAATAAATGCTAGCAAATTATACTTTAAAGTTAATTAAAAAAAATTTTTTCTACAGATTTTTCATTCATCTTAAAAATTTTGTTTCAGGTTGTAAGCTTTTTTTTTGTATTGCAAAACGTTCACCATCTAAAGAAAGAAAATTTACAAGAAATGATCAATCTTGCGAGCTGAATGAAAATGTGTTTGAAGTTGATATCAATAAAGAGGTTGCTTTTTCTTTTGAGAAAAGAACAAAGCTACGTCACCAGAATGCGCAAACAGTAACTGTTAATCAAATTAAAGTTCAGGTAGTTGTTAAAAAATGTATAACAAGTTGTTATAAATTTTTAAAGTTAATTCTATTATGTGTGTGTGTTTTTATATCTATATATAGAAACATACTTTTTAATTTTTTAGAGAACATCTTAAATGTTTTTTTTTTTAGAGAATGTCTTCAATGTTTTTTTTTTTTAGAGAACATCTTAAATGTTTTTATTTTAGAGAACATCTTAAATGTTTTTTTTTTTTAGAGAACATCTTAAATGTGTTTTTTTTAGAGAACATCTTAAATGTTTTTTTTTTTAGAGAACATCTTAAAAGTTTTTTTTTTAGAGAACATCTTAAATGTTTTTTTTTTTAATTTTCTAAAGTTTTCTTAGACTGAACATGAACCAAAAAAAAAAAAAAAAATCCATACAAAAAGATATCTGTAAACTTTTAAAGACTTTTTTTGTAAATAAGTGTAATTTAAAAAAGTAATTTAAAATAAGTGTAATTTAATAAAGTGTAATTTAAAAATGAATAAAGTAACAAAAACTATAAAACACAAAAAACCACAGTCATCACCAAGTTCGCTAAACCTATCATTCACCAATATTCGTGGTCTTCGAAGTAACTTTTCTTTTGTTGAGTCTTATCTCTTGCAAAGTTCACCAGACCTACTTGCTCTTTGTTAGACTAATTTGAGTTCAGCTGTTTCATCTTGTGATCTTAGTGTTGATGGTTACTCCAATAGTCACATGCTTGGCCTGGGCATTTACATTTGTAAGAATTCACCCATTTGTCGGGAAACTAGGTTTGAATCCACAGACTACTCTTTTATGTGCTTTCGTTTAGCACCACTTCACTCTATCACCTTTCTCTTTATGGCTCTCCTTCATCTCAAGATTGCACTCTTCTTGATGTTATTTCTGATTATATTGACCAAGCCCTCATTCTTTATCCATCAGCCAATATTGTTGTTGTCAGTGACTTTAATGTTCATCACACTGAATGGCTTGGCTCTAGTGTCAGTGACTCTGCAGGCATTAAAGCCCACAACTTTTGCCTTTCTCAATCCCTAACTCAAATAGTCAACTTTCCAACTCGCTTTCCAGACAACCCGAATCATTTACCTTCTCTACTCAACTTATGTTTTGTTTCTGATCCTAGTCAGTGCTCAGTTTCTTCACACTCACCCTTAGGTCCGTCTGATCATGGTTTGGTCTCTCTAAAACTATTATCTCATTCTTCTTTACCATCAGAATCCCCCTATCATTGTACATCTTACAACTACCTTAAAGCTGACTGGGACTCTTTTCGTGATTTTCTTCGTGATGGCCCCTGGGTAGAAATCTTTCGTCTCCCTGTTGACAAATGTGCTTCTTACATAACTTTGTGGATTTAGGTTGGCATGGAATCCAGCTTCTGTATCTAAAGTGATTTCCCGCTTAGACTCTTCTACAGCTTGCGGCCCGGACAACATACCTGTTATAGTCTTGCAAAAGTGTTCTCCGGAGCTGTCGTCTATCCTTTCAAAACTATTCAACAAGTGCTTATCAGAGTCTTGTTTTCCAGCCTGCTGGAAAGCAGCATCTGTTATCCCTATTTTCAAAAATTCTGAAGAGCGATCTGATTCATCTAACTACCGTCCCATTAGTCTTCTTCCTATCATAAGCAAGGTTTTTGAATCTTAAATTAACAAACACTTAATCTCTCATAACCTACTTTCTGGTCATCAATATGGATTTCGATCTTCTCGTTCTACAGCTGACTTGCTATCAGTAATAACCAATAGGTTTTATTGCGCATTAGATAAAGGTGGAGAGGTTAAGGCCATCATGACATTTCTAAAGCGTTTGATAGAGTTTGGCATGCTGGTCTTCTCCATAAGCTTTCTTCTTACAGTGTATCTGGAAACATCTTTAAGATTATTGAATCCTTCCTTTCCAATCGTAGTATAAAAGTTGTCCTTGATGGACAGCACTCTTCTTCTTATTTTGTAACCTCAGGGGTTCCCCAAGGTTTAATCCTTGGCCCTATACTCTTTTTAATTTACATTAACGATCTTCCAGATATTCTCACATCTAAGGTGGTATTGTTCGCTGATGATACTACCATTTATTCTTGTCACGATAAGAAGCCAACTCCCTCTGATTGCTTGCAAGGGGCATCTGAGCTTGAAAAGGATCTCACTTCTGCTAAAGCATGGGGCTCACAGTGGCTGGTGAACTTTAATTCAGATGAAACTCAATTTTTTTTGGCCAATCGTTATCGCAATAATTTAGACCTTCCTATATTTATAAACGGTAATGTACTCGATGAGTCTCCTACCCTTCATCTTCTAGGATTAACTCTTACTTCTGATCTTTCTTGGAAACCTTATATCAAATCCGTTGCAAAATTAGCATCTGCTAAAGTTGCTTCTCTTTATCGAGCTCGTCACTTTCTTACTCTGGATTCTATTCTCTATCTCTATAAATCTCAAATCCGGCCTTGTATGGAATACTGTTGCCATATCTGGGGCGGATCTTCTAATGATGCCCTTTCTCTTTTAGACAAGGTGCAAAAACGCATTGTAAACATAGTTTGACCTGCTCTTGCAGCCAACCTTCAACCTCTGTCACATCGTCGTAATATTGCTTCTCTTTCTCTTTCTACAAATACTATAATGGGCACTGCTCTAAAGAGCTAGCGTCTCTTGTGCCGTGTACTAAAATTCATTCTCGTTTTACTCGTCATTCAATTAAGTCTCATCCTTTTTTTTGTTACTGTTCCTAAGTTTTCCAAAAACTCTTATTTGTCTAGTTTTTTTCCTCGAACATCAGTTTTTTGGAATTCACTTCCTTCATCTTGCTTTCCTGATTCATATAATTTGCAATCTTTTAAGTCGTCTGTCAATCGTTATCTTGCTCTACAATCTTCATTTTTTCTCTTCCAGTAACTTCCAACACTAATTAGTGGTTGCTTGCAGCCTTGTTGGAAGCGAAGATAATTAAAAAAAAATTTTTTTTTTCTGTTATGCTAAATGACATGTTTTTTTTATTAACTTATTGATCTTTAAGTTAAAATCTCTAAATAATGTTGTTATTAGCATGGTAATATGCCAAATTCAAGTCATTTTTTAATTAAAGTAATTTAAAACTTACATAATTTTATTATTATATTTATTATACTCTTATTATTTTTATTATATTTTTATTATTAGATCTAAGCCTAATTTTTCTAGCTGAGGGCTTAAGAAGAGCTTCTTGTGTTGGTTTTTGCATCTTCTGGCTCAGGCATTTAACTTGTAAATACGGATGCAAGTGCAGTACACCGAGGTTTCTTAGACAAGGTCATAGGACTTTTGAAAACAGGGTTAGGCAGTGCCCATTATAGTATTCTTAGACTGAATAGAGAAGCAACATTACGACAGAGTGATAATGGTTGGAGGTTGGCCGCATGATCAGGTTCAACTATGTTTACAATGCGTTTTTACATATGCATATCTTCCAAAGGACATCATTGGAAGATATGCCCCAGATATGGCAACAGTATTCCATACTAGGATGGATTTGAGATTTATAGAGATAAAGAATAGAATCCGGAGTAAGAAGGTGTCAAGCACGTTAAAGAGATGCAACCTTAGCTGATGCTAATTTTGCAATCAATTTGATATATGGTTTCCAAGAAAGATCAAAAGTAAGTTAATCATAGAAGTTAATCATAGAAGAAGATTAGATGACCCATCTAGTACAATACCATTTATAAAAAAGGAAGATCTAGATTCTTCCTTTATTTATAAACAGTATTGTACTCAAAAATTTTGACTTGAAAATGGAGTTTTATCTGAGTTAAAGTTCACCAGCCACTAGGAGCCCCATGCTGTAACAAAAGTGAGATCCTTTTCAAGTTCAAATGCCCCCTCCAAGCAATCAGAGAGTGTTGGCTTCTTATTAAGACAAAAATAAATGATAGTATCATCAGCAAACAATGCCACCTTAGATGTGAGAATTTCTTGAAAATTGTTAATGTAAATTAAAAAGAGTATAGGGCCAAGGATAGAACCTTGAGGAACTCCTGAAGTTACAGGATATGAAGAAGAGTGCTGTCTATCGAAGACAACTTTTATACTACAATTGGTAAGGGAGGATTCAATAATATTAAAGATGTTACTTGATACACCATATATAAAAGCTTATAGAGGAGACCAGCATGCCAAATTTTATCAAAGGTTGAAATAGATTGCCTTAGCTTTTCCACATCTATCTAATGCACAATAAAACCTATCAGTTATTATTGTTTACAAATCAGCAGTAGAACAAGAAGATCCAAATCCATTTTGATGATCAGAAAGTAAGTTATTAGATTTGCAATTAGGCGTTTGTTAATTAAAGACTCAAAAAACTTGCTTATGATTGGAAGAAGACTAATGGGATGGTAGTTAGACAAATCAGATCACTCTCCAGAATTTTTGAAAATAAGGATAACAGATGCCGTTTTCCAGTAGGATGGAAAACAAGACTCTGATGAACACTTGTTAAATAGTTTTGAAAGACCCAAGAAGAGCTCCGGAGAACACTTTTTCAAGACTATAAGATTAGATGTAAACATGAGTGATGTAAAAGTCAGGCAATTGACTAACCTGTTTGCCAGCATTCTATCAGGTAGAATGCGACTAGCGGAATCAAAAGATAATATTGATGAGAAATTCTTAGCAAACAATTCATTCTTGTCTTTAGGTGAGGTGACAAAATTTAAACCATATAGAGAGGTAGATTTTTCCTTTTTATAGGTACTATTACGGATTCTTCTGAAGTCACGAGAGCCTAATTTTTGAGATAAAATACGAGATTTTGTGACCTGAATGTTTTTACTGGTTTAAAAAACCTTTTTACTGGTTTCTAGCAATAGTAAATAGACGTCTGTTTTCTGAAGAATTGTTTTGCTGATAGATATGAAAGTAATGGTTACGATTGGAAATTGCAGCAGCACAATGCAAGGAAAACCATGGAGAAGAGTTTGGCTTGAATTGGAATTGTCGCGAGGGAATAAAAGATTCTATGCCAGCCTGAATCCAAGATGTTATGTAAGTTGCACATTTGTCATGAACATGATCAGAAGTACCTAAAGGTGAATGTGGACAAACTGAACACTGACTAGGATCAGAAACAAGACATAAGTAGAGAAGTAGAGAAGGTAAATGAATTGGATTGTCTGAAGCGATTTGAAAAGTTGACTATTTGTGTTAGAGATTGAAAAAGACAAAAGCTATTGACTTTAATGCCTGCAGAGTCACTGAAACACAAGAGCCAAATCATTCAGTGTGATGAGCATTAAAGTAACCAACAACAGCGATATTGGCTGAAGGATAAAGAGAAAGGGCTTGGTCAATTTGATCAGTAGTAACATTGAAAAGAGTTTTAAGATAAAGGAGAGCAATATAGAATAAAGAGAAAATGATAAAGTGAAGTGGTGCTAAACAAAAGCACATAAAAGAATAGTCTGTAGATTCAAACCTAGTTTCCCAACAAATGGGTGACTTCTTATATATGTAAATACCCAGGCCATGCATGTGACTATTGGAGTTAAGTAGTAAAGAATTGGTTTTCAATTTAATTAAATTACAGGATGTTTATTAAGTTTTTATCACTCTCGAATTTAATTAGTGTGATCTGTTTGTAACAGCATATTTTTCTGTATTTTCATCAGTAGCCTAAATTTGTTGCCTAGTGTTGCAAGTTTTATAATTGAAATGTCAATCTAATGGAATAATTAATCTAATGAATTCAAAAAGATAAAGTTTAATACTTCTTGCAACCTAATTACAACTACTTCTAATATCTTATTTTAGGCAGAGAACAATTCAAAACAGTTGTGATTTTCTTATTTCATTTTTTCCATTTTTTTTTAATTGATGATGACCACTCAACCATAAAGTTTATATAGCTTTACTAATAGGCTTATCTTTCTCCTTTTTTCTGAATGATGTTATGCTTTTTATAAGTTCATATTGAAACCAACCTTTAATTTAGTTTTTTCAATATTAAATTATTTTAATTTTATAAGTTCCGACAAATTTTTATAATAATTTAACCATTTTTTAACAGTTGTCTGAATTTTAGCATATTTGTTCCAATCTGTTGTAGTTAACCTCTAAATTAAAAAAAAAAACTTTGGTTTAAGGCTACAATGTTGTATAAGAACTACAAAAAAACTTCACTTTAAAAGTGAGTTCATGCAGTGGTTTAATTATTGTTTAGATTGCTGGTATGGCACCATTAGAACCAATTACTGTTGATAGAGTTGGCATGTTTTTTAGAAAAGATTTGACACATGACAACAATCAGGTATATATATATATATAAATATATTTTTTTGCAAGTTTGTTTTGCAAGTTTAAATAGTTTACCATACTTAGGAGATTATAGTTTTTGAAATTTGTTCTTGTAAAAATATTGTATAATTTGCTTTCGATTATTATTTTTAATAGTGTAGTATGGAAGATGTTTTAAACTAAGAAATTAAAATTTTCAATTATTATTAACTTTTATTTTAATTGGAACTTTCTTATTTTACAGTTTTAATATTGTTTTTTATTATATTAAGTAGATTAAATTAATTTATTTAAATAGTTTAAGTTTGTTTATTTAAAATAATTTAAGGATAAAAAATTTCTGATAAACTTTTATTTAAATTGTTTTTATACATAACAGGTCTTGACAATTTGATTTGTTAATCCATTTGTTTTGTGATTTGCTTTTTTTACTGGGTATTAAGGTGCTTTGCTCCAAAAAAGCCTTATAAATTTTGTAACAGAGTATCATGGAAAAGGGTTTAATTAGGAAATTGCCACTATCTTTTTTAATGGGATTACTATTATTACTTTTTTAATTGACTGTTCTTTAATTAAGTGTCCTGATCATGATTTTAAACTGATCCTATATTGGGTCAAATAAGTCTCTTACCTGCTGTAATCAATTACTTCCAGTAACTTGAAGTATTTTAATTTTCCCCCCCAAAAAAACAACACACCAATAAATATGTAAATTAAAGAAGCAGCATTTTCAAATTTATATAACCTCATTTTTAAATGTCTTAAATGTAAGGAGTAGAAATGTAGCAGTATCAGCATCAATTCTAAAAACAAAAGCAAGAGAACTTGCTGAAAATATTATTATTAAAGGATTTCAAGCATCTGATGGTTAACTTGATTGTTGGAAAAACAGATACAATGTTTCTTTCAAGACGGTACGTGGAGAGACGGTACAAGATAGTATGTACGCTAAGTACGCTAGTATGTGGAGAGGGTAACTCTTGTACAGCTGAAATGACCACGTCATTGAAGGAAACAAATCTCCCTACAGTTTAATCCAGGTAAAAACTTGATGAATTCTTTAATGCAGATGAATTTGGATTATTTTTTTGTATGCAACCTAATAAGTCATTTAATCTTTGATATGATGCTTGTATAGGAAGAAAGCACAGTAAAATTTATTTTACTGGGATGGCCACACCAAATGCAGCAGGTGATGAACTTCCTATGTTTGTAATAGGTAAATTAAAATCACCTTGTTGCTTCAAAAGTTGCGTTTATAATAGATAACTGCCCACTTGGATTAAAATGATGACTCATTTAAATAGCTTCAACATATGATTGAAAAATTTGATAATTTTTGCTCTCCAGGTTGATAGAAAAAGAAAAAAATATCACTTTAGAACTATACTATAGAATTTTAACTATAGAATTACACTTACTGTGTATATATCTTATATAACGGGTTGTAAGAAATACAACCTATAAGGAACAAAGTTTGATGCAACAAATATTTCCAAAACTTGTAAACAAAACAAGTACGCATAATTATCCGTAGAGTGATTACGGTATTCACTTTACTAATGCAGGTAAGAAACTTACACCCATGTAAAGTGCCAAATTTTTGGCTATTCGGCAGAGAATCATTAAAAATTTAGCAAAATCACTATTCATGGCATTCTAATATATACATATATATATATATATATATATATATATATATATTATATATATATATATATATATATATATATATATATATATATATATATATATATATTATATACATACATACATACACACACGGATATATATATATATATATATATATATATATATATATATATATATATATATATATATATATATATATATATATATATATATATGTATATATATATATATATATATATATATATATATATATAAGTATATTTATTTTTAAAAATAATACAACAATTTTTAATCTTTTAATCATGTTTTGTAATTTTACATAACATTCACAAAAGATTGTTTTTACAATTTTTTTTTGTATATATATTTTATGTATATATACATAAAATATATACATATATATGTATATATATAAATATAAATATATATATGTATATATATATATATGTATATATGTATATATATGTATATGTATATATATATGTATATATATATATATATATATATATACATATATATATATATATATATATATACATATATATATATATATATATATATATATTATATATATATATATATATATATATATATATACACACACACATATATACATATATATATATATATATATATATTTACATACACATATATACATTAGGGTGTTTCATTTCCAACAATTTCCAAAAATGGTTACGTTACATGCATAACAGGGTAAATAATGTGCCAAAAAAAAACGTCTAGGTGTATATATCAAAGGTTATTAGATGAATATTTGGTGAAATTTTCAGAAAAATTGGTCAATATCTAGAGGTCGCTGTTTTAAAATATAAAGCTAAAAAACTTTTTATTTTTTTAAATCTTAAAAAAAAAAATTCAACTAGGCTATTTTTAGGCTTCAGCTTTTCTAAGAATAATAATTAATAAAGAAGATAGTAGTAATATAAAAGATACTATAAAGTATTAATTAATTTTGATTTTGAATAGGATGGATTTTGCTTTCTGTGTTGTTCAACAACTTGCAAAATAAATTGTTGTTGTTCTTCATTTTGCGCACACTCGCATAAATTACCAATAAGTTTGATTCCTCTTCTCAGCGCAATCATTTGTTACCTCTAATTGTTTAACAAAATTTTCTGCAGTTCGATAATCTCTTGTTGATTCATCTGAAGCCATTCCTGGTTGTTTATTAGTCCTAATAAATCAAAAAGAAGCCACGACCGTAGTCTAATTAAAAAATAAATAAAGGTTGAAGAATTTAATGTCGGAAATTTTGGTTTCCCAATTTAAAATGTTTTTTGTCTAGGTCATATTGCTTTAAAAAAAAATAAAAAAATTTTTTTTACCATTATTGTTCTGGTAAATTCTGACAATTTTTCATTGAATAAAGATAAAATAACAAGCTCTTCTGTTAAATACCAAAGGTGACAGTTAATCAACGAAATCACAGCGGTTATGATATCTGAATCTTCTTCTTGATACCAGTTCGTTGCAACAAAAAATTTGAAGTCATCAACTGGAGAAAATACGGAAATCCTCGATCGGAGAAATTGCATCAAATAAAAAAGACTAATAAACTTAGCCATGCGGTGGATCATAATTTGCTCATTATTGAACATGATAAATTTATTAGATAAGAGTTCCATTTTTATAATATATATAGAATGTGACATAAATCTCGCATTGTGAATTGCACCTGGTTTGTGAATTTTGAATATTCTGTCCATTGATAGTTTTCCCCCAAGGTAGATAATAGTTAATTCAATTAAATCAAGATAATCTTCTTGTGGAAATATTTTCTCATCGAGGCATTGGTAAGCCCATTTCAGAACTAAACTTGCTTGATTAAATATTTTTGATCTAATATCAGTAAGACATTCAAAAAAATTAAAGTTTGAGTAATAAATATCAATTCTAGAAAATAAGTTTCCATGTCACATTGAGTTTTACCTGTCGAATCTTTAATCAAAGGTACACCAATAAGTTTCAGCCTGCAAATAAAAGTTAAGTTAGTTTCTTTGAATACAAAAATAAAAAATATACATAGGATTTATATAAATAAATAAGTACCCGTTAAGAGATCCACTAATAAGAACTGCTACACGTTCTTCATTATGAGCTATGTCTAAATGAAAAAGCTTTGAATCCCAGTGCAAAATGGCCTTTTTTTAGGTTTGTTTATCTCCCAGTCAGCTGTAATTGACAGAACAATATTCTCCCGCGCATTTTGTCTTTGATGATGCGCAGTTGATACTGACATAGAAATTTCATCGAGTTTGTCTCCGCTTTTGCAGATGATAGTGGATTGAAATAGAAGTTGTTGGCGAACTGATAAACAACATCAATCTGCCACAGATGCTGTTACTTCTAAGAGCTTCTTTGCTGATATCTCTCGTGAATTTGTTAAAGGCATCTTTCTTTTCTTTAGTGATAAAGGAGTAAACTCTGTATCTTTTTGTTCTTCTTCATCAGAACTTCAACTAATTCACTGACTTTAAGTAATTCACTGACTTCAACTAACTCACTGGCTTCAAAGGCACTCGATTTTTGATCTTAGGTTGAACATCTCCAAAAATCTATGCTTAGTCTATCTTCTTGGCGTTCTGAAAATTTTGAAACACCTAGATCAATGCTACCTGTCATGTGATACTTTCTGCTACTCTTTTGATCTTTATAAAATGCCCAATCCTCTTTCCATTTTGGTCTACGTGATACTAATAACTGTTCATATGCATTTACTGCTGAAATATCGCAAAAATGCTCAAGTTTATTACAAAATCTGACATTTTTTTCTTTTCCAGCTTTAACATCTTGACTTGCGTGATCAATTTTTTTTATTTTCACCTTTTCCACAATTAATTTGGTAAGCAATGAAAGACAAGAGTTTTCTGATCGAATTGGTACTCCAGCTTTTTTCCAAACTTCCTTAAGCTCACCAAGAACAAGTTTAAAAATATCTCTTGCAGAAGTGTTGCCTTTTGAATAAAAATGTAAGTAAGAGTATCTACCCAAAACATGTTTTTTTGCTGATAGATGACTGAAACTTGATAATTTATTGGATTCAGGGTAACCAATCTTGGTTATTTTTTCTTAGGTTCATCGTTACAATAAAATATTCGCTTATCCAACTAGTTTTAAGATTGTTTTAAAATTTCAATTTTGCTAATTGATATAAGAACTAATTTTTTTTATAAGTTTATGAAATTTATATACATACGTCCAGATGTTTATTTTGCAAACTATTTAATCACGCAACAACTTTTAGTGGTCAATTATGCTCAAAACAAAAATTATGCATTTTATTTAAGGTGAAGTTTTTTTAAAACATTTAAGCAATTTTTTAGCAAAAAAATATGTTGAAAAACTAAAACTTTATAATTCGGCAACCTCTAGACATTAACCAATATTTGTGAAAATTTGGCCAAATGTTTATCTGATAACCTTTATTATACACACCTGGTAACATAAAATTAAATTAACTATTTTTTAAGTTATTTAAGTTTAAAGTGGAAAAAAAAGTAAAAAACGCTTTTTTTTAAGATGGTGACCTCTAGATGACATTTTAAAATTTTAAAAATTTTTTAGACTTTTTTTTGGCACATTATTTACCCCGTTATGCATGTAATGTAACCATTTTCGAAAAATTGTTGGAAATGAAACACTCTAATATACATACATACATCTTGCCCACACTCCTCTAAAATGGTTTTTTTTTTGCATGGTTGTTGCAAAAATACAATAAAATAAAACAAAACGCTGATTTAAATTAAAATGTTTTTGATTAGATTATACTATATATATATATATATATATATATATATATATATATATATATATATATATATATATATATATATATATATATATATATATATATATATATATATATATATATATGTATATATATATATGTATGTATGTATGTATGTGTATATATATATATATATATATATATATATATATATATATATATATATATATATATGTATGTGTATATTTATATATATATATATATATATATATATATATATATATATATATATATATATATATATATATATATATATATATATATATATGTATGTGTATATTTATATATATGTGTATATATATATATGTGTGTGTGTATATATTTATTATATATATATATATATATATATATATATTACAATTTCAGAATTACAATTTTGTTAACGTTACAACAAGAATGCGGATACTCGCAGAAGATCATAAGATCTTGTCATCGAGAACCGCCTAAACAGTTTTTAAATAATAAATAATCCTTTAATAATTCATAGACAAATATTCACACATAAATACAAATATAATTATTTATACATATTTAAACATACAAACATGTAAATAAATATACTTACACATCAATATATATATATATATACACATACATATAATACGCACAAATACACATACATATATACGTACATACATAAATATACATACACACATACATATATATATATACATATATCCATATATACATATATACATATATATAACATATATATATATACATACATACATACATATACACATATATACATACACATATACACACACACACACACATACATATACATACATATATATATAAGTTAAGATAAAAGATTTCGTATATATAAATTACAATAAAATATTTCTTAAGAGTATTAATAAAAAACAAAACAAACTTAAAAATATATCAGAATGTTTTCAACTGAGAAAAGAATTTCTTTTAATTTTCTTTTAAATAAGAAAAAGTTCCATTCAAGAGAGAAATCAAAAAGTTTTAACACTATTTTGTTCCATAAAAATGCTCCTCTAAATGAAATACAAAATTTACCAAAATTAGTTTTGAAAACTGGTTGAAGAATAAAATTTTCATTACGCAAATTGTATTTATTTTTAACTTTTAAAGAATATAAATTGTGAAAAGAAATTGGAGATGTGCGAGACTTACATTTAAACATAAAACACAATACATTAAAAATATTAAGTTGATATATATTAAGAATATTCATTTCGTTTAAAAGAGGCTTAGCATGATAAAATCGATGTTTAAAATTAATAAGTCGTGCAACATGTTTCTGTTGGCGATAAAGTGGTTCTAATTTAGTTTTCCTTACACTACCCCAAGCCGCATTAGCATAGTTTAGATGGCAATGAATAAAAGAGTGGTAAAGCTGAATTAAAGTATGTTTATTTAGCATGGTTCTTATTTTAAATAGTATTCCTATACTTTTGGAAATTTTAGAGGATAAGTTTTCAATATGTTTTTTCCATGTCAGATTTTCATCAATAAAAACCCCTAAAAAATTTGTAGCCGTTACTCTTTTAATTTGAATGTCATCTATAAAAAGAGCAGGCAATTCACTTGGTAGAAGATGTTTTTTGTAGTATGGATGAAAAAGAGACCATTTTGTTTTTTCAATGTTAAGAGAAAGCTTATTTAATTTAAACCATTCTGAAATTTTAATTAATTCTATGTTCATACTTTGAAATAGGGTAATTATGTTACCATGAGATAGAAAAAAATTCGTGTCGTCAGCAAACATAATTGTCATTAAATTAGATGCTTCATAAAGGTCGTTTATATAAATGAGAAATAGGAGAGGTCCTAGGACAGACCCTTGAGGAACTCCGCATGTTACATCTAACAAGTTTGATTTTGATGATACGTCATAGTGAACAAATTGCTTTCTATTACTTAAATAACTTTTTAAAAGCTTCAAAACATTGCCAGAGATTCCATAATATTTAAGTTTTTTAAAGAGAATTTTATGATCTATCGTATCAAAGGCTTTAGACAAGTCAATAAAAATGCCTAAAGTAAATTTGGAACTTTCAAATGATTCAGTAATATATTGTGTTATTTGGAGTATAGCGTGTTCAGTGGAGTTATTTTTTTTAAACCCATATTGATTTTTGTATAGGATATTATTTTGAGAAATATGATTAAAAATTTTATTATAAAGAGTTCTCTCTATAATCTTTGAGAAAACAGAGAGAACAGATATTGGGCGGTAATTACTAACATTAAGTAAGTCTCCACCTTTAAATATTGGTGAAACTCTAGCTATTTTTAATTCATCAGGAAAAATTCCTTGTTGAATTGAGCATTTAAATATTTTAAAAAGGATATTTTTTATGATATCATATGAATCAATGACAATGTTTCCATTGATATCATCAGGACCGACTGCTTTATTTAACTTTAGCATTTTAAAAGCTCTATCAAATTCATCAAAAGACAATTCAAAAGAATTTAGATAAGATATTAAAGGAAAACTACATCTGTTTATTGTTTTGTTTATGTTTGAAATTTTTTTTGCTAAATTTGGTCCAACTGAAGTAAAGAATTCATTCATTTTATTAGCTACCACTCCTGGATCATCAAATATTTTATTATCAATTTTAATAGCTTTAGGTAAAGAGCTAGCTATCAATTTCTTACTGCCTGTAATTTCTCTTAAAACTTGCCATGTTTGCTTTGAATTATCTTTATATTTTTCTAGTAAATTAATGTAGTATCTTTTTTTTAAATTTTTTCTTTGCATTTCAAATTTTTTAGCGTAATTCTTATAAATTGTTTTACTTTCTAATGTTCTCGTTTTTAAATACTTTATATACAACTTTTGCTTAACTTTAGAACTATATATATGTATGTGTATATTTATATATATATATATATATATATATATATATATATATATATATATATATATATATATATATATATATATATATATATATATAAATATTTATATTTATATATAGTTTACTTATTTTTACTATTTAATTTTAGGGCATTGTTAATGGAGTCTATGTGATTTTTGATATACAGCTAGTAAATTCACAAAAAGTGATAATTGTCAAATCAGCTCTCACAATTCACAATAAACTTTTTGTACCTGTTGATGTAATAATAGTTTTGAATCACAAGCAATATAACCTCACAACTCTTGATGCTGGAGTTTGTTATTCTGTTCCCTTGCCAATGGTAACTGGAGACATATATTGTAGACCACTAGAATCAAACTATGAATACCAGTACTGCTATGAGAGCTTAGCATGGAGATCTGTTTTCACTAGTGATGAAAAAAGTTCTTTATACGAATGTCTAACTGTAACTGAACTTCCAAAAATTTTTAGGTCAATTTTTTAAATTCAGTCCCAATCCCTGTCTTGTTTGTGCTTAATAAACATGATTCATTGTATTTTGTATTTTTGAACTTTTAGTAGTTTTAAAATTAATAAATTTTTGTTTTCTGTTTTAACTGTTGTAATTGTCTATTAGGTTTTGTGCATTAATTTCATGCTTTCGCTTGCCTAATTCTTCTAATGAATTTCATGAACAACCTCAACACCAGATCACTTTGGTTTATCATATTTTGTTGCAAAATTGTCTACCATTTGATCTTTTTTATTTGCTTCGAGGTACAGCAAAAAAAGAACTAATTAAACCTGGAGAAACTGTTCCCTTTCAGATAAATGATAGGAGCTCCTCAATTGATATTGAATTTACATTTGAAAACTTTCAAACATCTGATTCAATTAAAATACCAATTGATGGTGTAACTTTTATTCAATATGCTCGTGTTTATGATTCTTCAATGCGGTTACTTATGCTTAATGTTTTAGTTTCATGTAAATGTGACACAGTTAAGGTATTGTTTAAAATAAATCAATCAAATATAACATATACTTAAAACCTTTTTACTCCAAGTTTTAAAATTTTTTTTTTTTTTTTTAGATATCTGTAATAGCTCCCTACTGCTTGATCAACAAAACTGGTATTCCACTTTTGTTTAAAAGAGAAGAGGATCAGGATGAAGTTGCTGGTCAATTTGAAGAACATGAAGAGGCTCGTAGTTTAACCCCGCTTCTGTTTTCTTATTTCCAAAGGGATCAGCCAAATAATTGCCAAATGAGAGTTGGTAAAAAGTATCAATCAGACTTGTGTACACAACCATTGTGGTGTAAACCTTTTTCCTTAGAAAAAGATTACGACCATCGTACTTTATATGTTCGCTGTGGTAGAGATAAACCAGAAAAAACATTTGATGTTAGTATAAATGTGGTTTGGGGGGAAAGCGTTTTTGCAAAAACTCGTATTGTCTCTTTTGTGCCTCGTTTTCAAATTGATAACCAAACAGAATGGGTTATTATAGTGGCACAGAAATATTTAACATTAAATGACAGTAATGAAATTCATCCAGATATGATTCAATGTTATCCAGGAGCAGTGAGCATTTTTCATTGGCCTCGTTCTGACCTTGATCAAATAGTTTGCTTGCGCATTGAGAATGAAGATGTTTGTGCCTGGTCTGGAGGGTTTGGAATGACAACTGAGACATCTTATCACTTGAATTTGTTTTTCCCCAAAAAACAGTATAGCTACACAATACATGCTGATATTGCTTTACAGTCAGGAACATATCGGTGTATATTATCTAATGGTGCTCGCTTTCCATCTCCTTATATTATTGTTAATAAAACTGATGTCACTTTGATGTATTGGCAGGCTCACCTCAGCAACATTAACTTGCATTCTTTTATTAAAGCGCATGACTCAAAACCATATGTTTTACATGACCCACTTATGCCACCTCTTTTAACTCTCAGCGTTTATCAAGAAACATCAGAAACTTACAATTTGAGACAATCAGGAAGAAATTTAAACAAGTTATATTACCAAAATGCTATATTCATTGCTTTCTCTCATACCTTTAATGGGTTAGTGTTTTTTTTTGTTTGAGTAATTTTATTTTATAGATTTATTATTTTTTTATAACTTATTAATTTTATAACTTATAATAATTTTTACAACATTTGTTCATATTTGTATTAATGTTAATTCATAATTGTTTATGATTTATTATTATTTCTTTATGATTAGGTTTATAATCTTACAAATTTGATCATGAACAATTTAAAAATAAATTTTTAAGTATTTACTTGTTATTTAAGTTAGTTTTATTCTTATTCTGTATTATATGATGGTATAGTGGTAGAGTGCTTTCTTCTCAAGTGAGTTGTTGGAACCTACCATGTCTATTAAAGTACTGTGCCTAACTTGTTTCTCCATACAGAAAAAATATGTTAAACACATTACTTTCAAAGGCGTTTGTCCAAGTTGCTTTATTGGAGTTGTAGGGTGGAGATAATGTGGAGATAGGGTGGAGTTGTAGGCTGGAGATAGGGATGAATGAATAATGGTGTGTAAGAACAATAAAAAGTTAATTAATAAAAAAATGTGTATCATGACTATAATGGCTCCCTAGTGAAGTGCGGAGAGGACTGTAGAATTTAAACTACTTTTATATGGTGACGGCTGGTGAATGTAGAGTTTAAGCCTGGTGGCTTGTGGAGGTGAGTGTAGAATTTAAAATACTTTTATATTCATATACTTTTACTTTTTTTGGTATACACATTTATTAGTATATAAAATAAAAGTATATTGTGTGGTGTGTTTGGAAATAAACCAAACAAATAAATAAAAAATATTATGTTTATATTATCAAACATTATGTTTTGAAAAATTGTTTTAAAAATTAGAGTATGTACAAAAAACAGTTTTTTGAGGTAGAAGGTGATATAGGAATTGATGGTACGTGATGTAGGGATTGATGGAAGGTGATGTAGGGATTGATAATTGGAGAATTAGTGGGAGAAAATGTATGATAGATGATAGGAAGTTTAGTGATTATTTGGAAGAGATATGGGTTAGGTCTTGGCAAAAACCTGAAAATTTCAAAAAAAAGGTTTTTGTTTAAAAAGTTTTTTAGAACCGGGTAATCGGTTTTACACCCATTTTTTTCTTATAAAAGTGGATTTTTATTATAGCAGTATAAATTCAATGTAACCTACAAAATTGATATACTGAAGTTAGATCTGTAAACTAAAGAAAATTTTTCATACTTGAGCTAAAATAAAAAAATTTTTTCATATATTATTAAACAAATAAATATATATTTTTTTATACATTATTAATTTAGTTTGAATCTAATAAACTTGAAGCGTCTTTTTTTTTAAGCCTCTTTTTTCCTTTCCTTTATTTTTTGCGGCAACTCAATAACCTATTTTTTATTTTTACACTCTTCATAACTGAATATTCTTAACTGAATATTATGCATGATATCTGTTTACAAAAGTGTCATGTAAAAATATACTATGATTTATAATACTTTTATTTATAATACAAAATTAAAAAAAAACTTTTTTTTTAACAACCAATTTGTTTTTGTTGTTTAATTATTTTACATTGAGATTGTTATTTAACTTTCTCAAATTTAAATTTCCCAAATTAAAATAATTAAAACAAAAATAACATATAATTAAACAATAAAAGAAATAAAAAACAACAAAAACATCAACAACAAAAAAAAGTTGATAAAATACTTCAAGCTGGTACTTGTCTTTACTATTTTTGATTATTATAAGTATTTAATATTATAAATTTAAATATTGTTTAGTATTATAAATTTAGATTTTGTTTAGTATTATAAATTTAGATATTGTTGAAAGATTTTATCAATATGTAATCTATTAATAATTGGTAGTAAAAATTTTGAAATAAATGAAACTAAATTCAATATCATCACAAACTATTAATAATTTTTAGAAAAAACATTGAAATAAGTAAAACTAAATGCAATAAACAAAGTGCTTTTAAAAACTATATATATTTTCACAATATTTGTGTTTTCCACATTAATTTAGTAATATATAATTAATGACCGGCTTTGCAGTTTTTTTAGAAAAAATAAAATGGTTTTTAGTTTCGAGGAAACTGAACAAAAAACCGGTTAACTGGTTGTAGTTTCCACTGGTTGCCTATTATAGATAGATCGGAGGTGATGGAATATATGGGAGATAAATGGGAGGTGATGTTTGTAAAATAATTTTGACTATATTGAATAAGTTTATTACAATATTGGAAAAGTGATTTTAAGACAATTTTTTAGACTTAATTTCTTTTAGTTGCACCATTCATAAACATGGAGGAAACAAACAAAATTTGGTTTTAGATGTCATTGATGGCAAATTTGTAGTTCTTGCTGAAAAAGTTGAACACAAGCGATCACAGTTGTGGAGAATGTCAGCTGAAGGAAGATTGATTCATTTCGTTTCATCCCCAAAAGATAAGACAAAGTTTACAACAAATTGCTTAGTATTAGATGTTGAAGAAGTTGTCCATGAAGGATTGAAGCTTCTGCGACTTGTTCTTAATCCAAGTAATGAACATAGAAACAACACACAAACTTGGTTTTTTGAATCAAATATGTTGGTGTGTTGCTTGCAGGGCATTGCTGTTCAACCTTATGGTTGCCTTGCTAATAAATCTATTGCAATATTAGGGCCAAAACCACGTGGTGATCATGAAGAACATTTATCTAAATGTTGTATAACAAGACAGAAATTACGACCTGGATCTGGTATACTGTCAGTAACTGTGCATACTTATGGCCCTACCCAAGTTATTGAAATCATTGATTCTGAGCAAGAAGCTGGTGATGATACCTGGCAAATTGTAGAAAAGACTCATTCCAATTTTTATCGTGTAAATAGGCAGCCATCTACAGAGGTATTTCTTCAACTCATTTTTAAACTTAATTTTTTGATTTAATAAATTGTTTATTGATAATTTGGAGTTAATTTGAAGTTTATTTAATAGTAATTTAATAGTAATTTAGATTGTGGGTCAAAACAGGTAATACTATAGTAATAGGTGATCCTATGGTATATCAAGCAGTGTATCATGAAATTAAACTCTGTGTTTGCGCATCTTATTTAACCAGAAGTTGTATTATAAAAATCTGTCTTTTTTTGAAAGTTTTTTATTATTTTTAAATTTTTTATTAATTATTAATATTTTCTATGTAAATTATTATTTATAAATTTTTTTATGTAGATTATTATGTCATTAGTTGGAGGTTTCGGAATATCAGTGATTAATTTTGGCCCTGAAGAACTTCTTTTTATATCACTTTCACAAATAGAGTTTTTGTATGATTTCTCTTCTTTTATTCAAACTCTGGATATTAAAATTGGTATTTTGTAGTATTTCAAATTTTCTCTTTTTATTATTATTAAATTATTTACTAAATAATAAATTTAATTAAAAAAATTTTACTTACTGTTTTATTAATATTTTCAATTTATAAAAATAGTTATTATTATTTGTTTAAATTAGTAATGATATTTATAAAAACTAATAAAATAAATATAAAAACAATTCTTTATACTGTTATCATATGAATAATACTTTTAGGAATATTACAAATTGACAACCAACTATTTGGTGGACAGTTTCCAGTTGCAGTGTTTGCTTCTCCTACTAAATCTAAACAAAACTCAATTAAAGAAAGTGATTTAAAAGTATTTATTCGTGTAGAAACTGTTGCTGAGTATGACCTAACTATTGTTAAGGTAAGACGATGTCACCTTTAATGTGATTTATAATTATTGTGTTTTTGTGGATTCTGTAACTAATTCTCTTTTGGTTGTTAAAGCACTTTCAAGCTGCCTCTACTTTAAGTCTAAAAACTTATTTCCAAACCGCCTCAACTCTAAGTCTATAAACTTATTTCCAAACCACCTCAACTCTAAGTCTAAAAACTTATTTCCAAACAGCCTTAACTCTAAGTTTAAAAACTTATTCTTTTTTAATCTACTTTTCAATTTTGTTTTACGGTTAATAAAAATTTTTAAAGTTTAATTACAAGGTTTTTTTTTAAATAGCAGAAGAATAAGTAAAAATAGATTCAGGTGTATGGCGATAGATGATGATAGGCAAAATGTGATAGATGGCAATAAATTTTTTACTATATTTTATTTCAAACTTGGATTACATTTTCATTAGCTACAAAAATTTATTTAAGCCGTATTAAAAAAGTTTTCCAAAATTGCAAAAATTCTTATGTATTTAATTATCCGTGTTTTAAGAACAGGTTTCTCCTTTTATTTTTTGTGCATCTAACCAGGCAACTTCCTGGTTAAATGCACTTCTGCAGTACTCTGTGACAAGATCGTTAGGACTTTTTGGGGCACCTAAATAATAAAAAAAATATATATGTATACACAGGCCACAACCTGCAATTATACTGGGGGGGGGGTAGGGTAGGGGCAAAATGTAATATTTATCATAAATTCAAATGTTTTTGAAGTTTTAGAAAAACCTTTTTACCCCAATTTTGAAAACAAAAATTTTGATCAAAATTTTATTCAAATACTGATAAAATTGCAAAAATGAGATGAAAAATCTAATTAAGGTCAGCTATTTCAATTAAAGATAGTATCAAAAGTATCTATGTGCGTATTTAGCACTGACAAGAAATTATATCTTTTTTAAGCCATTTTTCATCCGAGTCACATTTTGACCCTCCTTTGCATTAAAAAAGAGCGTTTTGGTGTGGCCAATATACCTCTACCTCTTACTTTTTAAAACACAAATTGGATAACGATCCTAATATTCTAGATGATAGGAGATTTTCTTTATCAATGTTCTGAAGTGTTTTCTAATCAATATTCAAAGGTAAGTATTTTTAAAATCAATTGGCATAGACTTTTTAAAAATAGCTGATGAAGCTCACTTTCTATTTGATTCCAATTGAAATCTCCATTTAAATCAGATTTTAAAACCTAAAGCTCCTTTTATAGATCCGTCTAGGCTTAATGGCTTTCAAAAATAGTTTTTCAACGTTCATAAACTTCTTAAATGCTGGTTGTTCAAATTGATTTTCTATTGCATTATTAATTGTGTCAAGTGCTTTAAAATATATTAGCTGAAAATAATCATTGGCTGTTTCTAGGTAGTAGACATTGCTTGTTTGTTCTTCATAACCAACAGCATATTGAAAAAATTAAATGAATTGACTTTTTTTGTTTCCTTGGCAAAGTGGATTTTTAAATTGATTTCATTGAACTTGCTGCTTTCTTAACCTCGGCAAAAAACAAATGGAAGTCGTCATCATTTTTTCATATTTTTTTATTGTATCATCACTAAATATGGTCGTATGCAGTGCGGCCGTGGCACAGTGGTTAGAGCTCTTGCTTTATAAGCAAGAGATCCAGGTTCAAACGAGCTTTGGACATTTTTTGCATCACGGTAAAGAAGGAGCCGTGAACTTCCTGGTTAAATGCACTTCCATGGTGCTCTGTGACAAAACTGTTAGGAATTTCTTAGGGCAAATAAATAACAAATTAAAAAAAAAATGCAGATTTTTTTCAACTAGTTGCCGACATCTTTGTCAATAGAAGGTATTTTTACAAGTTATCAGTCATGACGTAAAGCTTATAACAACGATTTGTGCTTTTGTCTCTTCTTCAAGTTTCTCTTTAATGCATTTGTCCCAAGGTTGCAAGAGTGATTTTTAGTTATCAATTACTCTCTTAATACATTTCACCTGAACGGTCAAGGTATCTTGCAAAATGTCACATTTAATAGTAGCGATTTCAGAGTTGAACTAAGATAATGACCTTGACAGTGTATGGCAACAGATTTTGGCTGTTCAGTAAGAATTTGATCTGATACTCCAGATTTCTTCCCCATCATATTAGATGCGCCATCATAGGTTTGACCCCAACAATTATCGAAACTTAAGTTAGTTCTAATGAGAACATCTTTGATAACAAGTACAATAGTATCACTTTTAATATTTTTCAACAGGCAAAATCCTACAAAGTCTTCAATAGGGTTCAAACCTTTATCTACTGTTTGAAGACAAAATGAGTAAATAGAAAGTAAAATTAATTTTACTGGTTAAATGCATAGTCACCTGTAAAACTAATTAATACAATTGATTTGTTTTTGTGTATTTTGGCGAAAGTAGGTAAAAGTGTTTCTATTTATTTATCTCTAGGGGGGGAGGGGGGCATGGCTTCCTTGGTCCCCCTGTCATATATATATATATATATATATATATATATATATATATATATATATATATATATATATATATATATATATATATATATATATATATATATAAAAATACAAGCTCACATTTGGTAATAATGGGGGTATGGTTTTGTGCCTTACCCTTCTACCCGGCACATTATGATCAAGATGCTAAAAAATTTTTTTATGAAATTTTTCTTACAGTATGGCTCATAGTATAGAACATAAGTTCTAGAAAAATCTAATTTCTTCTGACTATATTACTTTATGTGTTTTCTGATTTTATCGTAGAAGGAAGGTCTTTAAAGCAGTTTCTATCCTTGTTCAAGCAAAGCTTTATTTTACATTTTGAGCAAGCAAAAGAACAGGTCATCTTACATATTCTGCATCTTCCCCTTTTGTCATTGATTTTGATCAGTGACAGAAACCATCGTATCTAATATCATAAATTGGTTTTGGGTCAAATGGTTTTCTTCCAAGTGTGTTGGCAGGTGAAAGACTTTTTTTTGGACGACCAATTTTTTTTTCAGGATCTTTGTCTTTGAGATTCAATGCTGTTGCTACCTGTGAAATCTTCTCTGAGATTTCTTTCACAGGTTGCAACAGCGTGTTGTTTCTTTTTAGGCACTTTAAATTAAGAACATTGTCTTCGGTATAACAACCATGCATTTATTTTTGATATGTCAGTGCAGTGAAAAATTAGTTTTAAGTAAACGTTTCTTAGTATGATTCTCATTCAGTATAATGATATTAGCATGTCTTCCAAATCTAAACCACCCATCGATGAATTATATTCAAGAACAATGTCAGGAGCTGTGACATCAACATATACCTTCTTCTTACTGTCAAACCTTTTGGCTTTTGTGGATTCGACAACACCTGCATGCGTTGATCTAAGTATAACAGCTCTGTTATCAAACTATTTTACTAAATGTATTCCTGAATTCTGATCTACTCGATAGTCCCATGATCCTCTTCCTTGAGATTTTAGTTCTTTTTTCAGATAAAAGTGGACATTATCCAATACGATTATTACAGAAAGTTCCTGTTGCAAATATTTCCGTTGTTTTCAGTTCATTAAGCAATTAAAATTGAAAGCCAGGTGTCAGAGAAAATATGGAATTTTTTATGTTTGGGCATTTTTTATACTAGTCTTAGTATTACATCTTTAGCACCACAATTTTGGCTACCTGCACTAGTAGCACCTGCATAAATAAAGAAGTTGTATATGAAGCCTGATTTTCCTGCTCTAACAAAATTTTTAAAACCTAATTTGTAGATTTTTATCAAATACTGGCAAATCCCACTGCGCTTAGTTTTGGTAGGTATCATTTATTCATCAGCAGATTGGTCTCGCTCTTGTTCAATTTTGATGCAGTTATAAGGAACAGCAT